>CM057145.1:10611091-11043668 GCA_029964075.1 Patiria pectinifera
GATGCTTTATTATGTGTTTCAGAATGCCCTCTGAACACTTTAGTATGGCTAAAGTATTCCAATCTTATTTTTTGGCCTGGAACTTTATATCTAGACTAACCAACGTGACGAACCTCCAGAAACGACCTTTTAGAATCCTTGCGAACTAAGTCTACAGAGAACACACTTTTTTTTAATTTTCTTAAAATACTTTAACTTTAGGAAAGCAATCAATACCAAGCTCCTTTTATTTAGCTGACTAAAATGGTCTCCTTCTGTTAATCTGTTAGAGTTCTGAACAGTGTATACTAAATTCACTTTTCGATCTTCAATCTTCGTGGATAGTCCTCGATCTGCAAATCATCTTTCCAAATTTAGAACTTCCTTCACCCATTGTGTAAAGGTCCCCTAAAACTCCTTTACCCATTGTGTTAAGGTCCCCTAAACGTGAAAAAGTCTTCTATCAATCTGTCAACAGATATTTTTTATGAAGCCCAATTCTCTCAAAAACCTTAAATCATTCTCGTATCTAAACAAACAAAACATGTGTGATGACCTTCGATGACTGGTATCACATGATTTGAAGAGGGAGAGTCATTTTGTGAAGCGTTAAAGGGAAGATAAAACATTTGCAAACATAAAAACACGAAATGATCAAATTATCACGGAATACCTTACTGAATTGTTAGGGAATGACAGTCTAAAGCATCCTTTAAAATCGTGGCTCCTGGTGTGCTGACATTTTCAACAAAAAGTGTATTTTTCCAACGCTGGTCGGCCGACCAGCATTGGAAAAAAACTGGCTTTTTTCCAAAACTGTACCTAATTGTTCATACCACATTTTCTTTGCAATTGATTACACACCTGTGAAGAGGTACAATCCTGCTAGACTGATTCTTCGACCTAACAATTCCCCAAAGTCTATAAATTGATCCGTTTCATCTTAAGTGGGGTCAGGGAGCCAGACTACAAGAACATGACTGCTTGGTTTTTCCAGCATCTACAAGCCCAAAACATGAAACAAGTCAGTTTAACAATAATCCTCCAAAACCAGTGTTTTCTGAAAATTGCAACAAAAGTTAATGTTGTACATTCCCTTTAAGTGATACAACTGCTCAACGGTGTCCATTAACGGACAGTCACTCTCTGTTACTGTTAACGCCTTCTGCTGGGAGTGACGCACAGCAGTTTGACCCGATTAACAGTAATGTACTTTTGGAATTAT
The DNA here is from genome assembly GCA_029964075.1 of Patiria pectinifera. Lineage (NCBI taxonomy): Eukaryota > Metazoa > Echinodermata > Asteroidea > Valvatida > Asterinidae > Patiria > Patiria pectinifera. The sequence continues at coordinate 10,612,296 of CM057145.1, forward strand.
TGCCCAGCAAATGTCCTGATATTCGGATAATGCAGACAAACGCACCACGCAAAGCAGCAGTAAGCAGTTTTAGATTGTAATTTTACAACAATAAAGGTACCGTACAATAAAATTGTTGGACAGAACGAACAAAATCATGTTCTTGCTGAATATTGTTGCCCGGCCAAAACACATATTTATTCCCATTTATCAATACATTTTCCGTCTAAAAACCAAAACAAGTAAACAATTAGACGTTGCCAACCATTTTGGTCAACAATTTTACTGCACGTTTTATGAAACACCCATCTGACCACCGTGGCAAACATTGCAACAAAACAACAAAAACAACGAGACGTTTCAAGCGGATTAATGCCTCATCGTTGGACCTGCGCTGTTTTTCTAGAGAGATGTATTAACATGTACAGCACTGACGAGAGGTCTACAAGCAGACAATTTAAATTTCAATTCATTTCATTTTACTTTGCTTTTAAATTTCGTAAATATATTGTTAATTATTGGGAAATAATAATAACACTATATTGGGAAATAAAGCATCATCTCCTATTGTGTTTCCGAATGCTAATTATTTCATGCATTGGGTGGACTGCCGAAGGCCAATCTCTTAAGGAAGGCCAATCCCGGAGATGTGACATCAAGATAAGGTCTCTAAAATCTTACATACATGCGTTTGAAGAGCTCGATTTTTCTATTAGGTAGATCTGTTGAGAAGTCGCTTACCTTTCTTTCGCAGGTTTACTTCTTGGTTTGCGGGATGATGAAGTCCTTCTCTCAGGGGAGTGGTAATGAGACGACGGTTTCCTGTACGGAAGCACAGAAAGAAACGCCTCCTTCCTACGCCTGCTGACTTTAGTCTTCCTGCTGACGAGTTTGGTGTTGGAGTGGTCGTACACGACGGCTGTTGCCTTAATGTAGGCATCCAAATCCTGAATGGTCTTTTGCGGCATCTTGATATTTACCGCTTTGACGTTGGAAGAAACATGTGAAGATCCACGCACAGAAAGTAAACTCAACTGGTAATTGTCCACGTACTCAACTGGCGTTTGATGCCCTACTGCGATATAGGCTGTACAATTATGTACACAATTATGATATTATCTGTAACTCGTGATCCTCATAATTATTTTCGATTTGATAATGAACTATGGCAAGGTAGTACAGACTACACTTGACCTGGTATTATTTTAACTGGTTTGTAAATGACGAGGCTGGACACCAGATCAGGGTTTATCTTTTGGGTATTTCCAAACCACGGCGTCGTCCCAGGTTACGGCTTCGTCTCTGACTTTACAATCACTCTTGCAACTCTTAATTCCAAACCAAATAGATATTCTTAGAACTTTGGTTTCGTATTATAAGAGTTTATGTTGATGAATTAGAACAAGGGCCTGGATTGAGCCTTGATCCCCCTAAGCTTTATGCCTCAAACTCCCGAAGCCAATATGGAACGGAAGCCGTGCATTGGAAACCCACAGTTATTTGGCTTTATCAAGTAGACTTCATCAGACTTTGTAAACATTTGTATAAGTGACGTAAACACTTCAAATTTGGACTTTCGGAAAATTGAGTAAATAAATATATTAGTGCCCATGTATTGCAGGGGCGAATCCAGGATTTTTTTTTTGCGGGGGATTGGGGGTTGGGGTCTCCTTGAAAAGCGTGTTTCCTGAATTTGAAGTCTAGAGTGTTCCTTTTTCAAATATAGATTACAAATTCAGGAAGCAACTTTTTAGGAAATGTTGCATTTATTTTTATGTGGCTCACAGTGCGGAGGAAGTCCTGTAGGCCCTCATCTATCTAAGGCACATTATTTATGGGCCTACTGCGACAATATCGCCTTAATGTCTCTCCAATACTGGGTTGCCTCCGTTTTTAGAGTCACACACTACTAGCCACATGCATATCAATGTTAAATCTCAAGAAAAGTTGTGTTCCCTGGTTTCTTTTTGCAGGATAGCTAGACATAAAGGCGAAGAGAATTTGATTTTTTTCCAGGATGCTCTCAACCAGGTAAGCAGCTTCCGCAGTGTACAGTGGCGGCTTTGGGGGCATCCCCCCCCCCCCGTTTTTTACTCCCACAGTTTGCCCCCATCACTTGCCCAGTTTTCCCTCCACATTTTATCTACAAATAGATTATTATTTTATTATGTTTATTTTCTTCGCTGTTAAGACTCATAACAAGTTGAAGATAGAGAGTGAATCATCGGTTCTGTCATGTGGACACATTTTTGATCCAATGAAAACATTATAAACATTGGTACTTTGGTAGACAACACACACCACACATGCACTTATACAGCCGTAGATAGTGTGCAGCCAACGTCTTTGTACATTTGATTTTGGATATCATCAGATTTTTATTTTGACTTCCCCCCAAAAGATATTTCCTGTCCCCCCAATTGTCCCCTTCCCAAATTGTACATTCTGGCACCGCCGCTGGGTGTATTCAAAGTGGGGAAAAGCAGACTTGCTTCAAGAAACGTATTTTTCAAAGAATTTAGCATACATCGCTATGTGGTGACAATACGGAGGAGGTTCGGTATTTGTGACACACTCACGGGGCTAAGGACAGACAACAGACTGTGACCGGATCCGCCTCCTTATTGGCAAATATGAAAACCAGATGAGAAATTGATCACGAAGAATTTGTGAGGAATATTGAGTGCTCTTATCATCATTTACACCAAGGATAATTTTGCAACGTGTGCTGGAGCTGTGCTTTGCAATAATCATATTTCATGGTGTTTCCTTGATTGTGCATATCAAGTTGGAGAGGGGGGGGGGGGACAGGGGCACACAGACTCTGCGTGCTGAAACATCAGTTTACTTCGTAACAACAATTCTGAGGGGGGGGCAGCATGGAAACGTGGCCCCCTTTTTACTCTACTTCTTTTTTGCGTTTGCAGAGAAAAATCTGTTTTCTTGGAGAATCACAATTGGGAGTCAGGTTGGCGCAGAAGTTCTTTCCCCGCCTTCCATCGATGTGACCCGGGATCGATTCCTGTCTCGGCCAATATGTGGATTATGTTTTCAGTCCCTGCCTGATTTCGTTTTTTCTTCTTCTATTGATTAAGAATATCAATAGATGTTTTCCTCCCACCTCCGCCCTTCTCTCTTCAGGTTTGTTCCGGCTTAGGAGTAAGGGTGCTTAGGGTGCTATTGAAGATTTCTCGGTTTCCTTACCAGATAACAAAATTACTGATAATTAGGATGATAATATACAGGGGTCTGAGAACTGTGGCCGGACCCGAAGCTGCTCTGGTCTGGAAAGAAGTGGAGTTTTTTTTTTCAAAATTGTGATAGGCTTCATGACAAGCTTGAGATTGAAGGTTAACTTAAAAAGAACTCCTCAAAAGAAAAAAAAGGAAAAGAAAAAGAGGGTAAACCCAGGTTTTAATTTAATATCTTATCTGCCCTGCAGTGGTGTGGGTGTGGTGTCCTTTTTTCCAAAGAGAGGGATAATTAGGATATATTTGATATATAAATGATTTATTTTTACTGTAATACCCCTTTACTATCTTTTTTTTTTTTAAAGCAAATACAGACGAAATGAAATTGTTTCTTTTCCTCAATAACACTTTATGTGTCATTTACTTATTTCAGTCCAAAATGATTAATATAAAGTATTAATGTATCAAATCTCCTATTGTCAATATGATCAATATAAAAACAGTGAACCCAAACATCACTGAAGGACAAACTTTCTCAAAATACAAACATTGCTTACTGTCAATTGTACTGACTGCCAATTATTTTCTGTTTTAAACGTTCATTGGATGTGAACAGTATGATTCCTTTCAAGAAATTGAGTAACCGAGTCACTGACAAATGGCGACTATTACTTTTTTTTTCAAACACGAGTGTCCAGACAAATCATGCTGTTTTCTATAATTAGGCATGGTTTTAGTTCTTGGAAACTACAAGCAACTAAAATCCACACCGAAGAATTAGTTGTGTTTCTTATATAAAGTATCACCAATTAGGTGTCTTAATTCATGTTGTTTTCTATAATTAGGCTTGGTTTAGTTCTTGGAAACTACAAGCAGCTAAAATCCATACCGGAGAATTACTTGTGTTTCTTATATAAAGTATCACCAATAAGGTGTCTTAAATCATGTTGTTTTCTATAATTAGGCTTGGTTTGGTTCTTGGAAACTACAAGCAACTAAAATCCACACCAAAGAATTAATTATTGTTCTTATATGAAGTACCACCAATTAGGTGTCTTAAGGGCCCATGACAATAACTTAACTTGGGAACATGTTTTGTACATTTTTGCTAATCCTCTTAAATATATAAAAACTATTTGGCATCCCTTCTGGGTTTTGTTTTAATTGAAAAGTGCACTCCTTTAAACATTTTAAATTCCCTGTGCTTCTCCTCTCAAATGAAGGCGCTGTTGCTGTGATGCCATTTCAGGAAGATACTGTTAAATTTTGCGGTTTCTGTCAAACTAGTCTTGTGAGCCCAAAACTTTCTCATTGAAAACATTTGTTAGAAGACTTTGATCACTGGCCTAATGTCATGCACTGAAACAACGACGAATCACCAAATAGCATAAAACTTACAAAAGCGACAAATCAAAAATTTTGCCAAAGTGTTTGTGCTGAAATAGCTATAACATTAAAGTTTCTGCCGGATAGACATCACACTTTTGATCATGCATTATTCAAATTCACATGAGCATAAACATTAAAAAGGTACTAAAATAACCTTACAAATGGCAACATGAGAATTAAAAATAAGATTAAATAGGTCACAAAGGTGAACTTACAAGGACTCCATTAAAGCAATTACATTACATGTGCAATATAAGGCAAAATTGCAATTCCTGTAGTTTCTTTCCACAAGTCATCATTTAACGTTAATTAAGTATTTATCCGTTTTAACTTTCATACAGTGTTGTCTACGTACTCATAATGTGTGCACCACCAGGAGGAATGGAGGGACGTGGCCGTATGTGTGTCTGTCTATGCATGTTTGTTATTGGTCTCATTAGACAGGTTTTCTGTGTCCACTGAAATAATTAAATACCGGTACAACATTTAAATGGTATGTAAGCATTTAAATAAATGAGAGACCTTTCTTAGACATTCAGAATCAGTCACATAAAATATACAGTTTATTTTAAACTATTCTGATGGCACAATATAAAACGTTAAAAAATGTACACTTCAAAGTTTCAGTTCGATTTCTCGTACAAAGTTAGGCTAAACAAACATATGTACAAAGTTGGGTTAAGAAAAGATACATACAAGATACAAACAGCGTGGTACATTGTCAGAAATATTTATAGTTTTCTAACTGATTGCATATACGCTCCTTAATTAAGTACACTTTCAAAATTACAGTTCGATTTCTCATGCAAAGCTGGTAAACACAAAGTCATAAAAACCACATTTTTTCAGGAAGATCGTGTGTTGATTGCATGCCATACTCTCATTGTTCCCCGGATTAATATTCTTATATATTCCATTTTAGAAATGTATCTTTACCCTACAAAAATAATATTTCAAAGGCAACATCACCCGTTGATCAGAGGTAGCACATGAAGTTATTCAACTGGATGCATATCTATTTGGCTGTTCACTAGCGAGGGTTTGCCAATTTATGATCGTGTAAATACATTGCGTTCATACAATGCATTTAACACAATACACCGTTTCTTAGGTTTTTTTTCGCAATAACTTGTGTTGTTACTTCGAGACTGACCTGAACATTGCATCATATACTCGTGCTTTAGTATATGATATATTTGGGAATGCACATCATATAATAGAGTCAAAACAAACTCCACTTCCCCATGCCTCAGATATGTGGTTCTTATCTTCTTCTGTCAGTTCACATCCGCCCAATTTCAGGCTACTGACAACCCGTTTCATTTGTTTCAGACTGGGAGCCCATGTTTTTGCGCAACCACCCAAAGCACGATTTCTCGCAAGGCTGAGGGATTCTACAGTTGAAATTTGACTTATTGCTGCAGCAATGGGCTCAATGTCAGTACTTTGCAGTAAGCAGTTGATTAAATCCAACTCCCGAAGTTCCGTCATGTATTGTAAGGGTGGGGTCCAAATACCTGCGGAACCACCCAACCCATTAGTGCCAAAAAGGAACAGTTTTACTAAATCTCTCCGATTACTGAATGACTGTAAAATATCCGCCATATCCTCGCCCGTTACTGAAAGTCTCTCCATGAGCAGCTGTATGCCATTATCGCATGACTGTACACACCGCATCCTACTGAAATCCCAATCCACCAGATTCCTCATCCGACTCACTGATCTAGCGATATATTTCACATCGCGACTTTTAATGTCACAAGGTCTCATAGACAGCTTTTTCAGGTAAATCATGGACTGCAAACTAGCCGCCCAAGTTTCGGCATTACCACCCAAGTTCCAATTTCGCGAAAGGTTAAGATAAGCCAAGTTGGGTATGTCATTTAATGCGGCAGCAATGTGTTCAATGTCAGTGCTTTGCAGTGAGCAATCACCTAAATCTAACTCCTGAAGTACCATCAGGTCTCGTAAGGGTGGGGTCCACACACCTACGGAACTGCCCAGACCATCAATGTCAGTAAGGATCAAACTAACTAAATCGCTCCGATTACTACATGACTGCAATATATCCGCCATATCCTCGCCGGTTAGTGAGAACCCGGCAATGCACAGTCGTATGCCACTACCCCATGCCTGTACACAACACTTCTCGGGGTAACTACTGAAATCACAATCAACTAGATTCCGCATGCGACCTACTGACGTAACGATATATTTCATATCGCGACTGTTGAGGTTGCAATTTCTCATAGCAAGCTTCTTTAGGTGAATCATCCTCTGCAAACTTGCCGCCCACGTCCCAGCGTTACCAGCCAAGAGGACATTGTCTGAAAGGTTCAGATCGGCTAAATTGTGCATTTCCCCGACCGATGATACAATATGTGGTATATCTTGTTCATTAATTTCACATGAAGATAAATCGAGTGATTTCAGGTACAGCATCCTCTGCAGACTAGCCGCCCACGTACTGGCGGTACCACCCATTGTCCTATTTTGTGAAAGGTTAACATTGGCCAAGTTTGGCAATTGACTTACTGCTGCAGCAAGGTGTTCAATGTCAGTGCTCTGCAGTAAACAATTAATCAAATCCAACTCCCAAAGTTCCGTCATGTTTTGTAAGGGTGGGGTCCAGATACGTGCGGAACCACCCAACCCATTAGTGCCAAACAGGAACAACTTTACTAAATCTCTCCGATTACTGAATGACTGTAAAATATCCGTCATATCCTCGCCCGTTATTGAGAGCCTCTCCATGCTCAGCTGTATGCCATTATCGCATGACAGTATACACCGCATCAAACCAAAATTACAATCCACCAGATTGCTCATCCGACCTACTGATTTAGCGATATATTTCACATTGCGTCTGTTAAGGTTGCAATATCTCATAGCAAGCTTCTTTAGGTGAATCATCGACTGCAAACTTGCCGCCCACGTCCCAGCGTTGCCAGCCAAGAGTACATTGTATGAAAGGTTCAGATCGGCCAAAGTTTGCATTTCCCCGACCGATGATGCAATATGTGGTAAATCTTGTTCATTAATTTTACATGAAGATAAATCGAGTGATTTCAGGTGAATCATCCTCTGCAAACTCGCCGCCCACGTACTGGCGTTACCACCCAATGTCCTATTTTGTGAAAGGTTAACATTGGCCAAAATTGGCAATTGACCTAATGCTGCAGCAAGGTGTTCAATGTCAGTACTCTGCAGTGAACAATGACTTAAATCCAACTCCTGAAGTTCCGTCATGTTTCGTAAGGGTGGGGTCCACATACCTGCAGAACCACCAAGATCATCAATGCCATCAAGGATCAAACTGACTAAATCCCTCCGATTACTGAATGACTGTAAAATATCCCTCATATCCTCGCCCGTTACTGAGAGCCTCTCCATATTTAGCTGTATGCCATTATCGCATGACTGTACACACCCCATCCTACCGAAATCACAATCCACCAGATTGCTCAACCGACCTACTGATTTAGCAATATATTTCACATCGCAGCTGTTAATGATACAATCTCTCATAGAAAGCCTTTTTAGGTGAATCATCCTCTGCAAACTAGCTGCCCACGTACTGGCGTTACCACCCAATGTCGTATTGTGTGAAAGGTTAACATTGGCCAAGTTTGGCAATTGACTTACTGCTGCAGCAAGGCTTTTAATGTCAGTGCTCTGCAGTGAACAATGGCCTAAATCCAACTCCTGAAGTTCCGTCATGTTTCGTAAGGGTGGGGTCCAGATACCTTCGGAACCTCCCAACCCATTGGTGCCAAAAAGAAACAACTTAACCAAATCTCTCCGATTACTGAATGACTGTAAAATATCCCTCATATCCTCGCCCGTTACTGACAACCTCGCCATACTTAGCTGTATGCCATTATCGCATGACTGTACACACCGCATCCTACCGAAATCACAATCCACCAGATTGCTCAACCGACCTACTGATTTAGCGATATATTTCACATCGCAACTGTTAATGATACAATCTCTCATAGAAAGCCTTTTTAGGTGAATCATCCTCTGCAAACTAGCTGCCCACGTACTGGCGTTACCACCCAATGTCCTATTGTGTGAAAGGTTAACATTGGCCAAGTTTGGCAATTGACTTACTGCTGCAGCAAGGTTTTCAATGTCAGTGCTCTGCAGTGAACAATGACCTAAATCCAACTCCTGAAGTTCCGTCATGTTTCGTAAGGGTAAGGTCCACATACCTGCAGAACCACCAAGATCATCAATGCCATCAAGGATTAAACTGACTAAATCTCTCCGATTACTGAATGACTGTAAAATATCCCTCATATCCTCACCCGTTACTGAGAGCCTCTCCATATTTAGCTGTATGCCATTATCGCATGACTGTACACACCCCATCCTACCGAAATCACAATCCACCAGATTGCTCATCCGACCTACTGATTTAGCAATATATTTCACATCGCAACTGTTAATGATACAATCTCTCATAGAAAGCCTTTTTAGGTGAATCATCCTCTGCAAACTAGCTGCCCACGTACTGGCGTTACCACCCAATGTGCTATTGTGTGAAAGGTTAACATTGGCCAAGTTTGGCAATTGACTTACTGCTGCAGCAAGGTTTTCAATGTCAGTGCTCTGCAGTGAACAATGGCCTAAATCCAACTCCTGAAGTTCCGTCATGTTTCGTAAGGGTGGGGTCCACATACCTGCAGAACCACCAAGATCATCAATGCCATCAAGGATCAAACTGACTAAATCTCTCCGATTACTGAATGACTGTAAAATATCCCTCATATCCTCGCCCGTTACTGAGAGCCTCTCCATATTTAGCTGTATTCCATTATCGCATGACTGTACACACCCCATCCTACCGAAATCACAATCCACCAGATTGCTCATCCGACCTACTGATTTAGCTATATATTTCACATCGCAACTGTTAATGATACAATCTCTCATAGAAAGCCTTTTTAGGTGCATCATCCTCTGCAGACTAGCTGCCCACGTACTGGCGGTACCACCCAATGTCGTATTTTGTGAAAGGTTAACATTGGCCAAGTTTGGCAATTGACTTACTGCTGCAGCAAGGTTTTCAATGTCAGTGCTCTGCAGTGAACAATGACTTAAATCCAACTCCTGAAGTTCCGTCATGTTTCGTAAGGTTGGGGTCCACATACCTGCAGAACCACCAAGATCATCAATGCCATCAAGGATCAAACTGACTAAATCTCTCCGATTACTAAATGACTGTAAAATATCCGCCATATACTTGCCGGTTAGTGAGAACCTCTTTATGCTCAGTCGTATGCCATTATCGCATGGCTGTACTCTCCACGTCCCCAGACTACCGAAATCACAATCCACCCGTTTCCCCATGCGACTAACTGATTCAGCGATGTATTTCGAATCTAGATTGTTAATGATACACTTACTCATGTCAAGCTTCTTCAGGTAAATCATCGACTGCAAACTAGCCGCCCACGTTCCGGCGTTACCACCCAACACTGAATTCTGTGAAAGGTTAAGATCAGCCAGGTTTGGCATTTCTCCAACCGACGATGCAATATGTGGTATGTCTTGTTTATTTATGTGGCATGAAGATAAATTGAGTGATTTCAGGTGAATCATCCTCTGCAAACTAGCCGCCCACGTTTTGGCATTCATACCCAAGTTCGAATTCTGTGAAAGGTTAAGATCAGCCAGGTTTGGCATCTTGCAAAGCGCTGATGCAGCGTGTGGTACATCTTGTTCATTTATGTCACATGATTGCAAATTAATTGATTTCAGGTGAATCATCCTCTTCAAAGTAGCCGCCCACGTTCCTGCGTTACCACCCAAGTTTGAATTCTTCGAAAGATTGAGATCGGCCAATTTTGGTATTTTACCTAATGCTGCAGCAATGTGACCAATGTCAGTGCTTTCCAATCGGCAATGACTTAAATCCAACACCCGAAGTTCCGTCATGTTTTGTAAGAGTGGGGTCCAGATACCCGCGGACCCACCCACACTATCATAACCATCAAGCATTAAACTGACTAAATCGCTCCGATTGCTAAATGACTGTAAAATAACCGTCATATCCTCACCAGTTAGTGAGAACCCAGTAATGCTCAGTCGTGTGCCATTATCGCATGACTCTACACACCACTTCTCAGAGTAACTGCTGAAATCACAATCCATCAGATTCCGCATGCGACCTACTGATTGAGCGATATATTTCACATCGCTACTGAAAATGCCACAATTTCTCATGTCAAGTTTCTTTAGGTGAATCATCCTCTGCAAACTTGCCGCCCACGTTTCTGCTTTACCACCCAATCCCTCATTGCCTGAAAGTTTAAGATGGGCCAAGTTTGGCATCTCCCCAACAGATGCTGCAATATATGGTATATCGTGTTCATTTATGCGGCATGAAGATAAATCGAGTGATTTCAGGTGAATCATCCTCTGCAAACTAGGCGCCCATGTTTTTGCGTTTCCACGCAATCCCTCATTGTGTGAAAGTTTCAGCTCGGCAAATATTGGCATATCTCCAATCGATGATGCAATGTCTATCACATCGCGCGGGTTTAAGTAACAATATTGTAAACGGAGTGTCGCGAGGAGTTTTATCCCTCGCAACTGGACCGCCCAGTCTTTGGCAGAGGCGTCCAAATTAATATCAGGCAAGCTACTTGCATTACAAACTGACGATAAAGGTTTACTAACATTGATACCAGTCAGTGTACATCTATAGAAATGCAATGCGCGCAGATTTGTCATTGTGGTCAAATGCAAAGCTACGATTTCATTCAACCTTGAAAGGTTACATCCATCAAATGTAATGTCACTTACTTTAGCGAGGTAATCTACCCCTGAGAGCTTTGTCTGCTTGGCAACATGCTGCAGCAACCACACGAGCGAGTTCAATGAGTGGTTGCCCCTTAAATATACGTGTCCAGTCAAAAAAGACCCAATGAAATCCACTGATAACAAATCTCTTGCTTGACTTTCAAAGTAGCAATTAAAGGCCAATTCCTTCACTTTCTTGCCTTTGCTAGACTTCTCGTGCAGCATCCGCAATATTTGCCTCGTGCATTGTTGATTGTCGCCGCAGCAGAACCGCAACATGTACTCAAATTTCATTGGCTCGTCGAGTTTATCGAGAATCTTTTGAAATTCCCCATCGCCTTTGCCCAAAAGGGTCTGACAGTACATAGCTGCGCAGTACTCTTGAAGTGTCTTATGAATAAACTGCAAGTTATTGTGCGTTTCAAGACAATTCATGGCCCTCTGGCAAGTTAGAATACCCGCTTGAATTGCTTTATCAAGTGCACTCTTTTCAAACTGTCCCTCTTGAAATGAAAGCCTTTGCTCTGGGGAAACAAACCCTTCTAAAGCAACTTTGCCGATTGAAATCACCACTTCCGATATTGCTTCTTTTGATAATTCAGACATCTTTCTTCGAAATATGTATCCAATTGCCTCACTGAACAATCTCGATAAAGTATTGGGTAGTGTTGCATTTTCCCTCCATAATAAGCACACTAGTAGGAGTAGCATGGGACTCCTTGCCAAATCAGACAGGACATCCGATGACTGAATCATATCAAGAAGTCCCTCAGCCACATCAAGCTTTGCGGAGAAAAAGTTTCTCACATATTTCCCAATATCTTCCATCCTAAATCCCAAAACCTTCACATGGGTGAAAGGTTTCGCAATGAGTGATTTTCTTGTCAATTTAGCAAAGTGAGAGGGGCGTGTTGTTACAACTACAAAACATTCTTTACCAAATTTTCCATTAAGCATTCTTAGAATGGAACCAAATTTCTCTGCTTCGAGGTTTGTTGTCCTGAATTCATCAAAGCCATCTATCAGGATAAGTACACTACTGCCATTGTTCTTAACGAATCCTTCCAAATCACACTTGTTAACATTTGTGTCATCTGATAAAAGCTGACCAAACACCGACTCAACGAGATCCGACGTTTGGTCGAGAGCGGACATTGTCAAAACAAACAACAGTTTAAACTTTCGGAGTGCAATTCCTTTAGCCCAGTCATATGCAATTTTGTCAATAATAGTCGACTTCCCTATCCCAGGTGACCCACACAAAATGACGCGACTAATCACATACCCGTCTTTAGTTTTCAGTAGAAAAATGTCTCCATACGCTTTAACATCCCCCTCTATGTCATCCTGGTCACCTTTTTCTAATTGTAATTCTGTATATATATCCCTCATGTGTTTCATGTCGTCATCGACCCAGGGTATTAACTGGACGTAACTACCTGTGGTAGTATACCGGGCTTTTAATTCACTCCTGCACTGATCAGCAGCATCACTCGGACTACATTGCGCTCTTCCCGTCTTGGCTATGAAAAGAAAAGAAGCAACATTACTCGTGCATCTTGCAGAGGCGCCGGCGTTAAAGAAACCAAGTTATTCACTTAACCCTAAAGGGCCGGGTTATTTTGACCATCTCTCAGCCGGGGGGAGGGGGCGGATTCCGCTAAGATCTTGGCAATCGAGTGTCGAAACATTTTGAAACTCGATACATACATAAAATAGCTTATCATAAACATACCCAAGAAATTTCATGGCTATATTTCAAAGGGTTTTGGAATTATTGCTAATTAATTATTCATATGCACGAATGGTAATTCCGCTGTGTGTACACCACGTGTATGTAGAAATTGAGTTTTTATGGCGCATAGCACCGGAATTTGTTCATGTTTTTTTATGTTTTTGGTATCAGAAGATGTGCAAGGCTCGAGGCCAAAAAGTCACAACAACTTGGCCCGCCCCTTGATAGTTAAATCCAGCACCCCATCCCTCCCTCATTATAAAAAAATGCAATTCAGAGCAACTGTATGCAATCGAATTGTATGTATTTGGTTTCCCTATGGCTTTAGCTGGTTTTCAACCGTATAATCAGTTCGTGGCACAGTTGGCGTCTCACCACTTTTTGTAGCAGAATAATTATAGATGTTCTATTTTCTTGTTTAACCCCGACAGAATAGACTTTATTTTCAACTTTATTTACTTCCAATTCAAACATTATTTATAGACAAAAAACACCAAATCCCACAATCATTGAAAAAATATTTCACACATCTAACGAGTCTTTCAATACACAGGTTGACAATACACATGTAATTTAGTTTTCACTAAGGAGGACCAGTTCCCGCCACTATGATTTCGGTGTGGATAATGTGGGGACTGGGGGCAAGTCCCATTGCAGACTGGTTTTGTTCGCTTGCAAAAGGAACCCAGAATATAAGCCTTTTTTCGGAGGATTGCAGCTGCCCAAAATAAAAATACAGTAGTTTGTGGCGTACAGTTGTGGCGTAGCATCTGGGGAGGGGTAAGGTGATTACTTCCCTCCTCTTAATAGTTTCACAGGAATGTTAATTTTGTTCATGATTTTTCTTTTTCTTTAACGTTCCATGAACCCGCAAAAGTGTTACCATGAAGAGTACCACCTATAATAATTGCCCGACATGCAGTGCCCGACATGCATGTACCCGTTCACTTTCAACAGAGCCCAGATGGTGTTTTGTCCCCCTACTCATTTTCTATTTTACAGAGGCTGGGTGACCAAGCAAATGAACAAGTCTACCTTTCAGCACGGACGATCAATGTGCCCTTTCAATCCCCCCATCAAAATGATCTTGCTACGTGCCTGTTTAAGCATTAATTATAGTATTTTTTTTATCAATCTTTAACATTTTAGTTGAAACTTCGCTGGGAGAGAAGATCAAATTTGTTATCACAGAGAGGGAAAAACAATGGACTGAAACTAGCAAGCAAGAGAATGATATGATGGACTGTGCAATTATTTACCTGATGGGATTTCTGGCATTGTCACGTTTTGAATGAAGTTCAAGGTTGGTTCATGAAGAGGTGCCATGAAGACAGGATTATTTGTACCCTCAACACGCATTGAATCCACGGAAACGTGTTGCACAGGTCCTTGTCTTAGTACAGCAGGTAATTGGGATGAGGTTTCAAGTCGGAGTCTAACGGGTACGACGTCTTGAGCTGAGCTTGGACCCTGCGTTATCTGTCGGTCTTGAGATGTCCTTTCTCTGACCACTAGGCCTTGCATCTCCGAGTGATTTCTTGGTTTAACACCCACCTGTGCATGACCTGATTTCTGGTGTTCTGAACTTTTCAGTCCACGATCCTCAGATGATTGCATTCTCTCTTTATGAATATTCGGATCGGCTCCACCAGCCTCTTGCTGGTTTTGTCTCTGTCCATCGGACGATGTAGTCCCTTTCTGCTTACTCTGTTCTTTATCCTCTCCCACTAAAGCATCTTTTTGAAGTTTGTCTCGATGACTAACGTCCTCCTGACTCGGTCTCTGTCTTCCAGATGATGAAGTCCCCTTCTGCGTTTTCTGCTTATCGTTAAACCCTGGCCTTTGTTTGTCTGCCTGCCTTCTGTGTTCATTCCCCACCTGCTCTTGTCCTGATTTTTGTTCTCTCGAATGTTTTTTCCTTTTCGGTAATAGTGAGCGAATAGACTTTTTAAGACGACTTTTAAATGAGGTTGATTGAGATGATGTCATTGAACAATTCGGGGAATTCTGTTCTCCGGCGCCTGCAACTCGATTCTGTACCTCAGCCGTACCTCGATGACCAACCTCCTCCTGACTTGGTCTCTGCTCCTCATCAGATGGTCTAATATGTTTCTGTCTGCCGTGTTCTTTAACAACTCCTTGTTGATGTCTCTGAAGATGGTCTTGTTCCTCGTGTCCCGGTCGCTGTCCCTCAAATTGTGTACTCCATGTCTGCTTGCTCTCCTCTGCCACTTGTACCTCTGATTGAGGTTTGTCAAGATGAACAACTTCCTTTTGACTCGGTATTTGTTCTTCATCAGATGGTCCAATATTTTTCCGTCTGCCCTGTTCTTCAACAACTCCATGTTCATGTATGCAAAGTCGGCCGTGTTCCTCGTGTCCCGGTCTCTGTCCCTCAGATGTTGTACTCCCTTTCTGCCAGCTCTCCTCTTTCTCTTGTACCTCTGAATGAGGTTTGTCTGGATGACCAACTTCCTCTTGACTCGGTTTCTGTTCCTCATCTGATGGTCTAATATGTTTCTGTATGCCCTGATCTTCAAAAGCTCCTTCTTCATGTCTCTGAAGGTGGTCCTGTTCCTTATGTTCCGGTCTCTGTCCCTCAGATGTTGTACTCGTTGTCTGCTTGCTCTCCTCTTCTACTTTTACCTCTGATTGGAGTTTGTCTCGGTGACCAACTTCTTTCTGACTCGATCTTTGTTCCTCATCTGATTTTCTAATATATTTCTGTATGCCCTGTTCTTCAACAGCTCCTGGTTCATATCTGTGAAGTCGGCCGTGTTCCTCGTGTCTCGGTCTCTGTTCCTTAAATGTTGTACTCCCTTTCTGCTTGCTCTCTTCTTTCATTTGTACCTCGGATTGAGGTTCGTCTTGATGACCAACTTCCCCCTGACTCGGTCTCTGTTTTTCATCACATTTTCTAATCTGTTTCGGTCTGCCCTGTTCTTCAACAACTCCTTCTTCATGTCTCTTTAGATAGTCTTGTTCCTCGTGTTCCGGTCTCTGTCCCTCGGATGTTGTACTCGTTGTCTGCTTGCTCTCCTCTTCCACTTGGACCTCTGATTGAGGTTTGTCGCAATGAACAACTTCCTCCTGTCCTGGTCTCTGGTCCTCCGATGATGTCAATCCTTTCTGCCTGCTTTGTTTTTGGGCCCCTCCCATTTGTACCTCTGATTGAGGTTTGCCTCGATGAACAAATTCCTCCTGTCCTGGACTCTGGTCCTCCGATGATGTAGTCCCTTTCTGTTTGCTTTGTTCTTTAGCCCCTCCCACTTGAACCTCTTGCTTAGGTTTGTCTCTGTGACCGACCATATGTCTCGGTCTCTGGTCTACAGATGACGTAGCCACCTTTTGCTTGCTCTGTTCTTTAGCCCCTCCCAATTGTACCTCTAGATGAGGCTTGTCTCGATGACCAAGTTGTTTCATCCTCTGTTGCTCATCTGATGGAATCATTAAGACCAAATCAGCACGCCCGATTGAATTTAATGCATCTCGCAAAAGTTGGAATCCTTCCTCTTGATTTGTTTGCTTTTTCCACCAAGAAAGCAGCAGCTGTAGGCTCCTTTCTTTGTTGTCTTGGGAGTTGGTTTGGATTTGCTTGATTTCTGCTGCAACAAATCCTAATAATTTTGCCAGTTCTTTCCAGGATGATTCAGTACTCGAAGCCAAGTCCCGAAAGAACTGGTCATCAACAGTGTGTTTGTCTGCGAAACAAAAAGAAACCTTTTCATCAGTGTGTAACTGAAAGCATCAATATCAATGAGTGTTTCTCTTTTGAGAATAACATCGGAGGTGGCTCAACACAATTTAAACTACAAGTACTTGCTATTCACCAGACTCACAAAACAGCAGAATGCAAGAGCATGGATCCTGATCTGACAATTTGATTTACCAGTGTAAAGGCTTTCGCTAAAGTTGCTTAGGTGGTTCATTTTTGTGACATGAATATAGATACTGAGGTTGATGTGGTATCCCGTCCTAAATTACGAGGAATTAACGCCCTCAGGTTTACCACCATCTCGAAAGGGTATATTTTTTCTTAAGCATATACCTTTTAGTCCACCACCCAGTAGGCCATCAGTACACAGACGGAGTGAGATGTTCTCGTCCTGATGAATTCCGCAGTCGTGAAGTGTCAGCAAATTATGCAGCTGGAAAACAATAACATCATAATGTTACACACGGTGCACTCTCTGAAACAAAGAGTTGAACGATGCCATTTGGGATGATGTGATTACACAACCTGGCTAAACATATGTTGTAAATTTAACTTTCATCTGTGTTGCAATGAAATCGTGAGACTAACTCGATTGGGCTATACATAATCGTTGTTAATCTACTACTTGAGTGCTTAAGTACCACTGCACCGACATCAGAAGCAGCACTTTTTGATATGCACGACTAATGTAATGTGATTCAGAAAAGGTTGGCACTAAAACTTACAATGCATAGTCTTTACTTCGATGGAATGTATATTAAAAATTTACAATATGTTTACTTTATAAAATATAGAGCAATCTTTACCTCAAAGTTACGAAAGTTTCTTCGGATGAACAGTCGCTGTTGTTGAGGCTGCACACCAATTTTCTCACTTATTATTACTTTTAAGATCAAGACAGGTGTCTCTGGATCCACTTGCAAACACATTATCTTTGGTTTTTGTGAACGGCGACTTTGGATGAAGACTTGCACATATCTGCGACTGTCAAAAAAGCAGTACGGCATGCTTAGGGTCTCTCAATCGTTTGAATTGACATATTAAAGGAATAAAGGTAAAGACCATCAACTTTTACTGTAACCACACTCTACGCTATTATAAAAGTGAGGAAATTTTGTTTTCCAAGGGAGTTAAGTTGTCTAAAAAAAAACACCGAAATTTGATGCCTATGTAATGGTTCAAACACGAGGTGCAATACGTATGCCAGAGTTTAATCGTGTTTTACCTGATTAGCTGAGGTTTGTCTTGATCGCCAACTTGTTCTTTTTTCAGTTTCTCTTCCTCGGTTGATGCCGCCTCGTTTTGTTTGCTCTCCTTGTCCACTCCTGCATCTTGACGACTTTTTGGCTCGGCTCCAGCTGCTTGGTCTCTTGATTTGCGCGTTACTGATGTAAAAAGAAAGTAGAGCGATCATATTTTAAACTATCTTTACTGTTTTGGTGGTTTGGTTTCTAAAATTAACAGTTTTAACAATTAGGTATTTTTAGTTGCTTATTTGTTTAAAGAGTCCGAAGTGAAAGCATGGTACCATATATGTTGTTATCCTTAAATGATTATAGTGTCTAATGTACAGTTTCATCTTTAATCACTCCTTAAATGTATCTGCTTGTTTGCATTTTAGCTCACCAGGTACATTTTGGGCAAAATCGGTCAGCCCGATGGCCTCCAATGCTCGTCTCAGCTTCTGAGCTGCTTCGTCGCGATCTGTCGTTTTTTCCCACCAAGTGAGTAGCATGTGACGGCTCTCTTCAGTGCTGCCTTCGTTGGCGGTTTGGATGTCTGCAATTTCCGCTTCTTCACATCCTAGATGTTTGGCAAGTTCCTTCCACGACGATTCCATTTTCGATGACAAGTCCTTGAGGTACTCATCATCAATGTTAGCTTTATCTGCCAAAAACATTAACTTTTAACTTCTGTAAAACATTTTTACTGATAACTTACAACTTATTAACTTATTAACGTGAGCTACAACAAAAAGCGACTCTGTTTCTTTATTAATAGTTAACATTCAGATTGTTTATTTACTTTAACATTTATTCCTTAACCTCCATCATTTACCTTTTGGGTTTTCTATTGACAGCCGGAGAGAGATGATTTCGTTCTTGTCGACACCATTCTCCTCAAGTGTGAGCAAGTCACAGAGCTAAAAAAGTGAATATTGTAAGAAAGTAAATTACATGATCAGAAGAAACAGGGAGGATATAAGATGTGAATCATTCCAACTTCCACCAAATTACGTTCGTTGAAGCCTTTCATAGTGTGGAGGTAGGGGTTGTGATTTTTAAAAATAGTGTTTAAAACATAAATATAATACGAGATCTTGCATTTTACATTACCCTATCTTAAATACCGCAATGCAAAAATCTAGGTGTTGACATTTCAAATTAAACGATGTATCCGTACCGGTATTATCAATGACAGTATACCTACCTGGAAGATTTCCCTGATGTACAGACGCTGATGTCGTGCCTCCACACCGATCTTCTTTTGGATAACCTCTTTGAGAGATGAGACGGATGTCTCGGGATGGAGTTCTAAATAAAGTGTCTTCGGTTTGTGTGGGAGGGGAGTCCGGATAAAGACCAGCAGTTTCTGTTTTACGTCTTTGGTATTACTGTGAAAATAGGGAGAAATCCTGCGTAGTTTTTAGAAATGCATTATTCTAAAATAGAACGAGATCAACTAAGTATTCATATGGAAACTATATTCAGCATCTCATGTCACAGTCACTAGTCTTCAATGGTGTTGCACGATTTCCCTGAACTTTTGAGTATCCGGAAAGAGTCAAAGATCATACAAATCCTTCGATATTAAGATTCAAATGTCATTTACCCCTCATTTTAATGTGACTTCCGGTAGATAAACATGTGTACACAATTTCACATGGATGCTATTTTTGCCCCCACCCCCCTAAAAAAGAAAGCAAAAAAAAAACACTTTTGGTTCTTGTCCAAGAGCCAGGGATCCTTTATTTTTTTCGGGATTTGACCAAGTGTTTGGTGGGCATTTTTTGGTCTTATGGTCACCTGGTGGTGGACCTGGTTACCAGAAGCAGATATGTGACGTCACATAAGGAGATGCAAAAACGGCCAATGTCTTCCAGGGACCTATGCAGTAAGTGTACCAAATTTGGCACTTTAATCCTGCGTGTCACGATTTTTCCTTAAGCCACTGGACAAGTAGGTTTACTTCTTGGTTTGCGGGCATTTAATGATGATGATGTCTTTCATGGGAGTGGTAATGAGACGACGGTTTCCTGTATGGAAGCACAAAAAGAAACGCCTCCTTCCTACGCCTGCTGACTTTAGTCTTCCTGCTGACGAGTTTGGTGTTGGAGTGGTCGTACACGACGGCTGTTGCCTTAATGTAGGCATCCAAATCCCGAATCGTCTTTTGCGGCATATTACCGGGTTTACGGTGAAGAAAAGTGTGGTGATTCACTCCCACTAAAAGGAAAATGTACTGGCATTGTCCATATACTGGCATTCCATGCCCTACTGCGATGGGTTGTGTGTAAATCAGCTGTGTATATACGCCCCATTAGTAAACACACTTGACTGTAGCTCGGCAAAGAACCCGGCATCTTGGTATTTACCGGGTTGACGGTGAAGAAATGTGTGAAGATTCACTCAGAGAAACGAAAAACACGAACAACTAGAAGATATCCACGTACGTACTGGCATTCAATGCCCTACTGCGATGGATTGTATGTAAATCAGCTACGCGCCCCATTAGTAAACACACTTTAGTAAGCAAGACTACACCTGACCTGGTCTTCTTTCAACTGGATTGTACATGGTGAGGTGGGACACCAGATCATGGGATTATCTTTTGGGAGTTTTCCAATCAACGGATTTGTCCCGGTTACGGCTTTCTCTCTGACTAAGTTCTCGGAGTTTTTAACGTCAAAAGCAAATGGATATTATTTAAACTCTTAGATCTTTAAGTTAAAACAAACGTAATGTTGCTGAAGTAGAGCAAGGGCCTAGACTGATATGAGCAGGATTGCCCTAAGTCTGCTTTCCTACGCCTGCTGACTTTAGTCTTCCTCCTGACGAGTTTGGTGTTGGAGTGGACGGCTGCTTCCTGAATGTACGCATCCAAATTCTGAATGGTCTTTTGCGGCATATTGGTATTTACGGTGAAGAAAGCTGTGAAGGTTCTCTCATAGAAAGGAACGTCAGCAAGACGCTGTCCTTTTACTGGCATTCCATGCCCAACTACAATGGATTGTATGTAAATCTGCTGCACGACTAATTAGTAAACATACTTAGCTGTAACTACGATGCACATAACTCTCGTTTCGGCAATTAACCCCGGCAAGGAAGCACAGACTGACCTGGTCATATTTTCAAATGATGATGCCGTTAACACTTTTAAAATAACAATGTCTAGTCAGTGAGCTTGTAGGGTCCCATTATAAATCCAGGGTACAAACTTTCATTCAAACTCTCCGGTTTTCGGCAGCATGCTCTCAGAACAGAACCATTCCAAAACGGAGTCCCGAACCTTTAGTTGGTTCAACGCTTTGTACAATGTTGCCCTCCCGTAGGCCTTCCATTTTCGAATTTTATACCGATGTTTATCTTGTTGGTTTTACTTTTTAGCAATATCAAATTGATTCACTTGGCATAACGCATCGAACAAAAACAAATCGAGTTTTGGCATGGAATAAATACTGACCACATTTCTAATTATATGCGGTCTAGGTAAAACTAACAGTAACCGTGTATGGGTCCAAATTCTCAATGTACATCGGTGGAAATCGGGACAACGCTCGGCCTCGTTCATCGGTTGTTTGAGGAAAATGTATGGTTTCTTCTTCTTGGCGACGGCTGTCACACACATGAAAATGAGAATCACCCGAATAACGGTGACGACGTGTCGGCCGCAGTAGCCTTGTTCCAGGCGGTCTCTCGGCTTTTTGTCGAAGGGAGATAATCGGGCCCTGAACCCACAATCAACGCGGCTACATGCGTGTACCACCGACCCTTTTCCGTACGAACGGTTCGGTACTAACACAACCAGCAAGCACACACACGTGAGTACAGTCCGTACGCATGGTGTAATAAGGCAGTAAATGTAGGCCTGTGTTCTGCGTGTGGGTGTACGTACGTACGTGTGGGGGATATACGCGCCGCGTGGCCTGTCGAACGACCGCCTTGTTGGGTCTGCAACTTCCGGGTTTAATGTCTTTCTTTACTTTTTCGTCCAGTTTTGGACGAAAATGGGCGGGCTTCAGGATATGCGGGTATGCCGTGATGATTATGTAGGTTCGTCTTGGACCAATCACATGAAACAACCTTCCCAATAGTATGATTAATTCATTTTTAAGCTGACCAATCGTAAGCTTCACAAGAATCATGTGACGTCGCGCGGCATGCATAATGCATTAGTCATCATGGCGTCTTCCATGTCTTTTTAGCGAGAGCGAAATGTTCGTCACTTTTTCAACAATTTGACATTGATTCGAGTTTTTCGGCTCGTGTAATGAATCCATTTGAGTGGGCAACGATCGTCTAATAACATTACCTGCATGCAGAATTCGTTGGAGCCTTCAATACTGCTTCAGACAAACTGGGACTGAACGACTTTCAGCCAGAGCAACGGGCCGACATTGCAGCGTTTCTTCGCGGATGCGACGTGTTTGTTAGCCTATAGCAGGCTGACCAATGAGAATTCAGTACACGCGGGGGTGGTACCTCATTACTGTAATAGGTTTTGCTGGGTCAACTCAAAACAATCAAGGCGTTGGGTTACGCGGACTAGCTCATGCATGTACTGTGTGTGCATGGCTGTTGTACGAGTATGTGTGTGTACGTGCGTACGTACAAGCATAGCCTTGCTGTATGGTACAAGTTACTTTCTCACTAGCAGCGTACGAGCATCGATATGTGCACGCAATTATGCCTTGCCAAGTTGATTAGGGATTTTCTTATCGGCGATTTTTTTTTTATCGGCGAATCGATAAGCCCAACGCCTTGGTCAAGGCTACGGCCGCAGTTGACGCACACATGCTTAGGAAGTAAAACGTGCCGACTTACAACCACTGAAGTGTTAGGGAAGCTCTAAACAGACCCAGCTCAATGACGAGCCTCTGAATAAATGCTGTATTTTTTTTAAAGCTGGTTTGGGCAAATGAAAGTAGGTATATTCCATATCTGATGGTCTGGGAAATTGAAATAACTACCTTTTAAAAAATGGTCGAATGATTATTTCAAAAATTGAGACCAAAAAGTGCTTAAACTGGCCCATGTGCCCGAATGGCGGCATCATGTCCGTATGTTCATCCCTTTCACATACTCTTGGCTAATGCCAGTGACTGTCGAAAAAAGGCAGCGCCGCGGAGAGAAAGGACACGCCAATTTTCATCGGTTAATGTTGTTAGATTAAGTGAAATACGTGCCACCGAATGAAATTGAATGATTTTTTAAAATTTTATACATCATATTTTTGTGATAAAAATTCGACCTTTTTAAGAAAATGTCGTTTTAGATCGTTGTTTGCTTTCCATTTCCATGTAATCATCGGCAAAAAGGGAGAACTTATGTTGGATTTGTTTTCCAGTTTCCCAAAGTATGTTCACCAGTTTCCCAAAACATGTCGCTTATCACAGCATTTGAGAGCGATATTAAATACGGCATTCAAATGCTGTCAAATATTATTACAGGATTTACGAGTTAATACAAATATGTTTGCGCTCCTTAGGCCAAAAAAAAAAGTCTCCGGTTTCTGGTATGCGCGCGCGTCGCCGTAGCCCTGCGCGTCGGCAAAATGAAAAAGTTTTTTTTTCAATCAAAGATGATGTCTCAAAACCGCCAAACTCACTGGTTTGACTGGAATTCTGCTGCAGCACAGTTTTAACGTGTTTTTATATGGGGGTATGATCGAGAATAAGCTTTATTCCTCCATGTGTGGACTCACTGGACTCCCGTACATTTTGCACTAAGTTTAGTCCGGCACCATTTGCAGTCATCAGCCGACATTTGAAGTAAAAAAGTCGGTTAAAAAAAAAAAAAAAGCCGCGTCGCCGCACCACTTTTTGGGCAAGCTCCATACCAGAAACCGGAGACTTTTTTTTTTGGCCTTAGGTGGGTTTTATTTTTTGTTTCCTACCGTACAATTACATGTACGAACCGCTCGTCGTCAAAAACGATGTCACCGTGCACGGACGGCCAATGTTGGGTCGTCCAATCTTTATCTAAATGGCAATGTCTTTAATTTGTCCAGGAAAACTGGAAAAATATTTTTAAAATTGGATTGATTCACGTGGGGTTTGAAAACTTTTAGGGGAAAAGATTTGTTTCTCTTAAAATCTCTTTTTTTTTCCAGAATAATAGTCACATTTGGACAATAACATGATTGAAAAATTCCTATTTAATGTTTTCAATAATTTTTATAAGGTTAGGTTGTCCTTCAGTACGATTTCACACTATTTTGGTCCCGTACGCATGCAGGAAAAACTAAGTGGCGCACAAGTGCATTGGCATACATGGGCCAGCTTTAGCTCGTCTGTTAGCAAAATCTTTTAGGCTAAATTCCTTTAGGGAGAACAGTACTTTAAGTGATATTATCGAACTGTCTAGAATTCAATCGGCGCTGTTGACAAAGTATTATAGGATTATAAGTTCTATCACTTATAACGGCTCCTCTCTGCCACACTGTTGTTTTAGTTATAAACAAGTGAAGTATCACTCAAAATTCTCCAGCGTAGTTTGGAAACATCTTGATCAATAGATGCCACATGCCATGGCAATCTATTAGAATTCTTACTGATTCCGATGCCGACTCTCTTGTTCTTTTCCCTTCTAAAAATATCCTTCTAGCCAAGATGGTTAGTCTCTTCCGTTATTCCCTTCTAAAAATGTTCTCCAAGCCAAGATGGTTATAGTCTCTCCCAGCCCAGATGGTTCGTCTTCTCCATAATTCCTTTTTTTCTTTTTTTTTTTTGATAAATGTTCTCCGCCTTCATAAGAATATACTCCTTGGCAATATGGTTGTTTTCTCTTTCAAAAATACATAAATAAATGAATAAAATAAATAATAAATGAATAAATACAATCAATAAATGAAATAACTAAAAATTAAAAAAATACATTTTTGGAGTGACTTTGTACACACCTGTGTACTTATTAACCCAAGTTCCTTCACTGACTATCCCTATTGCCGAGTATGATATATGTCTGGGCCTATATCTTTTATAAATAGTCGTCATGCTCATTCAAAGGCATATTCTTTGAGAGGTCGAAACCTCCTTGCTACCACGGTGTCAGATTTAACGTTAGGTATACCGTGAGGTATATCTATGTTGTGTAAACTTTAGGTTTACTCCGATCTTAACGATAACCAAGTTAACGATCATTAAATAAAAACAATAGCCTGGATTGAGCTGGATTGCCCTCAGTCAGGGGCCTCAAGCTCTCCCGAAGCCAAAACAGAACCGAAGCCGTGCCCTGGAAACCCACTTTTAGTTGGCTTTATCTTACCAGCGGCACCAACCTATGTAAAATACTCGCACAAATGCCGTAAACACTTCAGTTTTTGGACCTGAGAATAAAAGTGTGAGCTTGTGGGGCCCATTTCTATGGTTTGAGCTTGCAGTGCCCTCGGAGCTGAAACGTCGTCACGTAAACTTTGGTGTGCAACAATAAATGGTTCAACGTCTTGTTATAAAGTTGTCGTGTCCCCGCGCTATTTTCGACTTTCAAGGACTAGCACAACCGCTTGTTAAAGGTAGACTGAAGTCGGCAATTACTTTCTGGAAAAGCATAACAGAAAGTCAGTTTGCTTTAGATGTTATTGAACAAGGATATAAACTTCCCTTACTGAGTACCCCATCTCCGTTGGTGATGCATAATAATAAATCAGCATTGGACAATAGTGATTTTGTTGAAGAAGCCATATGTGATCTGTTGGCCAAAAGTCAAGTTTTCCAGTGTAATAAACCACCGGACATTGTCAATTCCTTGTCAGTAGCAACTGACAGTCCTGGAAAGAAAGACTTATTTTAGACCTAAGATATGTGAGCGGGTTTCTTTGGAAGGAAAAGGT
Source organism: Patiria pectinifera (assembly GCA_029964075.1). Taxonomy (NCBI): domain Eukaryota; kingdom Metazoa; phylum Echinodermata; class Asteroidea; order Valvatida; family Asterinidae; genus Patiria; species Patiria pectinifera. The sequence goes on from CM057145.1 coordinate 10,638,169, forward strand.
AAAATTTGAAGATTGGAACGAAGCTTTTGGTAATCTTCGTAAAAGGGGATTTCATGTTCAAGCATACGTTCGTTACAGGATCGTACCTTTGCAGAAAATCTACTGGCAATTGTCCATTTACTGGCATTCCATGCCCTACTGCGATGGGTTGTGAGTAAATAAGCTACGTGCCCCATTAGTAAACACACTTGACTGTAGCTCGGCAATGAAACCGGCATCTTGGTATAAACCGGGCTGACGGTGATGAAATGTGTGAAGATTCACACAGAGAAACGAAAAACAACTGGAAGATATCTACGTGTATTGACATTCAATGCCCTACTGCGATGGATTGTATGTAAATCAGCTTCGCGCCCATTAGTAAACACACTTGACTGTAGCTGGGAAATGAACCCGGCATCTTGATATTTACCGGGTTGACAGTGATGAAATGTGTACGTGTGAAGATTTGCTCAGAGAAACGAAAAACAACTAGAAAATATCCACGTACTGGCCTTCAATGCCCTACTGCGATGGATTAAATGTCAATCAGCTACGCGCCCCATCGGTAAACACACTTGACTGTAGCTCGGTAATGAACCAGGGCAATGTAGCACAGACTACACCTGACCTGGTCTTGTTTCAACTGGATTGTACATGGCGAGGCTGGACACCAGATCATGGGTTTATCTTTTGGAAGTTTTCCAATCAACGGATTTGTCCCGGTTACGGCTTCCTCTCTGACTAAAGTTCTCGGAGTTTTAAAGTCAAAAGCATATGATTACTATTTAAACTCTTCGAGCTTTAAGTTAAAAAAAAGGAATGTTGCTGAAGTAGAACAAAGGCTTAGACTGAGCCGGATTGCCCCGACGTGTCGGCCGCAGTTGACACACACACATTCCCAAAGGCAAATTCGTGCTGACTTACAACCACTGAAGTGTAACGGAAGCTCTAAACAGGCCCAGCTAGCTCAACAACGAACCTCTGAATGCTATAATTTGCCAGTCAGGCAAATGAAGTAAAGTATATTCTATAACTGATGGTCTGCTGTTTGGGAAATTGAAATAACTACCTGTGAAAAATGGCCGAACGATTATTCAAAAAAATTAGACCAAAAAAGTGCTTAAACTGGCCCATGTGCCCGAATGGCGGCAACATGCACGTTTGTTCATCCTCCCTCACTTAGCTTGTGCGCATGCGCAGTTTGGGTAGTTCTGAACTAAAACCACCGCTCGTCTGTTAGCAAATTCCTTTTGTGCAAATTCCTTTAGGGAGTACAGTCCTTTAAGTGATATTCCCGAACCGACTTGAAATAAATCGGCGCAACTGAAAAGGGATTTTAGGATTATTATAGTTATAGACAAATCAAGTTTTCTCCAACGTTGATTGGTAACATCTTGATCAATAGATCCCACATGCCATAGAAATCTAGCATGTAATGAAGGAGGGAACGGGTCCAAAGCAAGATGACATTAATCCTTATGTAATCAATCAAATCTATGATAGATATTGCCCCAACGTTGAGTTCTACTGAGTTCATTTGTGTCGAGTTTAAACTCGCAGAATGATGTTAAAAAAATCGAAGACTTTTTTCAATTAATTTGAAGCTCAAAAAAAATAAATTGCAGAACATTAAGTGATATGATAAAACTGTTCCACGATGTCTGTTTATGGACAGCCACTCGCTTATACTGTTAACGCCTTCTGCTGGGAGTGACGCACAGCAGTTTGACCAGATTAACAGTAATGTACGTTTGGAATTATAACCCATGAAATGTCCCGATATTTTTGAAATGCAGAAAAGCGCACCATGCAAAGCAGCAGTGAGCAGTTTTAGATTTTGATTTTACAACGAAGGTACCGCACAGTGAAAAAACAAATCAGAAAAGAAGTATGCACAGCAGAAGGAACAAATTGCTGAATGTTGTTGCCCGACATCACTTGGGCGACGAGTTTTCTGTATTCACAGCTGAGGAGGTGCGTGTGGGTTCGTGGCGGATCTAGAACACATTTTTTTGTTGGGGGGGGGGCAAAAAACATTGTTCCCGTAAGTGGATCCAAAATTTAGATCCCACATGCCATAGAAATCTATAATAATTCTTACTGATTTCGATGCAAACTCTCTTGTTCTTTTGCCAACTACTCTGGAAGAAGTAATGAGCCTGAGTAGTATGTAATGAAGGAGGGAACGGGTCCAAGGCAAGCTGGCATTAATCATTCTGTAGTCAATCAAATCTATGATAGATATCGCCCGAACTTTGAGTTCTATTGAGTTCATTTGTGTCGAGTTTAAACTCGCAGAATGATGTAAAAACATTCGAAGACTGGTATCAAATTATTTGAAGCTGAAGAAAAACATTAAGTGATATGATAAAACTGCTCAACCATGTCCGTTTATGGACAGTCACTCTCTTTTACTGTTAACGCCTTCTGCTGGGAGTGACGCACAGCAGTTTGACCTGATTAACAGTAATGTACGTTGGGAATTGTTGCCCATCAAATGTCCCGATATTTGGGTAATGCAGAAAAACGCACCAAGCAAAGCAGCACTGAGCAGTTTTAGATATACATATCCTAAGTTTTAGATAATTTTACATAATATCCCATCCAGACTCCAACCGGTCTGAAAAATAGTGTTTAAAACCAGCTACGCACACATGTATTCCCTTATTAGTACCTGTCGTAAGCAAGCCAGGACTCATCCAAATCATGTTGGTTAATTTGGTATAAAATTTTATGTTGTTTCAGTTAATTTTGTACAAATCTGTGGAATGTGAAATGGATTGGACAAGGGAATAATTGCAAACTTCTATCAAAAACGTCCCCCGAAACTCCGAGATGTTTTATTACAATATAGCAAGACGTGAATGGAATGTGCCATTAATATGAGCAAGAAACTACTCACTTTAAAAAAAATTGGTTTTTCTTGCGATTTTGAAATTTATAATATAAGAATAAGAACGATCATTTAGGTCAGGCCCATGTTATGATTGTAAAATATGGTATGCTGGATGCAGCATGCTGGCAGTGAACATTGGTTGTAATACGAAAGAAAAACTTGAAAGTTTGTTAATACATTGAAAATATTTAATTAAACTGAAACTATATCTCTAGCTGTGGGCCAGTCCCGGAGACATTAAGTTAGGGTCTCTATTTTTTTCTTCTGTTCTTTAAAAAGTCACCCGACTTGAATCTGCATTGGAAATTGATCACAGGACACATTTACAGCTTGAATTTTCTTTAAAGAAATCTCTGGGAAGAAAAGTTGCAACCTGACGCAACTTCGGCGATTGTGTACAAAGTCTATGGAGAGTCAAAAATATTTTGTAAGTATTTCCTCACAAGAATGGAAATTGGCGTCACAAGTGGCGTCAGGTTGCAACATTTTTTTTCCAAATCTCTTACCTTTCTGTTGTAGGTTTACTTCTTGGTTTGCGGGTAATCCATGATGATGTCTTTCTCTCATGGGAGTGGTAATGAGACGACGGTTTCCTGTATGGAAGCACAGAAAGAAACGCCTCCTTCCTACGCCTGCTGACTTTAGTCTTCCTGCTTACGAGTTTGGTGTTGGAGTGGTCGTACACGACGGCCGTTGCCTTAATGTAGGCGTCCAAATCCTGAATGGTCTTTTGCGGCATCTTGGTAATTACCGTGTTGATGGTGAGGTTAGGTGTGAAGATTCACTCACAGAAATGAAAATCAACCAGACGTTGTCAGAAGCCGTCCGTGTACTGGCATTCAGTGCTCTACTGCAACGAATTGTATGTAAATCAGCTATAAGACCTACGCCTCATAAGCAAGCACACTTCACTGTAACTATTAAGATGCGCCTACTTCTTGTTTAAATCGAAGCCCTGCAAGGTAGAGCGGACTATACACCTAGACTTGGTGCTAAGTCGGTAATTGGTTTGCATACGATACCGGTTACTACGAAAGCCCATAAGCGCCACTGCAAGTATATATGTTGAGGATTATTTAATTCGTTATTACGGATTATTAATTCGTTATTACGGATTATTAATTCGTTATAACGGATTGTTTAATTCGTTATCACGGATTATTAATTCGTTATTACGGATTATTTAATTCATTATTACGGATTACTAATTCGTTATTACGGATTATTTAATTCGTTACTACGGGTTATTAATTCGTTATTACGGATTACTAATTCGTTATTACGGATTACTAATTCGTTATTACGGATTATTAATTCGTTATTACGGATTATTAATTCGTTATTACGGATTATTTAATTCGTTATTACGGATTATTAATTCGTTATTACGGATTATTTAATTCGTTATTACGGATTATTAATTCGTTATTACGAATTACTCATACGTTCTGAGTCAATACCCGGCAAGTATGGCACAGGAGTGCAAACGTTGTATGCAAAGATAGCGCCGCCTAGCTATATACACAGGCCCCTGGTCACGTGCTCTTCACGTGTGAGAACATCAGACCTAATCCGTAATAACGAATTAATAATCCGTAATAACGAATTAGTAATCCGTAATAACGAATTAGTAATCCGTAATAACGAATTAAATAATCCGTTATAACGAATTAATAATCCGTAATAACGAATTAATAATCCGTAATAACGAATTAATAATCCGTAATAACGAATTAAATAATCCGTTATAACGAATTCATAATCCGTTATAACGAATTAATAATCCGTAACAACGAATTAATAATCTGTAATAACGAATTACATAATCCGTAACATATATACTTGTAGTGGCGCTAATGGGCTTTCGTAGGTTACTGGCTACACGCACGCAAAATATCGCTGCAATGACGCTGACTATTGGTGTTCAATTTCCGACTTGGCGAATACGTTTTCAATTTCGTACGCAACATATGGGAGAATTTTGAATCGCTAGCGAATTCTATACGAGCGCTCTGATTGGTTCAGATTCCAGAGTGTATTCTAGGCCGCCATGGAAGATCATTCTCAATACTTCGAGGGTTTGAACTTTGTGTTTTGTAACATAAAAATCATTTTAGGGCATACAAATATAAATCAAGTATATCACAATGATACATTTTAGTTCAATTACACAATTGACCTAGCCGAGTGTATTGGTCGTTAAAACCTCGCCAGGTCTTCAAACATGTCCCCGACGTATTGAGAAGAACTCCCTATGTAACGGAATGAATGAGTCCTCATTTGCATAGCGGTGCGCCATTGGATCTCACCGCAAAAATGCACTGCATATGTATTGCGCTGCTTGCACATATGAATAACGGTGCGCGAATGTAATCGTCAAGTCGTTAGTTGGTCGCAATCCGGCCAATTACGTACTAGTCTTATACCAGCCGCGCCAATGGAGTTCGACTAAAGTTCACGGACAAAATACGACTATCTAACGACTTGTCATCAAGTCTAGGCTACACCTGACGTTAATTGTCGTGTTTTGTTTGCACTTGTTTGTACATGACGAGGTGGGACGTCAGATAATGGGTTTATCTTTTGGGGTTTTGCAAACCACGGATTCGTGTCCAGCTCCGGCTTTGTCTCAAACTTGAGGATCATTCTTGGTGTTTTTTTTTAATGTCAACAGCAAATGGATATTCTTCAAAGTTTGGCTTCGTATTATAATTTTTTATGCAGAACAACTACCCGGATTGAGCCAGATTCCCCTTGGTCAGGGGCCTCAAACTCTCCCGAAGCCAAAAGCAGAACCGAAGCCGTGCACTGGAAACCCATGAGTATTTGACTTTATCTAGACAGGTGCATCAGTAAACTTGTGAGTGCCGTAAACACTTCAGAATTGGACTTTTGGAACATTGTGTAAATAGATAAGCGGCCATGAAAAATATCGCCATTGTCAGACGGCCCGTATGCTGCTTTATACATGAACGACAACCACTACAGCCAGGTATTACCAGACACTATACCCCGACATGTATTTGTAGAACATGTCAGGAGAGCAGTTAATAACTTTTTAGAAAACGTTTGGAAGGCCGCAATGGCATTATCAAAGTCGAAAAGACTGTGTCAGCAGGCCCGTGCTATATACATTGAAAATGATCATAGGTGAAATAATATAAAATCAACGATTTCAAAGAAACATATTTTTTTATCTTTTTTTGAAATATTTATTACATGTAGTGAAATCAGTGGTATATTCAGGGGGCAATATACAGTCGGCCATCTTGATTACGTCATATATACATGTTACCCCAAAGGGATTCTGGGTAATTTTGAGGGTCCACATTTGACATTTTTTTTAGGGAAATCAACATTTCACAACCACCAATAATAGTCATCCCCTTCCCACACTACCGTCGAAGAGGGGTGGGAGGGGGTCCAAATTAAATCATCCTAAATGAACAGTGCCTCCAAATTCTCAGATGTTTTCACCACCGGTCTTACCACCCCCATTCTAATTATGCGCCAGCCAAGTATTTTTATGAACGACAAAAAAATGGCCGCTTTTCAAGAAACAAAAGTTCCAATTCTGCTCCCCTCCCGAACGCCAAACCTGGGGCGATTTCAAGAAATGCTATGCCGCGTCTTAAATCGCAACTTGTCCAAGGAACAATTGTACTTGTCCAAGGAACAATTGTACCAAACGTAAAATGTGTTCAGTGCGTCATAACTTTTTTTGCAACACGGTCGGACTCGTTTTAATATATCTGTCATAGGGTTGTCCTATCTCTAGACTTGGCTCAAGTCTTCGTTTTGTTTATCGCCGTATGTCCTAAGATGAGTCGTAAGATAGGAAGAATCTCGCTCTAACTGTGCGAATGGGCAGACAACGCTGATTGAGTGTTAAGAATGAATATTATGCAAAGCTCATCGACTGTGCTCAAGCACCAGGCAAGATTGACCAACTCAGGGTTTCTGAACTCACATGAAACTAGCCTATACGTAGACCTAAATGTAGTAGGTATTAGTGGGGGATTCCAGACATTGCCATAGGTCTGGGGGTAGTACAGGGCCAATGGGGAGAAGCCAGGGTACCAGACTTTACCCCCTCCCCGTCTCTGCCCCTCCCATTGTACCCATCCCTTTCCAATGATCCCCGCCCCCAAATAGATCCCTCTCCCAATATATCTGTCTCCCTCCCCAAATATATCTCTTTTCTCTCCGAGTTGTTATATTATAAGTGGGGGGTACGGCGACAAACCCCATATCTCCCTCTGTCTAGGCATCTCCCTCTGTCTATTTTAAAAACTTTATTTAAACAAATAAATCATTTTTAATAAATGAAACTCGAGCTATCTAATAAAACAGATCAGTGCGATCATCATATAATCATCGAGAATGGTTTTTTAGTTTGTGAAACGTGCGGTGAAATAGTTTCACGTTACTTTGATTTTTCGGCAGAAAATGCGCAAGAAGATCGTATCAATTGGTCAACTTTAAAAGGAAACAAAAGAAAAACTGTGGAGAAACTTATTTTTTCTGTTTGTCCAGAGCAAGACGTAGAAGATGTCCAAGAAACAATCAATAAATATAACGAGCTCGTTAATTACAAAACATTGAGGGGAAACGGATGCGTAAAACGGTCGTTAATAGCGGCGTGTTACCATCACGTCGTTGGATGGAACAAAGAACGAGTTAAAGATTTATTTAAAGTGACTCAAAATCAATTTAATAAAGCACTAAAAAGATACGATGACCACTACAATAAAGGCGGGGCCGAGGGTGTTGCCCTAAGAGGTGAAATAGAGGTATAACTCGGCGGATCGCTTTCATAATGTTTATTTACCGAGAATTTGAACTTGTAAGTTTTTCGATAAGAGATTTTTTTTCTTTTGCCAGCCGTTCGTCTACCCGTTTTGTAACTTCTTTTTCAAAGTCTCTATCGTTTTTAATTTTTTTAGACTTTGTGCTGGTCTTTGTTCTAATTTTTTGCTTAAGCTCGTTAAATTTTGCGAGCTCTCTCGTAATCAATAAGAACTCTTCGTGCGATATATCTCCGTCGTTGATGGCTTGAGACACGTATTCTTCAATCGTGTTAAGTTTGGAGTCTGCTAATATTTTAATCTGGTCGTGCTTTTTCAGCTTGGCGGATAATCGCTTAGACGTGATTCTAAGCAGAATATCTACACCAAAAGCGCCTATAAACGTTCCTTCTAGCACCAATCCAACGGGGGCTGATATAACACCCAAGAGAGCGGGAATACTGACAGCCCCCGCTATAGCCCCCAATCCTTCTAATCCTATCTCTACGTAATGAATAGTGTCGATCATTCTCTTTATTTTTTTATAAGTGCGCTCACGGTGGTCTCTCTCTTTCAAGATTAAAGATCGAATCTCTTCAATCTTTTTAAGTCTGTATACTTTTGTTTCTTCGTTACTATTTAATCGGAGTACATCTCCAGAAATATCGGGGTATAACGCCTTACTATCTATACTCATGTTTTAATATAAAAACATTTTAAAATTAAAAGATCTCCAACTCTATCATTATACTCACACCCTTGTTGTTGATGATCTGTCCCCTTTCACCTGTGATAGAAAATGTCAGTTTGTCGATTATACCGTTTTTAAGTTTCTTGAAATCTTCGACTCTATCAGGCTCGGGTTCGCGCGTAGCCACGGGTACGATTTTTAAGATGTCAGAAGGACGACCATCTAAAAAGTTTTCACTCGTACTTAATTGCGGGCAGCGAATAAACAAAAATTTAAACGGATTAACGTCGTAAGACCCCGTATACACCACTTTGGGTATCAGTCTTCCTTTGGGTAAATTGAGTAATCGAGAGACTTCTCTGTTTAAGCGCAATTTGAGATTGACGTCGGTTACGACCAACGTCACATTTTTAGATTCTCTAAATATTCTAAAACTTACCCCGGGTATAGAATTTAAAATGAAATCGAACCAATCGACGTCGTACCACCCCGGTGGGATGGTGACTGAACCGGTGACTCCGGCTGGTAACGGCACTAAATGACTCGGAGAAATAAAATCTAAATCATCACCAGATATGATAAGACTCCCCCGTATTGTTATCCCAGCTTGCCTAATTTCTCTCGCTCTAGGTTTGCTTATTGTACCTTGGATATATTCTAGCGCTATCCTTTTACCTTCCTCGATGTGCCCCCATCTGTCATATAAAATGTTTGCCAAAAACTTAAGCGTATTGCGTTGTGCACCTGTAATTGGTCTTATTTGCAATTTATCGATTAAAAGTCTTTGTTTTATAGAAAGTTGTTGTTTTTCTTCTTTGAGTAATTCTAAAGCAGAGTCTAGTCTCTCTTCTCCATACGCTTCTATAAGATCGTTTATAACTCTATTGAAAGTATTTTCGTCGTTAATTAAATAGTCGTAGGGCAAATCACCTATCAACGATTCGATAAAATCTCTATCTTTTCTTATTATTGCGTCAGGGTCTAAACTATACCCATGCACTCCAACAGGAGGTTCTCTTTCAGCGGGTCTCCCGTCTATATGCGTATACCAATCAATCTCCGTGGCGCTAGAAATATTAAAATATCCGGAGTTAAAGATCACCCGTTTACACGTACAGATTTTTGACCGTTTAAATTACCTACGACGTCTTCTAATTTAAACGTCTGCTCATTTTGAAACAAGTGAAACGAATGCATTTATTTTAAAGTCTTTTTATATTAAAACTGAAACTAAAATAATGGGTGATTTTAAGTCGTTAAAAAAGCAGATACAATCGATAGCCGATCAGGTAACGAGACAAGTAAATCAAAATGTAGCCAAGGCAAACGAGCTAAAACATCAAGCTGCACCCCAAGCAAAGTTTTTAAACAGCACTAAACCCAGTGAACTGGAGGTCATAGTTAATAATACCAACGGGTTTTTAACCATGTTTCCCGACTTAACCTCGGACTACAAATTGCCTCACGTTGAGACGGACGAGGATGTAGATCGTTGGAAATCACACCCCATGTCGTTTTATCAAAATCAGTTAAATTTTGCAATCTACTGCGCTACTACGGGCTGCGGTATTGGATTTGATCTTTTAAACGCGAGCAACCGTTACGTTTGGGCCATCTTTAACTTTCATTTATATTTTACGGTTAGAAAGATCCTGTACGACATTGCCGCTCCTTTACCGGGAGATGACGCATTTAACGCTCTAGACAACAGTTATAATCACAGAGCATTTACCGATACCTGTTTGTTGTTTGGCATAGATCAAAACAAGTCTTTTAAACAGACGAGAGACACAAAATCTAACGGTTTAGGTACCTCATATATCTTTAATAAAGGCAAAATTGTGGCGGTTGGTGAATATGATAAAACACTACCCAACAAACCCAACGTTCTTTACGGCGGCTACCACGGTCTAGACAGTCCTAAAAAGAGTGGAAGCAGTTACGTTCCTTGGACGGTTATTTACATCGAACAAAACGAATCGGTACAAAAGGCTTGGTTAGATTTTATACCCGCCAAGAGTTCGTTTACCTCCGCGGGAATCATAAAGATCAACAAATCAATTAGATCTTACGTGTACGCTTTACTCGGTGCGCAGGCTCAAACAAAAACGAGCGTATTATCACCAGGCACGGGATTAGACGCTCAGAGACAATTTAACGTCATCGTTGAAGATATCATCAATGCAGCAGACGACATGGAAACGAGTATCGATCAATTTCAAGACTCTTTGCAGTATGCCAGAACGCCTTTAAATTTTGTCGTGAAACCGGGGTTGTATTTAATTCCATCGGATATGAACTTGAGGGTTGGAACGCACGACGGCTATAACAACAATCTTCAAATCGCTACCCAGAGTATGAACACTGGTTTGGTGCCAGATTTAAACTCACAACCTCAACCGGACGACTCTTTTGATGACACCGATGACGTCGCGCCACCAACACCCCCAGAGCCTATGACGAACGATGTTGTAACACCTGCACCTACACCCTCACCAACACCAGCGCCAACACCAGCATCAACACCTACAGTTTTAACCCAAGAGCCCACTAAACTACAAACTCACCAAGACGAAAAATTATCGTTGACGGTAGGAATATTAGCTATCGTTGGTATGGGTATTTTAGCTTACGAGGCAACGCGATAAGTCACACTCTAATCTCACAAGACAAAAAAAATAAGCCTTACCAACTTTGTGCTGGTAAGGCTTTTATTTTTTTGTTTAAACTTGATTACAACTATTACTACCATCGTTTTTGCAGGTACGCAAACACCAAGGCTCCCACACCCAAAAACAAAGCCCACACGTGTTCGGCCAACCACGATACGGAGTTACTCAGCGCGTTAAATATCCAACTGAGTACGCTGCCTATGATACCCGGCAGAGCACCCAGTGCGCTCACTCCCAGTTTTTGAAGAGCAGATGCAAAATTAGCGAGTTGTTTTGAAATCCACTCTTTGATACCACCTTTTGGTGTTGGTGTTGGTGCAGGTGTTGGTGCAGGTGTTGGCGCGGGTGGGGCACCCGCACCTCTCACGCTAGCGACGATGCTACTCACTATCGTGCTGATGGCTAAACTAAAAGCGGCTAAAATACTCACTACGGTCACACCTTGTTCTCTAAACAGAGTTCTAATCTTTTCTGCCAGAGTCGTGTCGTCGCCTAATATTTTATTAATCGTTTCTTTGATTCTAGCGATCTGACTTTTGAGCCCTCGTTCGTTGGCTTTTGCGGCTTCTAATCTGGCGGATCTTTCAGCGTCTAAGTCGCTCAATTTATCGTTTAACTCTCGTCGTTCTTCTTCGCTGATCCTATGATCACCTAATTCATGTTCGGCATCAAATATCTCTTGGTCTAGTTCTGCGAGACGCGCTAAATTAAGTTCTAGGTTACCTCTCAACGTCTGAAGACTTTTGTCTAAACCCTGGAGTTCTCTGTAATTTAATCCTTCCGTTTGAGCGCCAGTGTCGCGTTGTAAATCGTCTATAATTTCGGTAACCTCATCGGTGGCTCTGGGTAGTTCTGTCATGGGGATACTCTCGGGTTGTACTTTTTAGAGTTTATCTTTTAGTTTGGCAAGTAGTGTTGGTTTATAGTCAGCGATTTTGAGGGTGTCGCGAATAAATGCGGTACCATATTTACTTTGTAAGGTACTTAATTTGTAATATATTCTTTGACCACCTCGTCTATAAGATAATGGTTCTCGACCTTTATATGTTTTAACGTATAGATTTCTGTCTTTACCAATTTCAAAATCGTTGGGGTCGATAAACGCGGGGTCTATATTATTTTGTTTGTAAAATGAATCAACATCTTCTTTTATTAGTTCTATAGATAAACTGCTTATTGTACCCGTGTCAAGGACGCTTTCTGTGTCTACCGGTGGAAGTTGGGTATTATCAAAAGTATCGTCCCAATCCAGATTGGTCTCTGCTACATCATCATCATTGTTATCATCTGTTCTTTCATAGTCTGGATCGTAAAATCCTTCTCCATCCATTTATTTAATAAACCTATTTAAATTATGCCGTTTTCATTATACTGCCCGGTAGTATACCCTGGGTCACCAACCAATTTTGCGTGGCCAGAGCTCTACTTATAATGCCCGTCAATTTAGCCGCATCTTCTACGCTTAGTTTGTTTAAATCTGGCACTTTCATTTTGAGTAGTTTAGCTCCTACCATGGCGTATCCCATCGAAAGACCCGATATGACGGCTCCGTGATAAATCGTATTTGCTATTCCGTTGGTGTCAAAGTTACTCATCGTTTTTAATATAACAATTTTTAAATTGCTGGTTTATTCCATGTCTAGCGTTTTGGGGGAGCTGGGTAAAGTGGGTTGCGTGACTACCGGCACTGGCTGTATCACCGGCGCAGTTGCCTTACTTTTTACTACCAGCAGCCCCACCCCTATTATAGACGCTATAGCCCCCCACATGACCCAAGAGTTGTAGTCCGGTGAGCTCGTAGCTTCGTCCGATGTTACGTTCATTTTTGCCAATTTTAATTTCATCTGTCTATTGTGCTCAGCTAAAGCTTTACCCTGCTGTATTCGCTTAGGATTTTTAGTCTTGGTCACTCTCGTTACCGTCGGTGATGTCGTTGTTTTTATCGGTGGGGGTGTCTCTGTCTCTGCTGGTTGAGCTGCAGGCGTTGCTGTCGCTGCTTTCTGATCTTCCATTTATTATATTAGGTTTATTAAATTTCAAATGTTTTGTTGTGATAATCTAGCAACTAGGGGTGATATTAAAGTTCCGTACTTGTAACAAACGTCGCTCAACATACCAGCCATACTCGCGCTTATAATAGGATCAGAACTCAAGTCGTTGGTGAGTTCTTCTTCAGAATCTATAGTGACGTTATATCCTAAAACTTGTACGGGTGTAACAACAGCTAACACTCTCGAAAATAGACTTAAAGTGTATTTACCAACGGTTTTAACAATTTCATTTCCAAATTTAGTTTCGTACAGATGATACAGCTTGTCGAGTTCTTTACTGTCAAGAGCTTCGATATGTTTAACGGTGTATTCCTTTCCCAAGTACTTTCTAGAGTTTCCGGCTGCTACGACACCGCACAAACGATCTTTATGTTCTGCGTTGGGATCTTGTTCGTTCGTTAAAGTCAGTTTTAGGTCCTCCATTTAATTAGAAACGAATTTAATTTTGTTGTAGCTGTTGCAACTTTGTTACAAAAGCAAAGGTATTCGTAGGTGTAAAACGATAGATTAAGTGATATGATGATAATAGCCAAAAACTGCATATACTCGAATATTGCTATCATTTACTAACAACAAAATACATTTTGTTGACGTTTGTTGATTAACAAATTGTAATACATGTGTAGTTTGTTGAATAGGTTGCTACTAAGCTAGGTCCTATTAGTTAAGCAGCTAGGTAATTTAACTTGAGCACCTAGCTTAATTTAGTTAAGCACCTAGCTTAATTTAGTTAAGCACCTAGCTTAATTTAGTTAAGCAGTTAGGTTATTAATCTACTCAAGTAGCTCGTAACTAACTGGAGGTTCGGTGTATACGACCAATTTACTATATTTCACATCTCTCAAACGTCGTTTTATATAATCTCGTTGTTCAATGGGTACGACGTCGTTTTCGTCTAACGCTTGATCAAACGATGTTTTATCTTTGCAGTAAAATAATGCCAACCAAGCCGTGTTTTCTCTATAATCTTTTAAAACGCTGTTGTACTTTTGGGTCAGTAACCAACAGCTGTGATTTACGTGTCTTCCGCTAAATGCCATCTTGCTTAGCGCGCACGTCTTTTTACGATATTTAATCTCTTGATCCGAAGAGCAATCGTCCACGATAAACAACGTGGCAACACCTTCAAATATTTTACTGTAAATATCGATCGCTTCGTTTAGCGTCATCTTGTACAATTCCGGATCGCAGAGGTATACCTCGGGATCTGCTTGAATCCACTTTCTTTCGATGTACGTTTTGTTTTTAAATATGGTAGGGCAAATGATGACTATCGCTTCAAATGTATTTTTATAGTCTGACTCTAACAGATCCAAAATCCATTTGGTTTTGCCCGAATTTGTTTTGCCGACGATTAAAGCGCAATGCGGTTGTGTCATTTTAACTTATCAGAGATTTAAAATTCCCGTGTTCCAAGTTCAATTGAGCATCCATGACTAAAAATACGTACATCGTGAGGTCACCTTCACTTTCAGCTTCTCTGGTAAATTGAATGTTGATGCCTCCTCCGTCTCCGATTTTTCTACCAGATCCGTGAGCGGAATTGTCGTCGTTACTTCTAAAATCGAGCCACAGACCGTACTTGTTTTTTAGATAGTCTCCGAGGTCACAACCCGTCATATGTAAGTCTTTAGCTACTCCGCGCCCGCTTTCGGTATCGCTGTCTCCAAAGAACTTGATAATTTCGTTCCAGTGTTGATACTGAGACATGCCTTGACTGTAGAGTTGATTGGGTTTACCTTCTACGGTCACCGATGTTTTGGTTAGTTTTGGATTATAAAACTGCTGCGGATTTTTCTCAGCGGGATCTTTAAACAAAAACAAAATACCCTTGAGACTCCTGATGGGTTGATTGACGCTGACGTTCCAAAGCGTGTCCGATTTGTTGACGGATCTAACTTCTAGCGAGTGGATTTTATCAAACAGATATTGCATTACCCCGCTATTGTGTTTATTTCTGATAGTGTTAGCTAGGTCTCTGTTGGTCACCACTTCGTATTCGAGAGACAAGTCTGAGATAGAATACATCGCCGCCGTATCTGAACTGTTGACTACTTTATCGTGATCGTTAAACTTTATCTCGTACGTCAGAGGTTGGTTTAAACCGCTGGGGTAAAAAGGGTGATGCGAAGTCAGTATGTCAATGTCTAGGGGAATGCAATATCTGTTACCATAGGCATCCGCGATAGCTTGATCTTTACCGCTGTTGGCGCCCGCGTTAGCATCTTGAGCTCCAGTTCTTAGTTTAGACACATTTTCTTTTTCTATGCCCGAGTACGCCATGTTTCGAGTCGTCGAGCTGTTGAGCCAATTGTCTTTAAAGTTGTGATACACGTCGGCGTGACGATAACTCACAATTTCGTGACCTTGAAGCCTGACGCTGATTTCGCTGACTAAATTTCTGGCTAAATTACCAAAAATGGTTCTATTGTTGTCGCTTCCACCTTCGAGTTCTAAATTGAAAGCTAGTTAAGTGCCGGGTACGATCACGTCGTCTACACCCAATTGAGGAAACTTGACCCTCAGCGTTTGCCCCGCCGATATACTACTGGGATTGTGGGTAATGACCACCTCTTTTCTCTCACCCTTGATAGATCTGGGTATTTTTAATAGCCTGCTGGGATTGAGCTTTTTTCCATACGCATTCATTTTATTTATACGAGTTTTAAATTTAAAGGTATCTGTAAGCCAAGAAGCCCACCAATAGCGTTCCTCCCGCGATAAACACCAGTTCTTTTTCTATTTGTTGGTCGCTAGGCTCGTAAAAATCTTCGAGTTTGGGTTCGTGTTGCAGTCCTACGGGTTGTTCGGTAGAGTGTCCACTCACCTCGTTGTAGTAACGCAACGCTCGGTCTACGTTAGAAAATGTTTCTTTAGAAGCATTTTGTTTTCTGATACGGTCGTTTAGAAAATCTAGGTATTTCGTTCGTTCTCGTTGCCACTTATCTTTGGCGGCTGAGAGTTGTTCTATCGCTAAATCGTGTCTCTTACGCTCCTCGTCACTCTGTTTCAGATTTGAAAATAAAAAGTTTGAACCCGTAAAAGCTAAGGCGTTGACGATCGCGCCTCCTAACATCATAGCAACGCTAGCCATATTATTATAAACGTCTTTTATATTAAATAATATGCAAACATTATCTAAACTGTATTATAGCCCGAGCGGTTATTGGAGAGGTGAAAGTGCCGTCGACCATTTACACGATAAAACAAAAATCGATAAAAAGGTAATCAGAGATTGGCTTAAAAAAACAAGCGATCTGGCAAATTTATCTACCGGGTCCTGCGTATGTACCCAGGCCTACGAGTACTTCGCGAGAGTTTGAAACACCAAACGACTTTCACCAAATGGATGTGCTATACCTACCCTGGGATAAAGTAAAACGCAAGACTTATAAATACGCTTTGACGGTTGTCGATGTTGCGAGTCGATACCACGAAGCAGAACCTTTGGTTTCTAAAACGGCAGATTCCACGCGAGATGCTATCGTCAAGATTTACGCGAGGTCGCCTTTGAGTTACCCTAAAACGTTGAGAGTAGACGCCGGTACCGAATTTAAAGGCGCTTTTAAAAAATGGATGGCCTCAAAAAACGTCGAGATTATCGTCGGCGAACCCGGAAACCACCGATCGCAGGGTATCGTAGAAAGATTTAATCGAACGCTAGCCGAGAGACTGTTTGGTCATCAGTACGCTCAAGAAATGTTAAATCCCGAGAGTAGAAACACGCAATGGGTCGAGCGATTACCCAGCGTGATCAAAGCTATAAACGATGAAACGACGAGATTAATAGCTAAAGCGCCGTCAGAGGCGGTTAAACTAAAACAGGTCCGGCAATCGCCGGCTAACCCCGTTAAAACAAAAGAGCAACAATTACCGCAAGACGCTATGGTTAGATATTTATATTACCCGGGTGAGCAAGAGGGTGGGACTGCGAAAAGAGCCACGGATCCCATTTGGAGCGTAGACATCTTCAACGTGGAAAAAAGAACGAGTCAATTTAAAATGATTGAAGGTAAAAGTCACGACGGGTCCTACTCTTTATTACCTGCAAGACGGCCCAAAAAGGAGTTTTGTGAGACAAGAGCTTCAAGTCGTACCCGAGGACACGCAATTACCGCCTAATTAATATCTAGATTACGGTGACCATAAGCGAGCGTGTGTATTCCATCCGGTAAAATGTACCTCTTTGTGTCCAACGGACTCAACGATAGTTTATTTTGAGATACGGTGTAAAGGATGTGATTTTCCGATCTAATGTGAGTCATGGTTTCGTAATGAGATTTCTTGTTTAAGATGCAGTCGTAATAGTGTCGGTGTTTTAATTTCTTAGAGGTGACCGATTTTGTGACTCCCTTGGCTTTTTTCAAGTTGATGTCAGCGGTTAAAATCGAGTACATTTTAGGTCTTATACAAACGACTTCTTTGATTATTTTACCTCCAAACTCGTCTTTAAATTTACCGATCACTTTCTTATTGGTTGGATCGTACAAAGGATGATCCGTCGGATAATTTGAAAGGTCGTATTGTTGCCCGTTTTGCTGCATATCTTTGTATACGTCGTCCGTGTGCACTACGAGTACCAAACTGTCTGTATCTGTGTACATCAACCTGATTTTCTCTTTGTACTTGTCTTTCAAATGGTTGTAATAAAACTCGTACATCAGCGTCTTTGAGAGATCCAAGATACTCACTCCGCAGTAGATCGGTTTGTTTAACACGGTTTTAGTCTTGTACTTTTCGACAAATGACAATTTGCATTCTGAAAATGACGTCGTCGTTTTGTAGCTCGGTTTCTGTATAATTTTTTGGTATTTATCTCGATCGTCATCGTTACTGTCTCTGAGTAGGTAACCGTCGATTCGGTTTCTGACGTTTTCCATCGTCTTACCAAACACGCTGTTGTTCATCAGTTTAAAAGTCTTTCTCAAAAGCAGAGGTCGCTTTTGTTCGAAGTTGCGTGTTTTGTCGATGTAAGATGCCATCCAAGGCGCTTGTTTAAATTGCAGCACTCGATGCACCTTTTTAAGTTTCAAGCCGAGTTTGAGATACAACTGCAACGTGACGTAGTGCAAAACATATTTTTGTTTAGGATTAAGGGTACACGTTAATTTTTGCACGTTGCTACTAGGTTCGGTATCCAATAATTCGTTTTGATAATCAGACATCCATTCTTTTGGTATGACGATGTTTTCTGGCGCTAGGGGGTAATCGTTGTGCAGGTCGTGGAGATTGTCCGGGTAATCGAGGTCTACTTCGAAGCAGTAACCGGTGTTTGACGTTTTCCTGAGAGATAATATCTTAGACTCGGTAAACGTTTTTGTAGACGCCCATTTAAAGTCTTTGCACGGCAGGTATTGACTCATGGCCCAGCCGTACAGATTGTTTGCATCGAGATAGGTGATGTAACTCGACGGCTCGTTTGGCTTATGGTCAGGTAGGTATTTGTTGTTGGCTTTGTGGTATCTCATACCACCCACGCTCGAGATACCACCTCTTTTTGCCTTTTCAAAAAATAAATGTTTGTCTACGTCTTGCAATAGTTCGAGTTTAACTTCCGAGTGTTTTAACAAGGCATCCCACGACAATCCTGGTGCTGTGTAGTAATTAGCAGGATCTAACGCGTAGTTTGTAATACACGTTTGCCTAAAGTTTTCAAATACGCAAGCCAGTAATAACGTATCGGTAGTGACGTACAAATCGTGATATTCCCCCATGTTTTTAACTTTAAACTCGTTCCACGTCAGTTTAGCTCTGTCGTAGTCCTCTCGCGATATATTTTCGTCTTTTAGGCTGCTGTAAAATTGTTCGATGGGGGTAGGCTTGTCTCTTGAAATCTGTCAAACGAGTCCATGTATTCATATGGATAAACTCCTTTTTGTAACAACGAGTCGATGTTTTGACGATTAAAATGTTCTCTGAGTAGTTTAAACGACTCTCTTGGACAAGCTTTAGATAATCTATCCAACGAAGACGCCATAAAATTAAACGAGTCTATAAATCGCATATTTCCGATCGAAAACGAAATATACTTTTCCGAATTTCTAGCGATAACTTGTATTTCCTTTTCGTCATCGTACTCTGAAATACTCTGCATGATCAAGTGAGCGTCGTAATTTTGCAGATTGTGAAAGACGACCGGTATGGGGGTAAAACCTGGTTTAACTTGTAATTTTAGATTGCAGTAGGCGTGCGCGGCACCTCTATATCTACCCGTGACGTGGCAGTGATCTCTCACCTTTCTAAATTTGTTGA
Source organism: Patiria pectinifera (assembly GCA_029964075.1). NCBI lineage: Eukaryota > Metazoa > Echinodermata > Asteroidea > Valvatida > Asterinidae > Patiria > Patiria pectinifera. Next base: position 10,657,500 of record CM057145.1, read on the forward strand.
TTTTCTTTTTGCATTCGAGACATTTAGACTCGGTAAATCCATTTTTGTTTTCGTACTGATGTTCTTTTATTTGTTTTTCTGTTTTTGGTTTTTTTGGTTTCTGGCACTGACAGTTGCTCGAGTAATTGGGATAAATTGGTTTCTCGCAAATCCAACACGTGTTTGTTTTATCATGATGTTCTTTAGCTCGCTCGTTAAATTTCATGGGTTGGGGTTTTTAAATATGCAATTTATGTCGCTCTGTATTTTTAACATTTTATTGACAAACTTTGATGCGGCATCTTTACCTCTATAAGTCTCTTGATACACATTGGTGCCGTCGCATCGGACGACAACTAGCGAATAACCGCTTGCTTTGTGAATGTTTGTCTTTGTGTGTTGTCCTTTTATCGTCCGAGTTTTTCTAATATCGATTCAAAGTCGGCGTAAACTACAAACGGTGCTTTTGTTTAAACCTGTAGTTTTAAATTCTAATATTGGCACATCGTTTTCGTCGACTATCCACTCGTTATTTACATATTTTCGCTTAGCGGTAGGAAATACAATCTTTGACGGATGTGTATCTATACCGTTACAATCGGTCATGTGTCTATCTAATTTTACTTGCGTTCTATAATGACACAGACACCTTCGACCAAAGTATTTCTTACTTTTATGTTTTGTAACGTTGTGAATCAATCTCGAAAAATTATTTATCCAGCAGTAGTGATGCTTGTCGCCGTCAGAAAACAAAAACAGATCGATAGGTCGTGACTCTGGTTTATAGTTTTTAGACACGTATAACGGATATATTTCCTCCTCATAACCGTAAACGTTTATCGTTAAATTATTTTGTCTTTCAATCTTTGGTATCTGGTCGATCGGTGTTGGAAAGTCTACGCCTTTAAATTTGAGTCCGTCGTCTTTGGTGTATACAACAGGTTCTTCTTTATGAATTTTATATTTAGGATCGTTTTTTATGTTATTTTTTACTTTATCCGTATACAACCCAAGAGCGGCTCTCAAACACCATCTCAAACACTCGTCGTCTTTGTTTTTAATGTTAATCATCGCCGTTTTCTGTTTGATATATTTTGGTAGGTCAATATAAGAACTACCCCTCACGGGGTTAAACCTGTTGATGTTGATATACAACGCCATTATCTTTTTAAAACCCAACCCGATCCTTGATTCGTATACCTTTCATCCTTTTTAAATAGCTGGTCGATGTCTTCTTTTAAAACCTGTTTTATTTGACTTTGATTTAAAACGACTCTCTGATCGGTAAAATGTATAGCTTCGATCGTTTCGATCGTACCATCCGGTTTGGTTTTTTCGTATTTTATTTTGATTGTGAGCTCCATTTTTAAACCTCTTAGCTCTCTCAATTCTGACTTGATTTTATTTACAATTTGATCTTTGTGCGTATCAAAAAATCTGACTAAATCGTCGTTAAAAAGTCTAGGAATCAGTTCCCAGTTTCTAAAGTTGTTTCTAAATCTTCTCGTCGCTCTGAACTCAGCCTCTTGAAAATCTTCGGGTTGCCTAGAGTTTTGAATCGCCGAGATTAAATCTTTTTTCAACAATCGACCTTTATAACCCGACGGGTTATATTCTAGATCATAATTGTCTACAATCTGTTTGAGCTCATGTAGCTTCTTTTTCCTCAAGTTTCTAAATTGAGCTTCGTATTTTTTTATCCCGTTGATGTAGACTTTACGCGTAAGAGCAACATTTTGATTGTACGGTACATTATATCGCTGGACGTAATCGCGCAGCGTGGCTTTATTCCATCTAGAAAATCCCTTAACGATTGGTCTAATCATATCCATCATTTATATATATCAATATAATTTTTTTTAATTTTTTTTAAGAGGTCAGACTTTTGGATTTATAAGCAATCAGACTCACCGGCTTGTGAGAGAGATATTGACATTTTGGCGCTTCATACCTTTTTGCTCATTTTATACTACCCATACCATCGGCGCTCCATACATGACACAGTCACATCACACAAAAGACTTGCGACCCCGTTCTAGTTCGATCATGACTGTGCACTGAAATATGCAAGGTAACCGACCGTGAACAGCCTATTCTTCGGGTTGAATAGCCTGTCACTAAATTTAGCTTTGGAAATTTCCAGAAAAATCTTTCGCAATTCAGTAGGCCTATTTCTGTCTGTTGTGCAATTCAGTATATCAGCGTCATTTCAACATGATATGTCGATCGGTACAGACGTCTACGCCCAACGTGCAGTCACCAGCCAAAAGGTAAATTGTTTTTAACATTAATAATGTAGGTTTTCATATTGATTTTGTTCTCTAAAAAAACAACCTATACTACACAATCACTAAAAGTCTAGCCACCCATTAGTGTGTGTGATGTTTTTGATCAAACATTGAGTGTAAATGCTTTTTTCCACTTGTAATATTTTCAGATGATGACCCCCATCGCAACCTGTGAAAAAGAGGATATGCTGCTTTATAACTTTGCGTCGGGTTTATCGCACAAGCAAGATTTTTTCAAGTACCGCTAATACCATTTTTTAAGTGTAAAAACCTCGAGATATTTCTTATAAAGTAACTTAAAAGTGTACCATTTTGATATATCTATTATGATATAAAAATTGACCAAAACGCTTACTCATACTTCTCCTCTAACTGTAATAAGTTTCATCGATGAGAATGATGTCATCAGTATTATTAGCAAAGGGAAGCTTGCTTCCCCTCTAACTGTAATAAGTTTCATCGATAAGAATGATGTCATCAGTATTATTAGCAAAGGGAAGCTTGCTTCCCCTCTAACTGTAAATTAAGTTTCATCGATGAGAATGATGTCATCAGTATTATTAGCAAAGGGAAGCTTGCTTCCCCTCTAACTGTAATAAGTTTCATCGATAAGAATGATGTCATCAGTATTATTAGCAAAGGGAAGCTTGCTTCCTCTAACTGTAAATTAAGTTTCATCGATAAGAATGATGTCATCAGTATTATTAGCAAAGGGAAGCTTGCTTCCTCTAACTGTAATAAGTTTCATCGATGAGAATGATGTCATCAGTATTATTAGCAAAGGAAGCTTGCTTCCTCTAACTGTAAATTAAGTTTCATCGATAAGAATGATGTCATCAGTATTATTAGCAAAGGAAGCTTGCTTCCTCTAACTGTAATAAGTTTCATCGATGAGAATGATGTCATCAGTATTATTAGCAAAGGGAAGCTTGCTTCCCTCTAACTGTAAATTAAGTTTCTCTGGTTTATAAATTATATTTTGTTAAAGTTACATGTGTTTTAATAAAGTTAAAACTTTGTTTTGTAAACCTAAGAAAACGCTGTTTGCTTATTTATTTGTAAGTATTGATAGAGGGCGCACCAGTCGCTGTGTGTCTGTGTTGAGATCTCCAAGAGGGTGACTGTAAATATGAAGAGTCTGGTCTGATTTCGAGACTGAGACATTGAGAGGGGGAGATATATTTGGGAAGAAAAAAGGGGTGGGGTGGGAGTGGTGGGGATGGGGAGGGGGTGGTGGGGATGGGGAGGGGGAGGAGGAGGGGGATCATAGGGGTGGGGAGGGGTAAAGTCTGGTACCTGTCCCCCACTTATAATATAACAACTCAGAGAGAGAAGAGATATATTTGGGGAGCTAGAGGGGAGATATATTTGGGCAGGGAGACAGATATATTTGGGGAGGGATCTATTTGGGGGCGGGGATCATTGGAAAGGGATGGGTACAATGGGAGGGGCAGAGACGGGGAGGGGGTAAAGTCTGGTACCCTGGCTTCTCCCCATTGGCCCTGTACTACCCCCAGACCTATGGCAATGTCTGGAATCCCCCACTAATACCTACTAATGTAGCGAGATGCTATTGTATAATTATAGGGGCAAGGAATATGAGGCGTGACCCTGGGTGGGCCCTACTGCTCCACATGTGGGTGGAGCAAGGCTGCTTTCTAAGCTCTGCGCGTTAAGGTTGTTAACCGTGCAGTAGTCACTAGTGCGTTTACTGACAGACCACTCGTAACTCAGACTTGGGCCAAGTCTAACCGTTGCGTGGGTGCTGTTGCACGGAGCTCATAGTCGTCTGCCGAACTTGGTTGTATTCGGGTGTCTGCAATGAACAGCACCACGAGTGTCGGACAGTGTTCATAGTTAGTTTCTGTGTTAACACATGTCCGTGACATTGTAGGGCCCATGTCGTATCTTACCTATCATCCTCACAACAAACGATGCATTGTCTGATGAATTCTTGGGAAGCTCCTGTTAATGATGGCGTTCTTGGAAAATATCTTTGGAGGCCAGACGCCCGTCTCGGCCAAACAAATTCCGGAGGCTGTGTGTCTTCTCTGCGAAAACTTCGTTTGCGATCTCTGGGGAAAAAGAAAGACAGATAAAAAAAAGCAGACGTGAATCCAATAATTATTGTCGAAGGAATTAAATTAGATTGGAGATTCGCCTTGTTCGTCCATGCGCAGTTGGGATGTGAACCCACACATCAATCGATGTTGTCGGCCGGGGTGTGAACCCCCAAATAAATCGATGTTGTCGGCCGCATTGTCCTCCTGTTGGGAAAAGTAATGCGTCCATTGGCAAATTTGCAGGGGTGATCCATTGTCTGATCTAATGCCCATGACTGTCCGCTTTGAACAGCGCACTACACCCTATAGGATCAGGAAAACAATTTTCGGTTTTAAAGAGGCCAGGGTGACCGGGTGACAAATCCTTTGTACCTTTCAACAGGCATGTCTTGTCGGCAAATTTGTAGTCAACCCACCCCAACCCCCAATTCGCTCTTTTCATACTTCCGCCATGGGCATGCAGAGCCTCGATCTGGCAACTTTACACAATAAATATAGCGGGTTCAGTGATTCCCGTGTCAGGGTTCAGATCACTGAGCCAACTATTTTTATTGTGTAAAGTTGTCAGAGCGAGGCTGTGAATGCCCAATGGCGGAGTGTGAAAAGAGTGAATTGAAAAAGGTATAGCGACGTCCTCCTGATAGTTGCTCTATGTTACAATGGAGTGGAGGCATCATTTCGACTATTGCGATGGGCGTCAAGATTGCTTTCAGGGGTGATAATGTTATGAGGGATTTGATAACTAACAAAACTTTAAACAGAAATTTGTGAAAATGGATAAATCGAACTTAAATTTGATGAATGCCTTGATCACCTGTGAGAGTAGTTTTTTTTTTTTTTTTTTTTTTTTTAAGAGGAAGGTTTATTGTGTGTGCTTTGGGGAATTATGGTGTGCTCGTAGCCCAGGTTGGACGCCCAGACTTCATAGCTTTCCCCTCCGTACGTAGTGCAGTAGGGGAGTCCACCTGGGCTAGCTCTGTTCCCCTAGTAAGAAAAAGAAAGGATATACTGCTCACGGTTAAACATGTAAGCGCGAGTATACACATTGATAAAGAGCGTACCAGTATAATGTGGTGTCCAGGCCCCCACCCAAGAGTTTGCCACGGAGAGTTCATTTTTCATAGTGCATTGTGAGAGATGGTCGACAAATTCGCAGTCAGTGCTGGTTTGCCGATGTCACGGAGGGCTTCATCCAGCTCGGTGAGCGCTAAACCCTCCTTGGCCTCGCTGTCCAACCATCGCTCCAGGTCCAGTACACATCGTTCCGTGATGTCCCGGGTGCGCTGGAGACGACTCCTCGCTGGCAGTGACTGCCGACCCTCGTAAAGAACGGACAACAGTTTACAACATTCTGTCAAAGATCTGGCATTAATTAAAAATTGGTTTGAAAAGCACCATTGAAAGCAGGCAAACGCATTTCTGAATGGGTCCAATGCTGACTTTTGGTTTTATTAACTTCTGCCAGATTAAACGTAAAACCATAAAAAGAAAAGAAAAAAAGCACACGCATTCTTGTTCCGTTACTTTGGGGACTACACACGTGTTGTCAAATGGTAATATGGTAATGGTAATATTTATTGATAAGACAATGAAGACCAAGTTATGGGGCAACAGAAAGTCCCCATAACTTGGTCTTCATTGTCTTATCAATAAAAAAACACCTTTCCACGACCCGATGACGGCCCGCTCACCAGCACGCACAAACACCTTACACAGGCATAGAAGTGGGGTACTTCCTTTGTTCGTGTACTACAATTTTGCAATGTGGCTCACTAATTTCAAAATGCTCTTATTTTTACCAGAATTAATTTCTTGGTCTGACATTCGGACTTAATATCCCTTTTTAAAACTCGTCCATTCGCGACACATCAACCCACCTTGGAAATTCCTAGTTTTCTGAGTAAAATCCACATATCTATATCGTGAAACACTTGTGGGCTACCACTGTAGTACCCCACAAGGTCACAAAATTAACTTGTGGGGTACATTCCATTGTTCCAGTACCCCACAAGGCAGTGTTTATCGTACACGTCTCTAGCACACTTGGGGTTTATGGGGTACCACTATTGCTCGACCTAATTTGCTTCTCTTGTTCTCTTTTGTCCCCTTAGAAATCTCAAAACACATAGCGTTATGGATATGGGGTGCTTCAATTTCTAAAGACAGACTTGCGGGGTACCATTGTCCCTAGTGTTGCCTCTTGTTACCGGTACCCCATAAGTGTCAATTTGTAAGAGCACTTGCACGTTTGTTTATGGTGTAAATCAAGGATATTCTTTTGTTCCTTTTCCCTTTTTTCCTTTGTTTGTACCCTAACTTTTTCGCAACAGCTGTCGTTGGTTTTACATAGGCGTAGCAAAGACTGCCCTTTTCCATTCAAATGCATTTTTTTTCACCACCGCTTTACCCCCCCCCCTCCCCAATAATTTGTAAAGAGTGCCTTTTTTTTTAAGAAGTGCCCTTTTTTACTGAACAAGGAGGGGGAGGTGAGGGGGGTATTCACCCCCAAATGTTTTGTAAAGACTGCCCTTTTTACATTCAAATGCATTTTTTTTCACCACCGCTTTACCCCCCCCCCAATAATTTGTAAAGAGTGCCCTTTTTTTTTAAGAAGTGCCCTTTTTTACTGAACAAGGAGGGGGAGGTAAGGGGGGTATTCACCCCCAAATGTTTTGTAAAGACTGCCCTTTTTCCATTCAAATGCCTTTTTTTCACCACCGCTTACCCCCCCCCCCCTCAATAATTTGTGAAGAGTGTCCTCTTTTTGAGTAGTGCCTTTTTTTCTAAACATGTGCCCTTTTTGAAAAGAAGTGGTGCCCTTTTTTTAAGGTATATTTCTTTTTGGGTGCCCTTTTTTATTTCACACCTGTATTTTCCTGATCCTGTTCTGCACGTTAATATGTTAGGCTGTTCTCTACAAGCTTCGGTTTATATGATAAGCCCCATACTCTTCACCCTAATTTAATATATTTAGTCATTGTACTACATTGTTGTATGATTATTTATTTCAGCCATACAATTTCCTTCTTTTTATTTGAAAACTTAGTTTGACTTATTTGTGGAAAGTATGGAAATACATGTTGCCTTTGAATTTAAAATTCAATATTGTCCGTTAGTGTACATAATCCTCGGTTTTGAACAGCGCCCCCATTGACGGATGTGCAAGTGCCCTTTTCAAAAAAAACTACCCCCAAAATAAGAATGACCGTGCTACGGCACTGTTTTGTACAAGTTTTCTAATCGAGGTCGTCCTCAATTTGGTTCCTATCCTCGATTCACCGATGATGTTGCACGTGTGTGTCCTCGATTTACACCATAAACAAACGCAAAACAGTTGACCTTCATCAGATAGCTCACTCGACAAGATGTTCAACTCATTGCCATTGATTACACTGGCAGTGCAGATCGTAGATAAGATGATGACAATGCTTGCGAGAAGCATTCCAAGATGGCATTCCTTCGGACTCAGTTGCCTCTTCGATCTTCGCATTAGGATGCTTTCCATTGAATCTTTCAAGTTGAAACCAGTCCTTTCACCAGCTTCAGTGCATCTCCAGTTTAAACTTTTTGACTTGACTGCGTGAGCGGGGGGGGGGGGGGGCTACTGATGCGGCAGTGCGCAGAGAAATGCGTAGGTTTGTGTTCGATCACCCCAAATCATCCTCCTTTGAGATAAGAAACCTTGCCCTCAAGCTGTTTCAAGATGTGAATAAGCCCTCTGTAAATAGAGTTGGGAATGGGCAGGTTTGGTCTGTAGAGTCTGGTGAATATGACCTTAACAAGGTGGTAGCCAAGGATTCGGTTAGCATTAAAGTACTTAATAACTTGGTTGAAAGCCAAAAGGCCGTCACTTCCACTTTGGACAATTGATACCGCAGCAAGCTGTCATGTTGCAACAACATGCTGCAACGACCGACCGCCTTAACCGTCTGACTATACAGTTATGGAGAAGAAACCAGGGCGGATGCCCGGATCAGACAAGTGGTGTACTTTCTGTAATCGCGCAGGTCGTGCATTTTATTTTTAACCAGAAATCAACACATCAAATAGTCTCTTACAAAAGGTTCGAACAGCCCCACTTCATCAACTAAATACTGTATAAATAAGCAAGATGACAAAAGTGGGTACAGTATATTTATTACAACTTTATTTCGTACCTCAAACATATGTCCGCCAACTGAAAAAAAAAATCATTAAACCTGTTGTTACAATAACTCCTGCACTGACACTCACTCTCGGGAGATAACAAGTTGGGCGTGGAAAAAAATTGCTTTCAAATTAAAATCAACTGTATTTAATGATTTTCAGTATTAAACTGGATTGATCCTTTTTATACTTTGCTATTCGTGTCCGATATAAGGGGAAAAAGAACAAATATTTCCCACAATGAAAATCGATTACAACATTTAAGCAGACCTGTCAAAAATACCCGTCTCTAATGTTTCTCGTCAATACATGTTACCGGTACTTAAACTCAATAAACCCAGTATTTCGTAGTTAAAATACTAAGTGCAAATATTCTCCATGTATCACACAGCATCTAACCTTGCTGAGCCATGTTGGATGATCTACAGACTCAACAATCATGACTCAACTTTCACTTGGTTTGTGCTTCAAATTTAGTTATCATCATCATTCGTCCCCATAATAACTTTGAATATGGATCGAGTTAAGCGATTGATAAAACAAATATTAAAACCTTGTGTGAGTGAAAATATGATCACTATCATACAAGTCATGATAGGCCTATATAATAAATATAATATCATGTTTAATACGTGTAAAAGTTGAAGGCTTTAAGAAATATTGCGACATATGCAGACACCGTGTTTTTGTTTTCATCAGTTTCCAAGAAAGCATAACTTTCAACTCTGACACAGCTCCCTTGAAATCTTTGTATAATCCTCATAACTTGTAACAGCTGAACAAAAATCAGTTTCAGCTTCTCTTCATTATCGATTTCTAACAAAACCTGGCGTTAACCAAACAAAATCTGACTTGTTCTGAAGTGAACATGACACATCTCAGTGACATACGATTTACTGACAACACAAGTGGTTACTTTCACAGTAAGTGTGGAACTTTAACAATAAATGTTTTTGAACACAAATTTGGTATCATCAATATTAAATATCTGATATAATTTTTATATTGTATAACTTACGAAGTGAAGCCACGGGTAAACATGACATGCACAGTTTGCGCATCAAAAGGACTGGCTGCAATATGGGTATACATGTACTGTGAAAAGGAGCTGACTATAATAGGCCTAATACATTTAATACCGACCGTACTAATCAGGTGGCCTCTGTCCAATAAATAAATACACACATTGAATGGTATGTAAACTTTTCAATCCAAGATACTTTTCTCAGTTTTGTTAGAATCAGTTGCATACAAAAATTAATGTTTGTGATAAACTCGTGTGGCACAATATAAAAGGTAAAAATATGTACACTTTAAACTTGCAGTTCGATTTCTCATAAAAAGCTGGGTAACACAAAGATATGTACAAGTTATAAACAGCATGGACCATCATCAGGAAAATGTTGAGCTTTCTTACTGATTCCATGCTATACTCTCATTGTTCCATGGATGGATATTGTAATATATTCCTTACTGAGTTAAATATTTACTAGACTTACAAAAAGTCAGCCGCGACATGACCCGGTGATGAGTGAAGATGTATAAACATTTATTCAGCTGAAAGTATTTCTGTTTCACTAACAAGGCTTTGCCCATTCAAACAGCGGCAGCCTCTTTTCACTGTTAATGTATTTTGTTAAATTTAAATTTAAAATCAAACTACATTTTGCTGTGTAGTTCTCAGCGCTTAATTGTACGTTGTTTAAGAGAGTGTATGTAATTAAGTCTTATATCTACAGTCTTTATAATTTATTTTGAAGAAACGTAAGTTAAATTCTTTCGATTTACATTTCTGGCAAGCAACAGAACCGATATTAAGCTGTCCTCGACTCTATCACGATGTCATTTACACTGGGCCTACACTGGATCATGGACTATTAACGCTCTTAATTACACTGGTGTGAAATTGTCACAATGTCGATGCGGGTTGGATATTCATGACAGTGAAATCTGTGAAGCGTGAACAAATATTCGACCCGTATACAAAAGAGAACAGAGAATACTTGACGATCCCTTCCCCGGAATTATCGGTGGTCCAGTTTTCTTTGTTAGAAACTGTAGAGGGTAGATAGTTCTGAAGAGTGGAATGATATGCACTACAAGTGTCTGTAAGTGTCCAGAAGATACATTCTTGCACGACCTGTACCTAGCCCTTCCCTCCATTTCCAATGTTTTTGTTTTAGGAAACTTCTCAACAGCATTTTAAAAAAAATATGAGATCCGCAAAATACTTCTCCATGAAAGACGGTCTTCAAAATTTTGCCTTATGAAGTTGAAGGCTGCTGTGAGCATTCAGTAATGATAAAATCTGAGAAACTTTCAATGAACAGAACCTAATCACTATTTCCAAACTCTTAAAAATATTGGAAAGAGAAATGTGTGTCAGTTTATCGTGAATTTCAGTCAGCGTATATTTACATACATGTATACATATGAGTAACTGTTATATATTGGTACCTTTACTTCAAAAGAAATATTGCGCCATTCCTCAGCTTGTTACGCGTGTTTCGATTACCGTGTATGATACACTGCGTTCATGCAAAATGACTGGATTCGATAGAATGCTTCAATGCCTTGGTTTGTTTGATTGATTGATTAAAGTGACTCTTATCCATAACTGCATAACGTGTGACTTGGGCTTTTAATTACGTGAACCAAAGACGTGAGTTGGAGACTGACTTGATCCAAATGATTTCAAAATTGCATCATATGCTCGTGCTCGCTCATCTTGTAGGCTACCTGGGCATACGCATCACATAACAGATCTCATCGAAAACATAAATAGTACATCTAGTCATCTTCCAAAGGCTCCAAATCAACTCCAATTCCCCATGCCTCAGATAAGTGTGTTTCTTATCTTCTTTTGCCAGTTTACATCCGCCCGATTCCAGGCCACCGACGCGTTTCACTTGTTTCAGACTGGGAGCCCATATTTTTACACAGCCCCCCCCCCCCCAAAGAACGACTTCCAACAAGGCAGACGGATTCTACAGTCGACATTCGACGTACTGCTGCAGCAAGGTGTTCAGTGTCAATGTTCTGCAGTGAGCAATTATTTAATCTTAACTCCTTCAGGTGCGGTATAGGTTTTGTAAAGGTGGGGTCCATAAATCAAGGGAACCAGCAGGACCACGAATGTCATGTACGATCAAACTAATAGATTCCCCGATCACTGTCATACTGTAAAAAAAAAAATCCGGTTAGTGAGAACCCCTTAATGCCCAGTCGTATGCCATTATCATATTGCTTTACACAGCACATCTTAGTGGAACTACCGAAATCCCAATCCAATAGATTTTCCATGCGACTCACTGATTCCGTAATATACTTCACATCGACACTGGTAATGATAGTACGTCCCATATCAAGCTACTTAAAGTGAATCAGTCATTGCTGTCAAATATGTGAAGCGGGTGTAATTATTGGACCAGTACACACTACACACAGGAGAGCGGAGAATACTCATAACGATCCTCTTCCACAGAATTATCAGAGATCATTTTTTCTTTGTTAAAACTGAAGATAGTTCTGAAGTGCGGAATGATATGCACTGCATGTGCCTGTATGTGTTTAGAGAGACCAATTCTTGGACGACCTGCAGCTAGACCCTCCACTCCATGTCCAGCTTATTTGAGCTATTTTGCGAATCTCGTACACAGTGATTTCAAACAATACGTCCCAAAATATTGCAATAACAGTTACATCCAAACGTTCTGACATCCAAGGCAAACTGACTTCGATATTTTGACTGATGAAGTTGCAGATTGCATTTGTGATTTGGTAACAAAATGATAAAAATTAGAAACTTTTTTGCTATTCCAAAAAGTTCTTTAAGTTATTGGGGGGAATTGCTTTCAGTATCCGTGAATATCTAAATAAGCGTATTATCAATAACAATACCCTTCTTAAATTAACAAGTTAATTTTTTTGGGGGGGGGTTAGAAACGGATTAGCTTTAATTCGAATAATGATTTTGTTATTTAGTTATTGAATGAATATGCATCATTTCTCCGTTCGTTTCAATGCGTGTTTCGATTATCGTGTAATAATAATGTTCACACAGCATGACTGGATTCAGTAGAATACTGCGCTTCCCAGGTTTATCACAGCAAGTTGTGACTTTAAGACCGGCTCAATCCAAATGACTCTAAAATTGCATCATATACTTGTGCTCGCTCATCCTGTAGGCTACTCAGGCATGTGCATTACTAACGCGTCTCACCGCAGATATACATTGGACATCTAGTCATCTTCAGAAGATTTACTTTCCCATTCCTCGTCAGATTCAAAATCAACTCCACTTCCCAGTGCCTCGGATATGTGTCTCTTATCTTCTTCTGTCAATGAACAACTGCCAAATTTCAGGCTTCTAACATGTTTCATCTGTTTCAGACAGCGAGCCCATGTTAGTGCAGAGCCTCTCAAAGACTTATTTCCTTCAAGGCTGAGGGATTTTAGGGTTGGCATTTGACTTATTGCTGCTGCAAGGGGTTCAATGTCAGTGCTTTGTAACGAGCAATTAAGTAAGCTTAACTCACCCAGGTGTGTTAAGTTTTGTAAGGGTGGGGCCCATAAAGCCGCGAAACCACCCAGACAATGTATGTCATGAAGGATTAAACTGACTAAATCTCTCCGATTACTTAATGACTGTAAAATATCTGCCATGTCCTCGCCGGTTAGAGAAAAACCCTCTATGCAAAGTTGTATGCCGTTATCGCATAGCAGCTGCATCCACAACACCTCACTAAATCTACCAGTGAATACACAATCCACCAGATTCCCCATGCGACTCACTGCTTTGGCGATATATTTCACATGGTTACTCCGAGTGTTACGATTTCTCATAGCAATCTTTTGGAGGTGAATCATCGCCTGCAAAGTAGCAACCCACGTTCCTGTTTGACTATCCAAGTATTTTTCATCTGAAAGGTCAAGATCTGCCAAGTTTAGCATCTTCCCAACCGACAATGCAATATGTGGGAAATCATGTTCATTTATGTCACATGACGATAAATTGAGTGATTTCAGGTGCATCATCCTCTGCAAACTAGCCGCCCACGTTCCTGCGTTACCACCCAACTCCTTATTGTGAAAAAGGTTAAGATCGGTTAAGCTTGGCATCTCTCCAACCGATGAAGCAATATGCGGTATATCTTGCTTATTTATGCCACATCCAGCTAAATCAAGTGACTTCAGGTGAATCATACACTGCAAACTAGCCGCCCACGTTCCGGCGTTACCACCCAATCCCCCATTATATGAAAGCTTAAGATCGGCCAGGTTTGGCATCTTCCCAACCGATGATGCAATATGCGCCGTATCTTGTTCATTTATGCAACATCCAGATAAACAGAGTGATTTCAGGTGAGTCATCCTCTGCAAACTAGCCGCCCACGTTTCGGCGTTACCACCCAATCCCCCATTGAATGAAAGCTTAAGATTAGTCAAGTTTGGCATCTCCCCAACCGATGATGCAATATGCGCCGTATCTTGTTTATTTATGCAACATCCAGATAAACCGAGTGACTTCAGGTGAGTCATCCTCTGCAAACTAGCCGCCCACATTCCGGCGTTACCGCCCAATTCTTCGTTGTATGAAAGGTCAAGGTGGGCCAAGTTTGTCATCTTTCCAACCGATGATGCAAAGTGAGGTATATCTTGTGTATCTATATTACACACATATAAAATTAGTGATTTCAGGTGAATCATGGTCTGCAAACTAGCGGTCCATGTTCCTGCGTTACCACCTAAGCATTTATTAATAGAAAGGTTAAGATTAACCAAGTTTGGCATCTCGCAAACCGATGATGCAACAGGTGGTATATCTTGTTTATCCATATCACATCCCGATAAATCGAGTGATTTCAGGTGAATCATCGTCTTCAAACTAGCCGCCCACGTTCCTGCCTTACCACCCAAGTCCTTGTTTTGACTAAGGTTAAGGTGGGCCAAGTTTGGCATTTGATTTGTTGCGACAGCAAGGTGATGAATGTCAGCGCTTTGCAATGAGCACTTACTTAAATCCAACTCGCGAAGCACCGTCAAGTTTTGTAAAGGTATTGTCCAGATACTTGCGGAACCACTAAGACCATCGGAGCGGTCAAGGCTCAAACTGACTAACGGTACAGCTCTACGATTAGTGAATGGCTGTAAAATATCCATCATTTCATCGCCGGTAATTGAGCTTGAAGTATGGCTCAATCGAATGCCATTACCGCATAAATGTACACGCCAGTTACCGAAGTGGCAATTCCTCAAATACCCCATGTGAATAACTGATTGAGCGATGTATTTCACATCGCGACTGTTACTGCTACCTATATACAGCTTCTTTAGGTGCATCATCCTCTGCAAACTAGCCCCCCAGGTTCCTTCGATACCAGCCAATCCTGTATTGCTTGAAAGATTAAGAACAGCCAGGTTTAGCATCTCCCCAACCGATGACGCAATATGTGGCATATCTTGTTTATTGATGCCACATTTCGATAAATCGAGTGATTTCAGCTGAATCATCTTCTGCAAACTAGCCGCCCACGTTCCTGCGTTACCACCCAAGTCGTCATTATCTGAAAGGTTAAGTTCTGCCAAGCTTGGCATCTCCCCAACCGATGATGCAATGTGTATCATATCGCGTGGGTGTAAGCTACTTCCCGTTAAGCAGAGTGCTCCGAGAGATTTTAACCCTCGCAACTGGACCGCCCAGTCTTTGGCAGAGCCGGCCAAATTAAACGATTTAATTTGAATTTCAGTCAAATTACCTGCATTTTGAACTGATGATAAAAGTTGATCAAGTTGATCAACGTTGCTACCAGTTAATATTTTGCCTGTATCCAATTTCAATGTGCGCAGATTTTTCATTTTTGACAAACGCAAAGCTGCGATTCTTCTCAACCCTGACAGGTCAAATACAAAAAAGTCAACTTCATGCACGTTATCTAGGTAATCTACATCCGAGAGCTCTGTCCACTCGACAAGATGTTGCATCAACCACACGAGAGAGTTCAATGAGTCGTTCCTATAGTGATATATCTGCATATATTTAAAGAAAAACGACTCGATAAAATCCACTGATAACAAATCTGTTGACTGACTTTCAAAGTAGCAATTTAAGGCCAATTCACCGTATTCTGGATCCTCGTGCAGCTTTTGCAATACATGGCTTGTACATTGTTGATTGTCGCCGCAGAAAAAGCGCAACATGTACTTAAAATGCCAAAGATTGTCAATGTTATTAAGAAATTTCACATCGCCTCTGCTGAAAAGACTCTGACAGTACATAGCTGCGCAGTATTCTTGAAGTGTCTTATGAATGAACTGCACGTTATTGTGCGTTTCAAGCCAATTCATGACCCTCTGGCTAGTGAGAATACCCGCTTGTATTGCTTTATCAAGTTCACCCTTCTCAAACTCTTCCTCTTGAAATGAAAGCCTTTGCTCTGGGGAAACAAGCCCTTCTAAAGCAACTTTGCCGATTGCAATCACTGTTTTCGATATTGCTTCTTCTGATATGTCAGGCATCTTCCTTCGAAATATGTATTTAATTGCCTCACTGAACAATCTTGATAGAGTATCGGGTAGTGTTGCTTTTCCCCTCCATAATAAGCACATCAGCAGGAGTATCATGGGACTCCTTGCCAAATCTGACAGGACATCCGATGACTGAATCCTATCAAGAAGTCCCTCAGCAATATCAAGCTTTGCAGAGAAAAACTTTCCCACATACTGCCCAATATCTTCCATCCTAAATCCCAAAACATTCACATGGGTGAAAGGTTTCTCAATGAGTGATTTGCTTTTCAATTTGTACAAGTGTGAGGGACGTGTTGTTACAACTACAAAACAATCTTTGCCAAATTTTCGATTGAGCATTCTTAGGATGGAACCAAATTTCTCTGGTTCTAGGTTTGTTGTCCCGAATTCATCAAAGCCATCTATGAGAATGAGCACTCTACCACCATTGTTCTTAATGAATCCTTCCAAATCACACTTGTTAACATTTGTGTCGTCTGATAAAAGCTGATCAAACACGGAATCAACCAGGTCAGACGTTTGATCGAGAGCGGACATTTTCAAAACAAACAAAAGTGTGAACGTTTTGAGTGCAATACCCTTTGCCCAGTCATATGCAATTTTGTCAATAATGGTCGACTTCCCCATCCCAGCTGACCCACACAAAATGGCGCGTTTAATCACTTTCCCGTCTTCAGTTTTAACGAGAAAAATGTCCCCATACTCTTTAACAAACCCCTCTATGTCATCCTGGTCACCCTGTTCCATTTGTAACTCTGTATATATGTCCCTAATATGTTTCATGTCGTCATCGACCCATGGTATTAACTGGACGTAGCTACCTGTAGTAGTATACCGGTCTTTTAATTCACTCCTGCACTGATCAGCAGCATCACTCGGACTGGATTGCGCTCTTACCGAGTCGGCTGTTGAAAGAAAAGATGCAACATTACTCGTGTATCTTGCAGCGGCACCGGGATAAAATAATAAATGATGCATTTAAATCTAGCGCGCCACCCCTCCCCCATTTAAAAAAAATGTCCTTCAAAGCAACTGTATACAATCGCACTTAATGTTTTTGATTTTCCTATGACTCGTAATAGCTGTTCAAGGAGAATAATCAGTTAGTGGCACAATGAGCGTCTCCGTTACTTTTTTTTAAGCCGAATATTTAAAGACGTCCTATTTTCTAGTTAAACTCCGATATAATTGACTTTATTTTCACATTTCCGTTTTTCTTGCAATACAAACAGTATTTTTATATAATATAGTGTCGATATTGTAGGGGCCGGGAACAAGTCTACTTGCGGGAACCCGGAATAACAGCTTTTTTTTCGGAGGATTGCTGCTGCCCAAGTAGAAATAAAAGTGTTTTTGTAGTGGAGTGGCGTAGCATCCGGGGGAGGGGGGGGGGGGGGTAAGCTTGTTTTTACTCCCCCTTAATAGTTTTTCTATAATTTTTCTAATATTTTTTTTCCACGATTTTTTTTTATATTTAACGTCCCATGGACGCGGCAATTGTGCCACCATGAAGAGTACCACGTATGAACTCTATAAAAATTGCCCAAAAGTGAGTCTCAATAGGAAGATGGAGTCCGGGTGTGCCCTTTTTGTGCTTTTTAGTTGAGTATTCGGTGGGAGAAACAGCGAACATTTGTTGGGCAGGGACAGTACATCTTGAACACAATTTCCGACTTTATGATAGAGAGGGGAAAACAGTGATAATAAAAATCGAGAAAAAGATACGACATATTGGACTCTGTGTATAAATATTTACCTGGACTGCTTTCTGGCATAGTCACGTTTTGAGTGATGTTCAAAGTTGGTTGATAAACAGGACCCAAGAAGGTCGGATTATTTGCACCGCCAATATGCACGGAATCCACTGATACGTGTTGCACGGGTCCACAATGGGGTACAGCAGGTGACAGGGATGAGGTTTCTAGTTGGAGTCCTACAGGTGCGATGTCTTGAATTGAGCTTGAACTCTGCATTATCTGTCCGATTTGTGATGTCCTTTCTGTCACCACTGTCTCTTGTATCTCCGAAAGGTTTCTTGGAGTAACACCCACTTGCCCATGACTTGGATCTTGGTGTGTTAACATTTTCAGTCCATGATCCTCGTATGATTGCATTCTCTCTTTCTGAATATTCGGTTCTGTGCCGCCTGCCTCTTGCTGGCTTTGTCTCTGTCTCTCAGATGATGTAGTCCCTTTCTGCTGGCGTTGTTCTCTAGCCACTCTCACTTCTATCTCTGGTTCATGTTTGGCTTCATGACCGGCTTCCTCCTGACTCAGTCTCTGGTCCCCAGTTGATGTAGTCTCCTTCTGATTGCTATGTTCTTTAACCCCTTCCCCTAAAACGTCTTGTTGAAGTTTATCTCGATGACCAACATACTCCTGTTTTGGACTAAGTCCATCAGATGATGAAGTCCCTTCGTGCGTTTTCCGCTCTTCGTAAAACCCTGCCCTTTTGTTGTCTGCCTGCCTACTGTGTTCATCCCCCATCTGCTCTTGTCCTAATTTTTGTTTTCTTGCCTTCTTCCTTTTCGGCAATAATGAGAGGACAGACCTTTTTAAACGATTTTTAAATGAGGTTGAATGAGATGATGTCATTGAAACATTTGGGGAATTCTGTTTTCCGGCGCCTGCAACTTGATTCTGTACCTCAGCCGTATTTCGATGACCAACCTCCTCCTGACTCGGTTTTTGTTCCTCATCAGATCGTCTAATCTGTTTCTGTCTTCCCTGTTCTTCAACAACTCCTTCTTCATGTCTCTGAAGGTGGTCTTGTTCATCGAGTCCCGGTCTCTGTCCCTCAGATGTTGTGCTCTCTTTCTGCTTGCTCAACTCTTCCACTTGTACCTCTGATTGAGGTTTGCCTCGATGAACATTTTCCTCCTGTTCTGGTTTCTGTCGCTCCGATGATGTAGTCCCTTTCTGCTTGCTTTGTTCTTTAGCCCCTACCACTTGAACCTCTGGTTGGGGGTTGTCTCTATGACCGACCACCTGTCTAGTTCTCTGGTCATCAGATGATGCAGTCCCTTTCTGCTTGCTTTGTGCTTGGGCCCCTCCTACTTGTTCCTCTGATTGAGGTTTGCCTCGATGAACAACTTCCTCCTGTCCTGGTCTCTGTCCCTCCGATGATGTTGTCCCTTTCTGCTTGCTTTGTTCTTTAGCCCCTCCCACTTGAACCTCTGGTTTGGGGTTGTCTCTGTGACCGACCACCTGTCTCGTTCTCTGGTCATTAGATGATGTAGTCCCTTTCTGCTTGCTTTGTTCTTTAGCCCCTCCTACTTGTACCTCTGCTTTAGGTTTGTCTTGATTACCTTGTTTCTCTTGTTTCATCCTCTGCTGCTCATCTGTTTGAATTGTTGAAGCCAGATCAGCGTACCCGATTGAAATTAACGCATCTCGCAAACTTTGGAACCCTTCCTCTCGATTGTTTAGCTTTCTCCACCAAGAAAGCAGCATCTGCAGGCTCCTTTCTTTGTCGTCTTTGGAGTTGGTTTGGATTTGCTTGATTTCTGCTTCTTCATATCCCAGGGATTTTGCCAATTCTTCCCAAGATGATTCAGTGCTCGAAGCCAAGTCCCGAAAGAACTGATCATCAACAGTGTGTTTGTCTGCGAAACAAAAAACCTTTTCGTCAGTATGTAACTGAAAGCATCAATGTCAATGAGTGTTTCTCTTTTGAGAATAACATCGGAGGTGGTGCAACACAATTTAAACTACAAGTGCTTGCTATTCAGCAGACTCACAAAACAGCAGAATGCAAGAGCATTGATCATGATCTGACAATTTCATTTACCAGTGCAAAGGCTTTCGCTAAAATTGCTTAGGTCGGTCATTTTTTTGACATGAATATAGATACTTAGGTGATTGTGGCATTCCCTCCTAAATTACGAATGAATAACGCCCGCAGATTTATCACCATCTCGAAAGGGTATATTTTTTTTTCATTAGCATATACCTTTTAGTCCACCACCCAGTAGGCCATCAGTGCACAGACGGAGTGAGATGTTCTCGTCCTGATGAATTCCACAGTCATGGAGTGTCAGCAAATTATGGAGCTGGAAAAAAATAACATCCTGATGTTACACACAGTGCACTCTTTAAAACAAAGGGTTGAACGATGCAAGTTGTGTGGATGGGATTACACAACCCGGCTAAACAAAAATTGTAAATTTAACTTTCTTCTGTGGTGCAATGAAATCGTGAGACTAAATCGGTGGGGCTATATATAATCGTTCTTAATCTATTACTTGAGTGCTTAAGTGCCACTGCACCGACATCAGAAGCAGCACTGTTTTAATATGCACGAATAATGTAATGAGAATCAGAAGAGGTTGTCACTAAAACCCACAATTCATGGCCTTTAATTCGATGGAATGTAGATTGGGAATTTACCACATGGTTACTTTGAAAATTATAGAACTATCTTTACCTCAAAGTTACGACAGTTTCTTCGGATGAACAGTCGCTGTTGTTGAGGCTGCACACCAATTTTCTCACTTATTATCACTTTCAAGATCAAGACAGGTGTCTCTGGATCCACTTGCAAACACATTATCTTTGGTTTTTGTGAACGGCGACTATGGATGAAGACTTGCACATATCTGCGACTGTCAGAAAAGCAGTACTGAATGCTAAGGGTCTTTCAATTGTTTGAATTGACATATTAAAGGAACAAAGGTAAAGACCATCAAGTATTACTGTAACCACACTCTACGCCATTATTAAAATGAGGAAATTTTGTTTTTGCAAGGGAGTTGTAAAAAAACACCGCCGAACTTTGATGCCTGTGTAATTCTTCAAACACGAGGTGCAATACGTATGCCAGCGTTTAATCGTGTTTTACCTGATTAGCTGAGGTTTGTCTTGATCGCCAACTTGTTCCTTTTTCAGTTTCTCTTCCTCGGTTGATGCCGCCCCATTCTGTTTGTTCTCCTCGTTTACTCCTGCATCTTGTTGACTTTTTGGCTCGGCTCCAGCTGCTTTGTCTCTTGATTTGCGCGTTACTGATGTAAAAGGGAAAATAGAGCGATCGTATTTTAAACTATCTAAAATTTCTAAAATTAACAGTTTTAACAATTAGGTTTTTGTAGTTGCTTATTTGTTTAAAGAGTCCGAAGTGAGAGTAGGGTACCATCTCCTTTTTTCCCCCTTAAATGATAGTGTCTAATGTAAAGTTTCATCTCTAATCACTCCTTAAATGTAATCTGCTCTTTTTGCATTTTAGCTCACCCGGTACATTTTGGGCAAAATCAGTCAGCCCGATGGCCTCCAATGCTCGTCTCAGCTTCTGAGCTGCGTCGTCGTGATCTGTCGTCTTTTCCCACCAAGTGAGTAGCATGTGACGGCCCCCTTTAGTGCTGCCTTCGTTGGTGGTTTGGATGTCTGCAATCTCCGCTTCTTCATATCCTAGGTGTTCAGCCAATTCCTTCCATGATGATTCGATTTTTGAGGACAAGTCCTTGAGGTACTCATCGTCAATGCTGGATTTGTCTGTCAACAGAAAGAGTAACGTCAGTAAAACATTTTCAAATACGACCACCACGGTTTTATAAGTTATCCACAACAGGTTCAACAGAAAGAGACTCTTGTTCTTTGTTAAAACCTCAAATTGAGGTCTGAATGTTGAATTTTCTGCATTTACCGACAGTTCAACTCCCAGCTCCGATGAAGGCCTAGTCAGGCCCAAAATTTTGCGACAAAACTTCCTGGTGAGCACTGCTTGAAATTGTTTTCATCATATATTTTCAAATTGATATTTTTTTTTTACCAGAACATTTATTCCCAACCTCTATCATTTACCTTTTGGCACATTGTCGTTATTGGCGTCATCTAATGATAGACGAAGAGAGATGAGTTCATGCCTGTCAACACCATTCTCCTCAAGTGTGAGCAAGTCACAGAGCTAACAAAGTGAATCATGTAAACAAGTAAATTACATAATCAGAGGAGAAAGAGAGAACAATTTAATTGTGAATTGTTTGACATCCATCAAATACGTTCGTTTAAGCCTAGTTGGAAGAAATATATACTGATTTTCTTCGGGTTGCAGGAGCGGCGGAACACGCGGGGAGGGGGTGGCAGGGAACCCCCCTTGCAGACATAAATGCAACCTTCGTGATGCCCCCAGTTGGAAAATATATAATCCCACAATGCGAATATTTGAAATTGATACCTACCTGGACGTTTTCCCTGATGTACAGACGCTGATGTCGTGCCTCCACACCGATCTTCTTCTGGATTGTTTCTTTGAGAGATGAGACGGATGTCTCGGGATGCAGTTCGAAATAAAGTGTCTTGGATTTATATGAGGAGGGAGTCCGGACAAAGACCTGCAGTTTTTGTTTTACGCCTTTGGTATCACTGTGAAAATAGGGAGCAATCATGTCTAGTTTTAAAAAATCAATAGTTTACAATAAAACGAAATCAACGAAGAATTCATTTGGAATTATATTCTATAAACACCATCCATTGTCACAGTCATGAGTCTTATAAAAGTGCTGCACAAGTTTGCTCGACTTCTAAGTATCTAGAAGGAGTCAAGGATTAAACATTTCCTTCGATATTAAGATTCAAATATTATATAACCCTCATTTTAAATTAATAGCTGTTTACCTCTGACTTTCATGTGTCTGCTTTGATTGTCTTCGGATCCATCGTTTCGATGGTCTTCTCTTTGCACAGCAATCATCAGAAGACGTTTTCCTGTAATGCAGTACAGACAGGAAAGCTTGTTTCCTCCTTGGTTTGACTTTAGTCTTCCTGCTGATGAGTTTGGCGTTGGAGTGGTCGTACACGACGGCTGTTGCCTTAATGTATGCATCCAACTGCTGAACTGTTTTTTGCGCCATGTTGTTAGTAATCAGGTCGAAGTACCCTTACTGAAGGAACATGAAGGAAAACCAATGTTATTACCAGTTTAAGGCTATCCTTCGTGTCTAAGGAGCTAAACCTGCGGGCAAAATACGCTGATGATCTCACGTTGAAACAACGCGAGATATCACCGTATAGAATCAACGTACACATTTTAATAAGGGAAAAAAATGTGTGTTCGGGTGTTCTTATAACACTCTATTTAAGACCGGTGGGAGTCTGGATGGGTGATCATTACCCGAGGCAAAGCCGAGGGTAGTTATCAACCATCCAGACTCCCTCCGGCCTGCAATGCATATGGGCTCCAGCAAGCCCACTTTTGGAAAATGCCACAATTTTATGAAAAAAAGTGGCACACCCCAAAAAAGGAACAATTTTTAATGATTTGACAGGCAAGTATTCTGTCCAGCCGGTTTTCTGTACTGAAAGGAAACAAAAACCAAACAAACAACCCAAAAATAACCGGTACAGCTCCATTTTCTGTTGATAACATTTGCCCCCTGCTTTTAGAAAAAATGTGGCCCCACTCCCGATGAGGCACAAATCTGGATTGTTTTTTTCGTGATGCTTAGGTGAGCTGTCCAAATGCTAAAATGAAAAGTGAAATTATCTAAATCATTTTTGCGCACGAAGCCCCCACTTTTTAAAGTCATGCCCCGCCCATAAAAAGATCAGAAAAATGGCATCAAGTGGTTTTGAACTTCCTGAAGTACCTATGAGCGATCCTGCGAGTTTCAAAGAATGTACCCGAAAAGGCATATGGGAGGTCATTTTCGACCGTAAGCCCACTGACTATTATATTTTATTGCTCAAAAGTGTCGTTTTAAAAACAAATTCTGAATACAAATTGAAATTGCTTTCCTTTTTAGGCCAAAAAAAAGTCTCCGGTTTCTGGTATGGAGCTTGCCCAAAAAGTGGTGCGGGGACGCGGCTTTTTTTTTTTACCTGATTTTTTTGGCTTCAAATGTGTGCTGATGACTGCAAATGGTGCCCGACTAAACTTAGTGCAAATATATGGGAGTCTAGAGAGGCCACATAAAGCTTATTCTTGACCATAACCCAATCTAAAAACACGTTAAAATTGTGCAGCAGCAGGATTCCAGTCAAAGTAGTGAGTTTGGCGGTTTTGAGACATCATCTCTTATTGAAAAAAAAACAAACTTTTTTTCATTTTGCCGACGCGCTTGGCTACGACGACGCGCGCGAATACCAGAAACCGGAGACTTTTTTTTTGGCCTTACCATGAAATAAAAACATAATATAACGCTTTTTTTTAAATTATATTGTTTTTAATATTGCTGCATTGGGTAATCATCATTGAAAGCACTAAATTTTCGAATTTTTGGCTACGGAATCGCGATCTTGTCAGGTTTAAATAGTGAAAATATTTTTAATGTCGCTATAGTTTTGCAATAAAAAAGTTTATCTTTTAACGAATCCTATCAATAATTTTGCGAAATAATGCAATATAACCTGTGCCATATAACGCAAAGTTTTACGAAATCTTAAACGTTTGGCGCCAACTTTTGCGTAAAATACGCCGCCTTACCGTATTGCAGTATTTTTCAAAGCTATTGCGTTATTCTGCAATATTTGTTTTTCAGTCTTTAAACCTCACACGATTAGGCTTGTCGGGGTTTTCGTTTAAACCAAAACAAACAAACAAATATTATGATATTGTACATTAACATTGTACAGTATCTACTGTACATTTACAAAAGTGACTGAATTTTGGATTGCTAAGAAAAAGCAATATTCTAAATTCAAAAGTTGTATTATGGGTAGAAAATACCGAATTACTTTGGTTCAGCTTAATTTACAGGGTGTCCCAATCATGTCATTGGATTAGACTAGAGCCATGAAGGGGTAAAAACAAAACGATTTCGACGACCCCTCATAAGTCCATGACAAGGAGCCCTAAAATTGTATGGGGCAAGAATTGAACCCAAAATTAGGCCATACCCTGCAGCATCATAATAATGATGCTGGTCCATAGTGACGATGACGACCACGGCTCTATTGAACAGTTTCAGTGTGTTCGGAGATGACTGATCATCAGGCCAATCCGGGCACGAAAGTCTCTTCCACATGTAGGACACACATGGGTTTGACCAGATGTAGAGGTGCTAGCAACTCTAGCTTTACGAGTAGCACGCTTACATAGATGCTTTGCATGTAGCAGCACGCTTATATAGATGATATGCAGTAGCACGCAGGAGAGGGAACAATGTGCTCCGACCCACCCGTCCTGAAAAGACCCCAAGTACCCCGCTCCTGATAGGTGGGGCTAACACACATTGAGTTAGGGTCACTGCAGCATGATAGGAGAGGGAACAATGTGCTCTGGTCACAGCCCGTCCTGAGAAGACACCAAGTACCCCGGTCCTGATAGGTGGGGCTAACACGCATTCGGCTAGGGTCATTGCAGCATCATAGGAGAGGGAACAATGTACTCCGGCCCCGGCCCGTCCTGAGAAGACCCCAAGTACCACGGTCCTGATAGCCGGGATAGCACGCATTGTGGTCAGGGTCAAATACAATTAAATGTAGGCCTATAACATACGGTAGCATTTCTCGAAGAAATGCATTGTTTGAAATAATAAAAAAAAAAGCCTTATTAAGATCAGATATCTAGACATCCAATCCCCATTTCCTTTGAATTGACACCGTGTCAACCCATATACAGGAAATCTGGTAACACTCATATGTAGCTGGTAATTCAACTGATGTTTACACCCGTTCAGGCCTTTTTTAAATCGATCAAAACGAATTTCATGACATCGACAACTAAAGATTCATTGTGTGACGGTCACTGTCACCATAATGAATACATTAATGCAGGGGCTCTTTGGAGTCACAGTTGAGCAGTCACACCCCAACAAATTGAATATGGGTCTTCAATAGTATGACACAGCCTAGAAAAACACATAGGTTCGACCTCGATTTTGTTTTTAGGGCGACTTTACTTCAAGTCACGAGTGTGGCCCTAACTGGTTCAACTTGACAAAGAGTGTGCACAAATAAGATAAAAGGGCAAAATGATGCTCCTGCAATATTTCCGGGAGAGTAGCTCAAAAGCAGGGACCTGGGAACTGGCCACCCCTGCAGGGTTGTCGGTAATGGTAAAGTCTGTGATGTCACTGCAGTAAAAACCCTGGGCTACATCCAGTTAGGGAGTTTCAATAATACTCAGAGAATTTTAATAGATGTTTGAATGGACAAAATCGTGCTATGGAGTTTCAATGCCTGTCATAAACGTATTGCACGCACTTTGGGTCTAATCTTGTCATACTCTATATCCATGGTTGCCATTAAAAATAAATCGTTGATAAATGCAATGTCTTACAAATGCTTTTTCAGTTTGCTTGGTATCATTTTGATACTGTTGGAAACAAATAATAAATAATACTAATAATTGTGCTTATAATAATTACTCTTTTGGCTGCAATAGGGTGACTTTCCCATAGACTTGTGCACAAACCTAAACTGTCACCTAACCCAAGTTTACCTTATCTTTTTTTCCACGAAATTTAGTATTTATACTAATTGGACCATGAGGAATCGATCTAGATGGTTTGCGACAACAAAATTCCTTGTCCTAAGGGTCGTTTTCATAAAAGGGCGACAGTGAAAATGTCGCCTCAATAAGGTGTATCGCCCTATTGTGGACGGAATTAGCAAAATCTTTCGCCCTATTATAGTAATAGTAGTAATATAGCACTTTTCATCGTGTCAACAATCTCAAAGCGCTTTACAATTATTACCCCGTTCATCAGGCCGTGGGACAACGCAGCCGATATCAGCGCTCAATTGGTCCTCGACCCTCACAGGTACCCATTTATACTCCAGGGTGGAGAGAGACAATTGTAGTTAACTGTCTTGCCCAAGGGCACAAACACCAGCATGTAACCAGTTACAGATTAATGTCATGTTCATAAACGTGTGAAGAGGTAGCTCGTAGAAGTGGTCCCTAGCACAAATGAGTGTTTTTTTGTTTTGTTTTTTATTTTCCGAAAAAACTCTTTGACTTTTAAAACAGTGGTTTTACCTTAATGGCATTTTGCACCAACATGCACCCTTTGACCTCATTAAGATTTGTAGCACATTCTGTACTTGCTTGTACCATTCAGGAAATATGTACAAGGAAATGACCCTACATGACGAATTTCATTTCAACAAAATGGCGCAGTCGAGTTGACACGCACACGGAAGCACGAAACAAGGCGGAAATAGTGTCAGTTGAGAGGGGGTGGATGGGACGCGCGTGCCCCCATAGTTTCGTATTGAAATAGAAGTACATTTGAATTTTATTGAGATATAATTAATCAGTCATCTTTTAACATCAAGCAAACTCTGTGGGAGAAGGGACAGAAACAAATGTTGACTGCTTATCTCTAAAAACTAACCTGCCTTAATTGGTGATCTATGGAGCGGTCCATTTCCCTCGACTACACCTCGGCAAACCACACCGCCCTTGATCACTCGGGAGTCGGGAGGCTAGTTTCACTACACCACTCCAAGCAGTCAATATTTTGTATAATGAACCTCAACAAGTACCACCACAGTTGTACCAGGAAATACATGTATGTACAATTGAATCCGTATGCAGAAAAAAAAAACCTGATCGACGTACCCTGACCAAATTATACAAACATTAATTCAACGAAATGGTAACATCCAGAACTGAAACTTCAACATATCTGTTTTTACCTAAGTGGCATTTAGGAATGGGAATATAAGTGTAATAACTGGCAAACAACCACCACTCATTTAACAACAGCACCACCACCTGTTTACCTCATTAAGAGTTGTAACACATTCTTTACTAGCTTGTAACATGCAGGAAATAACACAAGGAAATCCGTAGGCAGGAACGGCAATCTGAACGACTTTGATCCTTGACCCTGCCTTACGAATGTCAGTTTAATGGTGCTGGCAAGTTGATACACACTCAGACGGACCAAACGAGGCGAACAAACGGGTCACTGGAGAGAGGGTGGGGCGCACGTGCCCCACTAATTTCGAAATTAAACTACATTTGAATTGTATTGAGATTAAACTCGTCAGTTATCTCTTAAAATCAACTACTCATCAGGAAACCAGAACGCTCCATGGATCACCTAGGGAGTCGAAAGGCTCGGCAATTATCACTTAAAGCAGTCAATATTTGTATAATATAAACCTGCATTTATTTCACAATTGTATTACCAATTTTCTACCTCATTAAAGGTGTAGCAGATTCTGTACTAGCTTGTAACAGGAAATACGTATAGGCCTATGTACAATTAAATCCGTACGAATAAACAAGCAACCCTCGTGATCGACTTTCTTTGACCCAACATCACGAAGATCAATTGAACAAAATAGTGCGGTCAACTGATACACACACATGCAGATGACCCAGACAGGGCCAACAAAATAGTGTCAGTTGAGATCGAGGTGGTGGTGCGCACGTGACCACACTGGCGCCCCCTGGTGTAACATGGTCTGAATTATTGCGGGGCAACGAATGATTGGACATTTGGAAAGCAATTATTCCTTCACTTAACCTTGGCGGAACTTTCGTCAGATGTCTCAAAATCGGTTTTCTGTTCGTATTGCTAAAACACAAATATTGTCTGACAAAAAAGTAGAGATAGCAAAGCCAAATCACAAGGTTTTCCACTTAAAGGCACATAGGACTATACATTTTCATTTCCCCTAAAATTAACCTTCTGAATTAGTATCAAAAAGCATACCTGAATTTATTGCTCTGGTACTAAACAAGGGCGTAAATCCCGGTGGACGATATCCCCCCCCCCCCATCATCGGGGTGATGGGCCAAGGGTGTAGCTGATTCTGTAACTCAAGATTCCCCCCTCAAGATTTTGTGGAGATGCTGTCTTGTCGCTTTCTGACAGTCCAAATGTATTGAAATATTCTTCAAAAACGCAGAACAAACACTACATAAGCTAAAATGCACAGTTAATTTTAAATGATGTAATATATATCTTTCAGAGAGGCTGGTTTTCTTGCGGAGCGGAGGGCACTGATCATAATTTTGTTTTGAAATTAAAAAAGCCATTTATTTTATTGTAAGGACACAGGGCACAAGGAAATTCCAGCCTGGAGCGGGACACCGTACATGCATGCCCCCACCCCCTTGACCACCCCACCCCAACCCAGGCAACATTCACAGGTATTACACGCATTTGAATGAATGCATTGCCACCTAAATTTGTTTCTTCATTGAAACGGCGAAATCATTCAGAAAATATGAGTTGCCCTACACTATATCATAAGTACCGTGTACTCGGAGCTGTCCAAATAATAATTCAGGAAAACAAATCGCTTCAGGAACAGTGCACCCCCCCCCCCCCCACAATCCACCGAACTGATATACCTCTGTTTATGACTTACCTTTTATGTCTCTTCTTGTTACTTCCACGGCAAAACTGCACCTCACACTTTGTAACGACTAATCCTCATCAAATCTTGTCAAGCTCCCTCTCCGTTCTGTCTGTACCAGACTTCGCGAGTTTACTTCATCCAATTTACATTGTTCAGAGGAAACAAAATGACCCCAAAACATTGGCGGACAGATTTCGAAAGCGTGGAGGGTTTTAATGCTGCGACCTTATTGCTGCCTGTTGCGATGTACACTAGTTTCACCGGGTTTTTCCTACTTCCTCATACCAATTGTGGATTCCCTAGTTGTCGTACTGCAATTAATGTCGTTCAACAATGGGGTGGGTCAACGTCACAATGCGCGTGCGCTGTACCACCATGTCAACTAGTCTAGACTGGATCCCAGGCCTTCCATCATTATATTGTATATCGTACTGTATTGTATTGTATTGTATTGTATTGTATTGTATCGTATTGTATTGTATTGTATTGTATTGTATTATTTCTATCTTTCACTAATTAATATAATGCTAATGCAACAATTTATTTACAACAATAACTAAACTTAATAGAATCCTAATGCAACAATTTGATTAATTGAACTGATGGTGGCTTCGAACGGAGCGGGAACAGGTCTACGTATCAACCACGTGGCCGTATAGGGGTACTTCCAAGTATCAAAATTCCCATGGACACCAGTGATAAATGCCCACACTTCAAAATTCTTTTACAAATACTCAGAACTCTCACAGATGTCCAGGCTGCACAGAAAAATGATGATCAACATGTCATATTTCATTTTCCTTACAACTTTGGGTGGTTCACAATTGACTTTTCGCGAAATTCTCAGCCAGAGAAGACGACCCGTAAATCAAGTGGTGGTTTCCCGGGTGGAAAAGTAGCCAACTTAAAAAAAAAAGGATCCCTCCACAACATGGCTAAATAGCACCACTTCCGGGCTCGATTGCATCCACAATGCTCGTACTTGGAACCCGAAGTCCGGGCCAAAGGTGCATTGCCATGTTTCTTCAATTCCCCAACTCCATGGCTCTCGGAACTCTCTAATACTGAATAACTTGACTGTATAACTTCTAATTCATGAGCTCAGCTGACGGATTTTTGGCCTATTTACCGGGGTGCACCCATAGCAGTCCAACAGACTCGTCGACCGGGGCCCAATTTCCTGGCTCCTGACGATACATGCGCAGAAGCCAACATTTCTCACTAATCGGTGAAATGAGCTTAGGCCAAAAAAAATAATATTCGGTCTCTGGTCAGACCAAAGATCCGGAATTGATGCAGCGACGCGGTTTTTTTTTTTTTTTTTTTTTTTTTGCTTTTTTGGTTCAAGCTTGGATTGTACAGACTAGGTAGGTGGGTACTATTTTGCTTTTTTTGGTGTCCTCATGTACATTGGTGTCCTCCATAATTTGCGTTGGTGCCCTCGATCATTTGCCTTGGTGCAATTATCCATTCCTTTCGGCTCTTTGGTAAAAAAAAAAAAAATTGAGGAGGTGCGGCAAAAGAGGGCGCCGTTGGAGCTACTGCGGAACATTTTGGGGAAAAAAAGATTGACGCGCATGATTAAAATCGACGCGCTCGCTGACCAGAGACCGACTATTTTGTTTGGCCTTACCGTTAGTATGGAACCGTAAGAGCCAGAACATGGGAACCAGGTTGTTGCCCAGACTACAAGCTCTAATAGTCTGTTTAATTGTCGTAATCAGTAACCGAGGGAGGGGGGATTTAGCCACTGTAACCCACAGTAACCCAAAAATATATCAAATAATCTGTGTGAGTAAAAATGTTCAACAACCAAATACTGTACAAAAAAAGATAGATGACAAAAACGTGGGTAAGTAAATTCAAATTTTATTTCGAAGTCCATCCGGATGTCCGTCAAATGATATATTTAAAAAAAAAGAATTAAACCTTTTGTAACAATAAGTCCCAGATCCTCGGGAGATAACAATTTCGGCGTGACAAATGAAAATACACATTACTAGTCGAATGAAAATCAACTATAGTTGATGGTAATTTCAGTATTAAACTGGATTGATCCTTTTTACATTTTTGTCTGATATAAAAGGGAAACAGAACAATTATTTCCCACAATGAAAACAAGTTACAACACTTACACCTTTTAAAAGTACACGTCCAATGTATTCGCAGTTGTGTTACTTTTAAAACTCAATTTTGTAGTTAAAACAGTCACCAACATCCCAATGTATCACACTTTATTACTAAGCGAACCGTCACCTGGGGTAACTTGAGCAGGTTTTTCTCCTCTGTTATTGCATGCCAGAAACATGAACATCTGTCAATTGTTCCTCATTTACTTTTGTTGCACCTGTACACTAATCTGTAACCTTTAGTAACAACAAATATTAAATTCGTTTGTTTGAATGGGATGAAGAGCTTCTTAGTGTGCTGCTAAAGTTTCCCCGTTTATTTAGGCGACTTTGGTGGGATATCGGAATTGAATTAAACTTGAAATTATTAACAAAAGCTCTATAATTATATCACTCAATGTACCCTTAGAGAGACTCCTTTTAGGTATGAATTTGTACCTTAAGGAACCAGGTGACATTAGGGAGACATTTTGGTGTCTCCCTAATATCACAAGGAGAGGACATCTTAGGGGTTTGTACTTAGGGGTTTGTAGGAAAGTTAGATAACTGGACTACTGAGGACTATTTAGAAATAGACTATTTAGAAATACACCTGAGAAATAGGGACAGTTGAATACAGTGTGGTCACCCACAATCCCGGCCAAAATGGTTGGGACACTTGCAAATAACCTTAGCCTCCAACGGTCATCAAGTCCCCCGCTCCCCGGTCATTGTTGTTCTCTTCAGGGGATGGAGCACACACCGCGCAATGAGAGAAAACATTGACCTGGGGCTTGGGGGTTGGGGCCCAGCGAGATTTGGCCAGCATTGCAGGTCAAAAGTTATAGGTCGGGACATGTTTGTACCCAACTCTTTAGAAATATCTCCCTACGGTGTCAGTTTTTATTTTTTTTATAAAACGATATTTATAATCTTTGAAGAACGGAACAATTCATTTAACGAAAAGACAATACAAGATTATTTTTTTTTATCAAAAACATTGTCAGTATATACCCGTGCAATAATAATGTATTACCCCAGTTTATGGAATTTGGATAACCCGCAGACTCTCCAGTCGGGGCTAAACTTTCCCTTGGCTTGTGCTTTGAATTTAACTATCATCATCTTCATTCATCAACTTATTGAATTTTGAATATAGATGGAATTTAATGACATTCACTTGACAAGTTTTAAAGCGAACGGTGATTGAAAAACAAAAAGATCACAACCTTAATGTATGAATGAAAAAATGTTCATTATTATGTTCAATGTTCAAATGTACAAATCATATTCAATGCGTGTAAAAAGTAGCAGGGCGCATCGACAGGTAGCCATATATTCACACTAAGTTGTTTCATTTTAAACAACTTTCAAGCTTTAAAATCTGAATTTTTTGGCACGACAAGATTGACATATCTAGTGTGGAAACCAATTCCACATCAGCACATTGATTTATTTAAAAAAATAAACTGATAAATTGTACTTGGTAAAAACAAAACTTATTTCATTTTATCAAAATGACACTTGACTGCTAATCCATTTTAAAAATGTAGGTATTATATACAACGCCTGAATGAATCGACATCATTGAAATTATTCAAATCTTTAACCTGTTCCACACTATCCTTTATCATTGGATACCATGCTGTTAATATTAAACACCCACACCTGCGGTCAACCGGCAATACAGATCCGTGCTTCCCATGGCTGTCAACTCAAGCCGCAACTTAGCAAGGTGTTCCCTGTCTTCGCTAGTCAGTGAGCATTCTCGCAAGTCAAGCTCACTTAGATGTATCATTCTCTTCACACTTTGACCCCACTCTACTGCCAAACCGCCCAGTGAAGGATTTCCAGACAAATCTAGCTCAACCAGCGTAGGCATATCGCTCAGGGTTCCCGCAATGTGCTCCATGTCTGTGCTTTGCAATGCGCAGCGATCGCATGCCAGTTTCTTGAGATGGGACAGGAATCGCAGGCAGCTTGCCCATGATTTTGCGGTACCCCCCAAAGACTCGTTTCTGGACAGCTGCAGTTCGACTAGATTGGGTGTGTCCTTAAGTGACAGGGCGATGGGTTTCATGTCCGTGCTTTGCAATGAGCAGTGCTCTAAGGTCAGTCTCTCAAGGCTCGTCAGTTTTTGTATGTGATTTGCCCACGAAGCCCCTGAACCACTCTGAACGTCAACGCCAGTAAGCAACAATGCTGTCATGTCATCCCTGTTACTCATTGACTCTACAATATCTGTCAGATTGGAAGCTGTCACAGCTAGCATAACACCGTCACCAAAGGGGGTCAGATTAAACTTACCTTGTTCAGACCCCGAAGCTTCGATAACACCACCAACCGTGCATTCGACGAGACTGTTCATACAACTGATCGCTTTGGACAGAAGACTGACATCCTCTTGGACTAATCTACAGTCACAGAGCCGGAGCTTCTTGAGGTGTTTCAGGATTTGTAGACGATCGGCCCATTTCTCAGCAGAACCACCTAAACCCCTATTGAAGGAGAAGTCTAATGCCTTCAGGTTTGCTGCGCTAACCAGTGACCGTGTTATGTCCACCAGACTACTCGCAGTTAACGAGCAGCTCTCCATTGCCACACTCAACAAATTTGTAAGTGCGGCCATCGATCCTGCCATTGTTTCACTTACCTTGGGCACATAACACCATTTCACCGACAGGTGGTGTACTTTTGCGAGGTGAACACTGCCTCTAGATTCTTGTTGGTGATAAACACGCTTCACAAAAGCCATGAAAGACAGGAGCAGGTCAGTGCTAGAAATGCTTACCTCGTTAGTCATAACTAAGTTCATGAAATCCTCTGATGGCCCCTCGCTTGACTGGCTCTCAAAGTCGCATTTCAAGGCCAAATCGAACACTCCCTTCCTACCTGGGTCCTGAAGTAACCACTGCACAATCGCACGCGCACATTCCTCATTGTCCCCACAGCAAAAACGCAACAGGTACTCAAACTCACAAGGATTGATCATTGTAGCAAGGATACTCTGAAATGCATCAGTATCTTTGGCGTAAATTGCCCGGATGTATTCAGCTGCACTGAACTCTTGAAACGTTTTATGAGCAAAAAAATACCCTGTTACAAGCGTTTAGCCCAACAATTTCCCGCTTCGTCTCCAGGACACCGGATCTTAAGGCAATGTTAAGACTTCCTGCGTCAAATTCCTCTTCTGGAAACATCAGCATTTGGTATGTAGATACAAGACCTCTCAAAGCCACTTCACCAATGGAAATAATTACCTTTGTTGTTTCTTCACTTGGCAGTTCAATCTTCGCCCTAAACATGTACCTTATGGCATCCCTGTATATGCGTGACATTGTTTCTGGGAGTGTGTGGTCTTCTCTACACAATAAACACATCAAGAGCAAGAGCCTTGGGCTCTTTGCTAAATCCGACAGGACGTCTGAGGATTGAATCAGTTGGACAAGCTGCTCACCACCGTATAGATTTAAATGGAAAAACTTCCTCACATATTCCCCAATGTTGGCCTCCGTAAATCCCAAAACTCTGACATAAGTGTAAGGTCGTTGCACCAGATGTCTGCCCAACAGTTTATGAAGATGAGAGGGTCGAGTAGTGATAACTACAGAAACTCCTCTGTATTCCGGTCGACTAAGCATCCTGAGAATAGAACCAAACCTGGGTGGTACAAGTTCCGTGGTTTTAAACTCGTCAAATCCATCCAGGAGAACAAGCACAGTGTCAGGTTTTGTTCTGATGTAGTGCTCCAACTCACCTTTCCGTATCGCAGTGGCCCTTGATAATAGTTGATCAAATACAGCGTCGACAAGGTCAGAATCTTGTTTCAAGTGTTGCATTTTCAATATAAAAACAAGTTTAAATTTTCGGAGAAGCATGGATCCACCGCAAGCCCAATCATAAGCTATTTTGCGTAAAAGGGTTGATTTCCCTACCCCCTCCGGGCCAACTAAAACAGCTATTTGAATTTCTTGCCCATTTTCTGCATTTACTACGAAAATATCTTCATACGTATCTAACCTAGAGATTCCCTCTCCTGAATTGATCATTTCTAACTGGGTTTTTGTATAGATATCCATAATATGCTTCATGTCATCATCCACCCAGGGTGTCATTTGCACATACGAGCCCATGGTCGTGTAAACTCTTCTCAATGCCTCCTCGAACTTCTCAATGCCTCCTCCAGCAATATCTTCTATAGGCTCCACCTTTTCTTTGCTGCTTTTGGCAAGTTCATCTGTTCAAAAAAGAGATTATTATATAGCATGGTTGGGGTGGATAGTCGATATTATACAACGCCCGAATATATCACCATCATCTTACTCCACATCGCAGTAATAGAAGTTTTATTCCACGTTAAATAGAAATTCATCTGACCAATCAGATGACGAGGATTTGCTCGGGTATACAATGAAAAATGAATGATTCACATTCGTGCAATGAAAAGAAACAAAAACAACCATCTGTCTTCTCATGAAATTATTCCTACTATTTCCCACAGGTTTTATACACGTTTTTGTTCAAACCACACACTGTGGCACTTCCATATGTTCGATGGACGTTATACTTAGCAGACACTTAGACCAGCAGCCAAGATGGTCCCCGGTGATTCTCGTAACGATGACGGCATGTGGTCAAGTGACGTCATATTAAATGTACATTTTTCAAATCGCTATAACTTCGGAAGTACAAGTCCGATTGGGTCGAAACTTGGTATGCACACACACACACACACAGGGATGTGTTACAGATAAAATATTGAAGTAACGTCGTAATGACGTCACACAAGGGCAACTTTCTAAGGCATAATATATCTACAGAACCACAGTTTGATTGGATTGTAACTTGATATGTACCCATGCCGGGATGTGTTGTAGATGTCATCATCAAATGTCATGTGACGCCCATTAAAGGGGTGTTTTTCTATTAAAGGCCTTGATCTACGGAACTATATGTTCGATTTGGTTGTAACTTGATATGTACGTATAATGTGATGTGTTATAGATGACATTTGAAGTGACGTCATCATGTGTTCATCACGTGCACAGAGTCATTTCAAATATCCGAAACAGCTCGGCATCTGAATGTGATTTTTCAATTTTCTTCCATCACACTTACACTGGGGCTTGCTCACATTTTTT
This sequence comes from Patiria pectinifera, assembly GCA_029964075.1. NCBI lineage: Eukaryota > Metazoa > Echinodermata > Asteroidea > Valvatida > Asterinidae > Patiria > Patiria pectinifera. The sequence continues at coordinate 10,694,011 of CM057145.1, forward strand.
AAGTCCAGGGGAGGGAGTTCTGTCCCTTAAAAAACGGTAAAGGCAGTCAGTTTATAGCGCCCCATCCATGTATGTCGAAAATTGTCAGTGAAATTATTTCTGAAATTACGCATTTAGTCAATTCAGAAAGTTAAAATCCCCACGTATTTGGTGGGCAGCTCAGGAGAGGGGCGAGGGAAACAATAAATAGGTACATTACACCGATGTAACTTCAACGCCATCCCAAAAGGTCAATACCTTTGTGAGGGTTGGTGTCAATAAAATTACACCAAATCACCTCTGTAAGCTTGACCCAACATTTGAGCATCGACCGAGCCTTTGTCTTCTGGTTAGAGATGAAAGAACACAGACGTTTGGTAATATATCCCTGCGCATTGCTGAGCAAGAAATTAATGCACCTCCAAGATGGCTGCTACGCAAAAGTTCTGTTTATTTCATCCATTAAAGGTGGAGTACATAATTTGCAGATATCCAAAAGGTAACTGACTGATCGAATTACTGTTGAAAAGCATATTTGGTTTAAAAATAATAATGACACCATAAAAACTCCCTGTGAAATTATTCTTTGTAGCATGCTGTTATTTCCAAAAGATGAAAGAAGGTCATTTCCAAAGATGCGTCTAAAGACGCATCTTTGGAAACTTCTGTTAGTATTACCGGACGCTGATTTCGGGCGCAATTCCAAACATGACTCGGCAACTTATACGATTTACATCGAGATCCTAGCATATATTGTTTTTCTCGAAATTTACAGCATTCACAGAGCTAAACATGTCATCAGGTTAGTTATTAAGCATCCGTCTTTAGATTTTGAGGACTTTTGTTGCTTCAAACGAAAAAAATATCACAAATCACAAATGATCTACTCTACCTTTAAATGTTTCATATTATAATCCTCATTTTTTTTTCCGGCAGAAAAGATGCCGTCAAAAAAACTATTCCCAGGAATTTGATCGTATCAAACGAATTGGGAATAGGGTTCTTTTGGGGCTTTTTGCCTTTATAAGGACAGAGAGTATCCCGTTGTACCGAGTCATATGTGTTGCAGGGGATACCCATAACCAAAAAAACCGTAAAAGATTAAAAAGGACTAGTCAAAATAAATATCCTGTTTATTTAAATGGGGCATGCAATGTATTTTTTAAATATCAATCCTTGAAATGCACATTTGTGTCCCATTTAGCCTTATTCTACATTTTCTTTACTTTGGTGATTCGCTTTTTTTGTGTCAGTGCATGGCAGTAAGTCAATGACCAAGGCTGAAATACTCCTTACAAATAATTCTAGTAGAAACTCGACTGAAACTCGATTCAGTCGATTGAATGAATTTCATCCAATTTCATCTCAAATAGCGTGAATTTCACTCTTTCGAAAAAGAGAATTAACATGTACTTTGGTTGAAGAAAAGGCAAATTATTTCTTCCAGACGCGTTAATTATCAGCGCCAGTCTTTATTTCTCTGGTGAAAAATTACATTATCTTCATTCCCTAGGAGTTTATTCCAGCGTAACTGACGAGTGAATCAAACTTAACTTGACAAGAGTGAGTTTCTAGATCGTAGAATATTTGTTGGTAAAAATGCTCAATTGTGTTTCCGCTCATTTGTGAACTATTGAATGATAATTGAAGCGTTTAAAGGGAATATACATCATTTGCTTTTGCTGTAATTTTTAGAAATGGATGGAACTGGGGGGTTGGAAATATATAGCAAATATAGTTACACTGACTTTTTTGAGGTTTTGGGTTCGAAAATGCTATAAAAACCAAGAAAAACAATCATTTTCCTGTAGTCTGGTTCCCTGACTCCATATAAGAAGAAACAGAGCAGTTTACATACATTGGGGAATTGTAAGTCAGGGAACCAGTCCAGCTGGCTTGTACCCGTTTATAGGTGTGTAATTGATTGCAAACAAGTGCGATGGTCAATTGGAGCCAGTATTTAAAAAAAAAAGTTTTTTCCAACGCTGGTCGGCCGACCAGCGTTGGGAATTGATACAAAAATACCACTTTTCTTGAAAATGACAGTATACCAGGTGCCATGATTTTACAGGATGCTTTACACTGTCATTTACTAACAATCCAGCAAGGCATTTCAAAATGATTTGGTAGTTTTATTTTTTGATGTTTGCAAATGTTGTATTTTCCCTTTAACGAATCAGCAGAGTTTTCTGTCTTGTTCACGTTGTCATTTTTCAGATCAACTTTAATCCAATCATATGAGCATTCTGGATCACGCGGTGATAAATCGCCTTCAATTGCGCAATCTTTCATGTCGGGCAGCGCTGACTGCATTCAGCCAAAAGGGAAGGATTTCTTCCAGCAAAAGGGCTTGAGAAAGACGTAGTGACGTCTGTGTTTTCCTCTTTTTTTATCAGTTATGATCTTTAGTTTTCATTCGTTACCGCGATGATCGCCTGTAACACTGACTGACACGACAAACATCATGTGAATACCGGCGGGCCCATATTTTTGTAGCAAGTTCAAGGGAATGTACATCATTCGCTTTTACTGTAATTTTCAGAAATGAACTATTTGAGGGGTAAGTATAATAGATCAAATATTGTTACACTGACATGTTTAAAGTTTTGTGTTCGAAAATGCTGGAAAAAACCAAGAAAAACAAAAATGTTCAAGTAGTCTGGTTCCTTGACTCCACTAAAGGTAAAATGGACCAATTTATAGATGCCGGAAAATTGTAAGGTAAGGGAACCAGTCTAGCTGGCCTGCACCCGTTCATGAACATGTAACAAATAGCAAACAAAATTTGGACTGAAAAAGTGTAAAGTTGGAGCAGTAGTTGAAAAATAGTTAGGTTTTTCCAACGGTGGTCGGCCGACCACCGTTGGAAATGTATACAAAAATACAATTTTCTTGAAAATGACTTCACACCAGGTGCCATAATTTTACAGGATGCTTTAGACTGTCAATTACCAACATCGTAGTAAGGTATTTCGTAAAAACTTGGTAGTTTTATTTTTTGATGTTTGCAAATGTTGTATTTTCCCTTTCAGCCTAGTTTCCATATCGACGTCAGAAACGCAAAGAGAAACGCAAACATGACCTTAACTGTAACGCAGAAATATGGAAACATTTAATCCGGTACAGAATGTGATTATCTGACGCTTTATAGTTGATGTGATGCGAATCAACGCGGTTTTGCACATTCACGGTGCAATTTTCGTCGTAGCTGAAGCAAATTGCAGGTCGCCCTCTAGGTTTTATTAGACAGATGCCCGTTATCGCATTACCAAAACATGGCATCCAAGTTGATCAATGAACAACTTTGCCCACATCTGATCAAAATGAGGTCACAATTTTGTAAAAACGACCCCGATTGGCTGGTGCGTGGGGTCGAATAAAAGTGCATGCTTAGATATATCAGACATTGGACCGCAGACAGAGAGGGCTCCGTTAGACAACGGGTAATATTCAGAATACATACCTGATGCGACTCCAACCAAGTCGTCCCTGCCCGAATCAATCAGAGCCTTCTCCAGCGTCTGTCTTGCTTCTGTGTAATTGTCCTGCTTTCTCCACCATGTGTTTAACATCTCAAAGCACTGCCTTACAATGTCGTGGGGATGATTGGCCTTAATTATATCAATGTCTGCTGCAGAACATTTCAAGTATAAGGCCAATTTTTCCCAGTGTGGTCCAATCTTCTTAGATTGATTCCAAACGGATTTGTCGTCAGGTAGAGTATCTATAAATGAATACAATGTCATTACACCATAAATAAAGTGCGTACATTTTTTATTTGAGGCCATGATTAGCAGGTATAAATTGGGAACGACTGCGTTAATTATTTCTAGAAACATGTATACCTAAAAAAGAAACCGGTCTTTCCGTTCCAAAGCGTACCTTAACAAAGTTGTGCTGTTGCCAATCTCTCTTGTACGGCATTGTTTTTTATTTTCCTATGGAATTATACTTAATGCGCGTTCACGTCACACCCACGATGAGCGTTCGCGTACGCCCAGCGTATAGTTTGTGGCAGACTTTGCGCCTCCGTCACTTTGTTGTTTTTGTCAAATGTTTGTAAATGTCATGTCCGTGGAATTTTTCTAGTTAGATATTATTTTTCTAAATAGATATTACTTTCAATTTTCAAAAACTTATGTTTACTTTTACTTATTTTACTTTTGAATGAGACTTTGAACAACAATCCCACTTATATTATTATTTGAATTCTCTGTAGACCGACGAAGCGTGTAATTTAGTTTTCACATAATAATTATTATATAACTAGTTCCCTCAGCAATTACTTTGCCTGCAAATGAGTGTAATCAGTTCCATTTACAAATGCGTCAGTTCCCAACGGAATGGTTGTAGGACTTTATCTCCCCTTTAACAAAATCCTCTAGAGCGCCATGACATAACATTTTCGCAAAAATTTGTTGAAGAGCATGAATGGTATTTTTTACACAAATTTTACAATTTATAATATTTACCTGCACTGCTTTCGGTCTTAATCTCTTTCACTTGTACATCTAGTTCAAGTTTGTCTCGATGAGCACCTTCCTCCTGACTCAGCCTCTCTCCCTCAGATGATGTAGTCCCTCTCTGCATGGTCTTGCCTTTAGCCCCTCCCAACTCTGGTTGAGGTTTGTCTGAATGATCAACTTTCTCCCGACGCGGTCTTTGTCCCTCAGATGAAGTAATTCCTTCCTGCTTGCCTTGTTCTTTAGCCCCTCCCACTTGTTCCGATGGTTTAGGTTTGTCTCGATGAGCAACTTCCTCATGACGTGGTCTCTCTCCCTCAGATGATGTAGACCTTCTAGGCATGGTCTTGTCTTTAGCCCCTCCCACTCGTTCCGATGGTTTAGGTTTGTCTCGATGAGCAACTTCCTCGTGACGCGGTCTCTCTCCCTCAGGTGATGTAGTCCCTCTATGCGTGGTCTTGTCTTTAGCCCCTCTCACCTGTAACTCTGGTTGAGGTTTGTCTCGATGAGCAACTTCCTCCCGACTCGGTCTCTCTCCCTCAGATGATGTAGTCCCTTTATGCGTGCTCTTTTCTGCAGCCCCTTCCACTTGTACCTCTGGTTGAGGTTTGTCTCCATGCGCAAATTCCTCCCGAGCAACTTCCTCCTTTACCTCAGATGATGTAGTGCCTTTCTGCTTGCTTTGTTCATTAGCTCCTCCCTCTTGTGCCAATGGTTGAGGTTTGTCTCGATGAGCAACTTCCTCCTGACTCGGTCTATGTCCCTCAGATGATGTAGTCCCTTTCTGCGTGCTCTTTTCTGCAGCCCCTCCCACTTGTGACTCTGTTTGAGGTTTGTCTCCATAGGCAACTTCCTCCTGAGCAACTTCATCCTTTACCTCAGATGCTGTAGTGCCTTTCTGCTTGCTTTGTTCTTTAGCTCCTCCCTCTTGTGCCGATGGTTGAGGTTTGTCTCGCTGACCAAGTTCCTCTTGTTTCATCTTCGGTCGCTCTTCAGATGGAATCAATAAGGCCATCTCAGCACGCCCGATTGAAATTAAAGCATCTTTTAAACTCTGAAATCCTAATCCACGATTTGTTTGCCTTCTCCACCAAGAAATCAGCATCTGTAGGCTCCTTGCTTTGTCGTCTTGGAAGGTGGTTTGGATTTGCTTGATTTCTGTTTCTTCATTTCCGAGGAATTTGGCCAGGGCCTCCCAGTATGATTCAGTTTTTGAAGCCAAGTCCCGAAAGAACTGATCATCGACAGGCTGTTTGTCTGCCAAGAAAAAAATGTTTCGTCATGAGTATAATCATTATGATATATGGATATTCGGATGGAAAGGCAATTAGAAACTCTAATTTCCAAAGAGTGACACTAGTACGAAACAGACGATTTCGACTGAAAGTAACTTAAATGTTACTCTGAAATACTCTTTATGAGTAATTCTAGTAGAAACTCGATCCAGTCGATGGAATGAATTTCATCCAATTTCAATGAATCGCATGGAGTGAATTTTCTCTCAAATAGCGTGAATTTCACTTTTTCAAAAAAGAGACAACTTTGATCCCGTCATATGAGTAAATTGCGCAACGCTGGCGATCTTTCATGTCAGGCAGCGCTGACTGCATTCAGCCAAAAGGGTAGGATTTCTTGTAGGAAAAAGGGCTTGAGAAAGCCGTAGTGACGTCTGTGTTTTCCTTTTTGTTTTATCAGGTATGACCTTTTAGTTTTCATTCGTTACCGTGATGATCGCCTGTACCACAGACATGAGTAACATCATGTGTATACCGGCGGGCACATATTTTTTATTATCAAGTTACGGTCAAGTGTTTTTAAATTCATCATTCCATCCAAAATGAGTTCCGCAACGAAATCCTAACGACCCTGTTTCTTTATTATAAACAGTTTTTTCGGTACAAAATGCGATTATCTGACTATGGTTCATAAAATGCGAATCAACTCGGTTTTGCACATTCACGACGGCTTTTCCGTCGTAGCGGAAGCAAATCGAAGGTCGACCAGACGGCGGCTTTAGGTGACTATCTCCTGTAATATATGTTTGTCTGTGGGCTACTAGGGGGTCCAAGTGCACCCTCCCCCAGAACCCACTGCTATCCAGTATTTTTTAATCCTTGGCTTGTCTCCAATAGAAACAAACGTTAACAATAACAGTCAAGGGATGCACTCTCTCAGGAGGCCACTTATTTGAACCGCCTGCGATTGAGCTTAGATGTATTGGTTTTAAGGGGAAGAAACAACACGCCGTAACCTGAGCACACCTTGACCGATCTCCATCAAACTTAGCACAACTAATTTTCATCAATATCACGTTCGGAAAATATTTAGTTGTCATGGAAATTAACTATAGAGGGCGCTGCGGTCAAACGCAATATATATATACACATTTGTTTTGAAAATTATCCGAAACTTTTCTCGTCAATAGTCATTACATATGATTTCCTCCACGCATTTCTTAGCACTAGGGTTGGAAGGGGAAGCAACAAAACGCCATAACATCAGTACACTTCGACCGATCTTAATCAAACTAAGCACAATTAATCTTCATCAATATTGCATTCGGAAATATTCGGTTGTCATGTCAAACAATGTGTATATACACGTTTGTTTCAAAAATTATCCGAAACTTTTCTCGTCATTAGTCATTACAGTTTACTTTTCATCTTGAAAGCCACTAAAACCTAAAACTGCACCTAGTTGGTATCGATATCTGTGTCTTGACGCAACAGTGGAGCATAATTCAGGCATTAAAAAGTTTGAAGTTATTTGGTGTGGGACTGGAGCCAGTTGCCCAATCAAACGCAATGTTTTCCAAAAGAATAGACTTTTGCTCATCATCTGGTCCAAGTAGAAAGGCCAGGTTAATCGGATCGCCCTCTCGTGTTTCCACGAGGAAAACATTACCATATAATATTACCCTTTTCTCTGTCTCAAAGCTAGCCGTAACCAAATTTACCTGTGGCATCATAACTTTTTTGGTGTCACCATGTACCCATTTAACTACTTGCAAATATGTATCTGTGGTCAAATGCACTTGTTTCTTTACATCTATCAGCAGCGTGTTGTATCTCTGTCATGCCGCTTGAAAAAAAGAAAAAAATGTCAACAACGAAAGCGAAAACTTTTTTTATATAGAATTTTAGGAAAGGATTTGATTGCAGCTTTTATTATACAGCATTAGGCTACCTTTCTGCTGGGCTTTTTCCAACTCGTCAAAGAATCGGCAGGCCTGTTCGTAGTCGCTTTCCTGTATGGTAGCCTGGATAGCCAAGTCACTCTTATCCTCTGTTGTCAGCTCATCTGTGATGAGAATCTCTGTCAGTTTCTTGGCGAGTTCTCCAGTGGTGTACATACCCCAGAGTTTGTTCAGACCCTCCCGACTCACAATACGAACAACAAATGTCACAGACCCACGTACTACGTGTTCAAGTTAAACGCCACATGATGTGAAAAAAACACCGAGTGCAATCATCACACGCCCGGAAGATTGAAGTGCGACAGCCAGCACATTCAGTAACTGCTTTGTCAATGAAACGTTCTCTATCCCGTTGTCTGTGACGCTCGTTCTTATTTGTACCCGTGGAGACTCTGTCAACGAAAGACCAAGTGATACATCGAAAATTAAAAAATTGTTACAAACAAAAATTGAAACTTGGCAGATTTTTTTAGACTTGTAAAACAGTAGAACTTAATGTTTAATTTAAACCATTTTATGGACATCTGCAGATGGTCATTGTGTTGTTGTGTGGTTGCAAATGCGGCTACGTTTCCGACATCAATTTAGTCATAAACAACATAAACAGGCCCCAATTCATAAAGCTTTATTTAACGTCATATGAAAGATATGTGCATGTGAACCTCGGCGTGAACGACAAGGTAAGCCTAAACCTTTCATGAATTCACCTGACATTTTAATGGGAAAAAAAAGTCTGTCGAGTTTCAAATTTATTCACATGGGGGAAAAATGCTCTTTTTTGGCATCGATTGTTGTCAACTTCATCTTTCGCTTGTACGTTCAGTTTCATATTGTTTGACAATCGGGATATCTAGTTCTTGCGATTAGGTGATACCTAAATTGATTCTTGACTACAATAGAGGTCCACGTTACGAGAACATTTTTGCGTCCTCGCTCTTTATATTTTTTTCTGTAGTGACCATGCTACGCTATTGATCTGCCTGTGCAACTCGGCGTGAACGGACACGTAAACCTTTCATCAATTCAACTGACATTTTAATGGAAAGATAAGACTGTCGAATTTCAAATTTATTCACACGGGACATGTATGTTAAAGTTTAGATTAACTTTTGAAAAAGAAATGTGTCGCCTCTGCATGCCTTCATGGATTTTGATGAAACTAAGACCCTGCCCTTTCATTAAAAAAACAATACTTTTCAGGAGCCAATCATTATTTTCTTCAACTCAAAATTAGCAGCTTCTGCAAGAATAAAAACACAAAGCATTAAGGGATCGACCTCGGAAAAAGGTGACACGTGCAATCCGCGGATCACATTGTTTTGAAATGTAAGCCAACGATTTGCAAACTTAATTCAGTTACTAAGCATACCTGATAAGCTCAGAGCCAAGTCTTGCCTGCCCGAATCAACCAGAGCCTTCTCCAACGTCTGCCATGCTTCTGGGTAATTTTCCTGCTTGTTCCACCATTTGTTTAACATTTCAAAGCACTGCATTTCAGTGTTGTTGGGACGATTACTCCTAATTGTATTAAGAACTCCTTCAGAAAAGTTCAAGTTTATGGCCAATTTTTCCCAGTCTGTTCCAATGTCTACCGAAAGACTCAAAATGGATTTGCTGTCAGGCGGCGCATCTAAAAATGAATACAAATGTCATTGCAGCATGAATAAAGCGCATACATGTGATAATTATTGTTGTTAGAATGTGTACATTGGGAACGACTACGAGTATATGAATATCCCCAAAGATAAACAGGTTATTACGTTCCAACTGTATATAACAAGAGATATGCATAGTAAAATGAGAGTCACAAAGCTTACTTTTAGATGGTTGTTCTTTATCTCTATGTAATGGCACTGCATTGTATTTCATCTTCCAATGGAACTATTCTTCGATCGTTAGTTTTCACCTTATATGATCAGTTCGAGGCACACATTGGGTCTCCTTTTTTAGGTGTCATGTCGGTCATATTCTCTAGTTTAATAGATATTCTAGTTTGATGAAGTTTATTTTCGAATTTCTATTTTTCTAGCGATGAAAAATGATATGTTTACTTTTACTATCACCTTTTTCATGAGATATCGAAAATATGTCATTTATCTATTTATAAAAACAAGTCAACAAGCAAGATTGTAGGACAACTCGCCCCTGACTGACTTTCCCCTTACAAACTCACCCCCTTGCCGACTCGCTCCTATAGGGGCTAGACGTTGCATGGTTTAATACGCGATAACCCACAAAAACCGAACCCTCTTTTTCACAGCTTTAAAAAAAAATACATTGCAAATATCTATATCTGTTAAATTCAACCAAAACTTGTGGTCATACACGACCAAATTAAATTTTGGTTGAATTTAAACGAAATTATAACTTAAACAATTGGGTAAAGCGTAACCCATGTTTAAGTAGATGCAGTTTTCACCCTTGCCTGGGTAAAATTAACCCATGCAATTTTTCAGTGTATATTTTATTAGCTTTTCAACACCGATACAAAAATCCATCGGGTAAATAATTATTGAATTATATGCAGTGGCGTAGCCAAGGGGAGCGCGGGGAGGGGGCGACAGCCACTGAGATTTAGAGTTTCTAAAAAAATTATCATTTATAGTAACATGACGCCCCCCATGAAATGTTCCAGCCCCCACCCCATTTCCCCCTGAAAAATTCCTGGCTACGCCACTGATTATATGGCCGATTCCAAATAAGTGCCGACTTTTCTATCTGTCCATGTTCTCAATAATTGTCATTGATTAGGAATTGGATTTGGGGTGAGGGTAGTTTTTCTTTCTTTAATGTTTTAATCTGATTTTTTTTATTTGGCTCTCCTTTTTTGCAAAAATGGTCATTTATCCTTTTGGACGTACCGTAATTTTCGGAATATAAGCCGCGCTTATGGTAGTCCTGAAAAGGACTGTTAGGTTAACTTCTTCGGTGTAGCCTTTTCCACGGATGCAAGTTTCGGCCCATGTTCATATTGCCGCGGTCAAAATATCAGTCGCCATGGACAAATAAACGACAAACCTGCACTCTTGTATTCCATTGGCCATAACTCAGTAAATATTTACCCGATTGGTAAGATTTTTTTCGTTGGCTTCTTCATATCCCAGGAATTTGGCCTGTGCTTCCCAGGATGATTCAGTTTTCGAAGCCAATTCCCGAAAGAACTGATCATCAACAGGGTGTTTGAAACATTTTCGTCAGTACAAGGTGATAGCTACCTATTTGGAACCGATTTTTTTGATTAAAATCAAAGAGAAGGAAAGCAACTTAGACATCCGTGCTTTTATCTGCGTCATTGTATACTGAATTAATTAATAGTATTGTGTTTCTTCGGTAAAGTTGACTTGTTTAAAAAAAAATTCGATACAAATTTATTTATATTTTTGTTGGCGGTACGAACCTTACAGCGGTTGATGATGAGTGCAATTAATTGAGATTTCTCTTGAACAACTGATGCCAACCTCCGAGAGTCCATAAGAAGCTAAAAAAAACCTAAACCACCGATCATGAATGCTTTAACAACTGCACTTTCAAAGCGGCCTAACTGTCTTTCATGACTTGAATGTAGTAAGTTAGGCTGATTATATTCTGGATGGTAACGTTTCCAATAAGCATTTACCTTTACGTCCACCGCCCAGTAAGCCATCAGTACACAGACGGAGTGAGATGTTCTCGTCCTGGTGAATTCCACAGTCGTGAAGTGTCAGCAAGTTATGGAGCTGGTAAAGTAATTAAGATCCTGATAAAACACTCTTTGAGCGAAGATTTAACGACGACAGTTTGGGGTTTAGGTTACACAACAGTGTAAAAAAAAGCAATTAAACATAAATTTAACTTTTCTCCGTGGTGCATTTTTATCGTGAGACTTGATTGGTAGGGCTAAAACCAAAATTATTAATTTTCATAATGGTTTATCGATTTTTTCTTCAGTGCGTACGATCTTCAGTGCCTAATCTCCATTGCATCTACATCAGAACGGACTTATCTGTACACACGTCATGTAATGTGAATCACAAGAGGTTGTCACTAAAACCCACAATGCATGGCCTTTAGTTGGATGTAATGTTATTTGGTACTTTACAACATGGTTACTTTGTATAATATGGAGCCTTCTTTACCTCAAAGTTACGAAAGTTTCTTCGGATGAACAGTCGCTGCTGTTGAGGCCGGACACTGATTTTCTCGCAAATTATCTGTTTAAGAGTCGAGACAGATGTCTCTGGATCCATTTGTAAACACATTGTCGTCGGTCTATGCGACAGGTGACTTCTGATGAAGACCTGTAGTGCCACATATCTGAAACTGTTAGAATGGTGGACTTGCATTATAACGCCATATAAATACTTTGAACATACATTTTCAAATAAATGATGGAAAATTCAATTGTTCTTGAAACTATTTTTTCAAAGTAAGGAAAGATGATTGTTTTCAAAAGGAGTACGAATAGCTGCGTTTAATCATGATTTACCACATAAGCTGAGGCTTGTCTTGATGACACACTTGTTTCTTTTTCGGTTTTTCTTCCTCGGTTGATGCCGCCCCGTTTTGTTTGCTCTCCTCGTCAACTCCTGCATCTTGACGCCTTTCTGGCTCGGGTCCAGATGCTTCGTCTCTCGATTCGCTCGTTACTGATGAAAGAAGGGGTACCATAGCAATATTTGAATATAAATATGAATGTAAATCTGGTTCTTTTTTGAACTACAAAAATTACAAGAAATATTCACATGGTGTTACCGGCAACCTCCCATTCATAAGAATCTGCTTGTTCATATTTGAGCTTACCCGGTACATTTCGAGCCAAATCCAACAACCCGATGGCCTCCAATGCTCGTCTCAGCTTCTGAGCTGCTTCGTAGCGATCTGTCGTCTTTTCCCACCAAGTGAGTAGCATGTGACGGCTCTCTTCAGTGCTGCCATCGTTGGTGGTTTGAATGTCTACAGTTTCTGCTTCTTCACATCCTAGGTGTTTGGCCAATTCTTTCCACGATGATTCGATTTTCGATGACAAGTCCTTGAGGTACTCATCATCAATGCTGGCTTTATCTGTCAAAAAATGTCCCAACTGAGCCTTAAGTTACATACTTTGAAGTGCATCCACTATATAGTCTACAGAGGATGAAACAACCCCCCTAAAAAAATTCAACCCTTAAACTTGTTTTTGTTTCAAAATTTGATATGTGAATTTCTATGTTTTGGATAACAAATTAAAACTGAGAGTTTTTCTTTCAAATATACTAAAAAAAACCCATAAAAACGCCACATTGGGCTGTTGAGAAAATGCCAATTATGTAAAAGAAGTGTTTTTTCCCATCTGTTCCGGTGGTGCCTGAAAAGGCTTATTTATGCAATTTCCTTAATATTTTGACATTTATGATGCTAAAAATGTGTAAAATAAGACTAAAAAAATAAAAAATAAACGTCATTTAATCAAATATATTTGAAGGCCTACTCTTATTATACGTATGTGCCGTGTTGCTTGTGCAAATTAGGACACAACGCGCTAAATGCATTTCATGCACGAATAGGTACAGTGTAAAGCCCTCAACTTTGGTAATGTCATTGGAATGGACCAAAAAAGAGTTGTGTTTCACAATTGGTATTTTCTCAGCAACCAAATGTGCTGTTTTCGTGATTATTCAGTATTGAAAGAAAAAGCTTTCAGCTTTAATCTAATATCCAAAACATACAAATTCACATATCACGTTTTTGAAAAGAGGCAAATGTTTCAGGTGGATTTTTTTTTGGGGGGGGAGAGGGGCGGGAGTCACCCTGTATAAGATATTACGTAGCGCCTACAGTAACAACAGACGTTGTCATTTACCTTTTGGTACATTGTCGTTATCCTGCTCATCTGTTGATAGACGGAGAGAGATGATTTCATCCTTGTCGACACCATTCTCCTCAAGTGTGAGTAAGTCACAGAGCTACCAGAGTGGATAATGAATATAGGGTCAGTTACATGCTTCTGGAAAAACATAGTGGATTTCAGTTTAAAGATAGTGGATTTAAGATTTTTTTTATCTTTTAAACGTGTAGCAAATTGATTTAATTCGTTTTAAGCTTAGTTGGGAGGGAGGGATTGTGATTGTTGGCAGTTTGTCATAAATAAACCAATTGTTGATTAAATATGGAAATGTGAGATTTTGCGTTGTATATTATGTATATTGTAAAAAAATCTAGGTGGACCTTTTGGATATTTCAAATCATCGAAGTGCATGTACGGCATCTTTATTTTAAACAAGAGTATATTTACCTGGACATTTTCCCTGATGTACAGACGCTGATATCGTGTCTCCACACCGATCTTCTTCTGGATTACCTCTTTCAGAGATAAGACGGATGTCTCAGGACGGAGTTCGAAATAAAGTGTCTTGGGTTTAAGTGGGATAGGAGTCCGGACAAAGACCTGCAGTTTCTGTTTTACGTCTTTGGATTTACTGCGAAAATAGGGGAGAAATTCTGTGTAGATTTAGAATTGCATTATTCCACACAAGCTATATTCAAAGTCACATCCACTGTCATGAGTCTATGAAAAGAATTGCACAAGTTCACTCAACTTTTACCCTAGCAGCCGGAAAGAGTCAATGATTAAACAAACCCTTCGATGTTCAGTTACAATTATCATATGACCCTCAATTGAAATGAATAAATGTCATCACTGTTTACCTCTGACTTTCATGTGTCTGCTTTGATTTTCTTCGGATCCATCGATTCCATGGTCTCCTCTTTGCACAGCAATCATCAGAAGACGTTTTCCTGTAATGCAGTACAGACAGGAAAGCTTGCTTCCTCCTTGGTTTGACTTTAGTCTTCCTGCTTTTGAGTTTGGCGTTGGAGTGGTCGTACACGGAGGCTGTTGCCTTAATGTATGCATCCAACTGCTGAACGGTCTTTCGCGTCATCTTGGTAGTAATCAGCACCAGTTAAAGTATCGTTACTGAAAGAGCATGAAAGAAAAATCACTGTTAGAACCAGTGTAATACTACCAACCGTCTCTGAGGAGCTGTCACTAATACGGCTATTTCACTGATTTCACAGAAACGGCTATCTTTAAATGTGTGTTCAGTGGGCAATTCATGACGTCCCAGCACGTAGATAACACTATACGGCGTGCTAGGGCATGTGAAGTTGACTTGAGACTGCATGGCTTGTTATTGACTGGTGATGCGCTTATGATGGGGGGAGGGAGGGGTTTTTTTCCGCCCCTCCCAATACTTTGTAAAGACCGCCTTTTTCCATTACCCTTTTTTAACGGGCTTCCCCCAATAATTTTTAAAGGGTGCTTTTTGTTACGAAGTGCCCTTTTTTCTGAACAAGTACCCTTTTCAAAAGAGAAGTGGTGCCCTCTTTGGTGGTATCTGCCTTTTTCAGAATTTCGCACATGTATCGCCCAGAAAAGCACCGTATATTGGCCCTTTGTGTGCATAATTGTCGCCCCCATCGACAGATGGTACCAGCCACCCCCCCCCTCCCCCACACTTTTTGATTTTACGGAGGCCAAGTGTCCGGAGAAAAAAAGCTGTCTACGTTTTCACAACGGATGGGAAAGTGCCCTTTTCAAAACATTGAACCCCACACCCTCCAATAAAAATAACCGTGCTACGCCCCGGGACATGTCATGGACTTGTGATAGACATGTGATGAACCGGACCCAGACCTCCATCAGGAAAGTCCACATTATAAATGAAAATAAAACAATTTAACACAATAATGCATTTGAATTAATGTATGTACATGTTAACAACTGCATTTCGAACATAGAAAATTACATCATGTCATGTACATTTCTTTCAAACGTCACGTAAATCAGAAAATTCAACATTGGGTTTTGCCCTTCACCGCCGTTATTACATGAGTACTTTGTACTCAGAGTTATCAGAGTAATAATTCAGAAAGACAAATCCCCTCATGAGCAGTGTTCCCCCGCCCCAAACTGATATACCCCTGCTCATACGTTTTACCTGTTATCTCTCTTTCGGTCAGTTTCACGGCTAACGTGCACTCTACACTTTATAACGACACATTCTCATCAGGTGTTGTAAAGTTCCATCTCCATTACACCTCTACCAGACTTGATGAGTTTACTTCATCCACATAACATCATTCAGAAGAAACAGCCTATTACAACTGCACGATGGCGATCGAAGAAGGGAAGAAACAGCCATGGAAAAATCACGAAATCGAAGACAGAATGATGTTGCAGGTGCAGCGTACCCTATTTTACACCCAGTTTCATATTTCCGCATACCGATTACAGAATTCCCCTGATGTAATACTACTATTAATATATTTTAACAATGGGGCAACGTCACAGTGCGCGTGCGCTGTACCACATTGTAATCTTGACTGGTTCCCGGGCCCTCCATCATCAATTATTACTTCAAAAGGAGCGGAAACCAGTGAACCAGTTCACCCCCTCGTCGTTACGGTTCAACAGACTCGGCCTGATTGTGGCACAGACTGCAACTATAACTATAACTTTCAACATTTATAATGCGCTTTCCACCATGTTTCAAAGCGCAACAATAATAGTCTTCATCAGTAATACTTTCTGTTACTTTTTTTTTGGGGGGGGGGGTGAGTTCATATGCAAGGCAGTTCTTGATATATATTGTTAAAACAATTTCTATTCTTTGAACCATAAAGACA
Organism: Patiria pectinifera; assembly: GCA_029964075.1. Lineage (NCBI taxonomy): Eukaryota > Metazoa > Echinodermata > Asteroidea > Valvatida > Asterinidae > Patiria > Patiria pectinifera. The sequence continues at coordinate 10,710,295 of CM057145.1, forward strand.
ATTACCTTAGACCAATGGGCAAAAAAAATAAAACAAAAAAATACAAGACTAACCCACATAACAAATCAATATGCCAAGTTCTTATTAGACATTATGGTTTTTTAAAATAGTTTGAACCATAATGTTATTGTTTATTAATATTTGGGGACTTAATTGTTAGGCTCCCAGGGACCTAAATACCCAACTGACAAGTTTGAAGTTGATATGCTAATAGTAATTCTAAAGATATTCTGCTGATCCACTTCATTTGTTTGAACCATAATGACTTTCACCTCTGAACTATCGGCTTAAAACCAAAGGGAATTCTGGGGCATCCCGAGACTGATTCCTACACCAACTTTGAAGTTGATATCAACAGTTATTCTGAGATCATTTCAATTTTTTTAACCATTATGACCCTGCCCTTTGAGTCATGCAACTTTTTGGTTTCGTCGGCTGGGCATTAAATTATTATTTTTGTGTGTGTGTTTTTGTTAACCGACATTAATAAATTTCAATTCTGAATAAATGTTCCTTGCCAACACAATTAGCTGGCCGGACATTTCGGTCTTTAACAACCTGCCTCAGAGGCAAATGACAGCGGTACAAAAAACAAACATGCAGGGGACACACAAGCATGCAATGGTGGAAGTAGAAACACAAAAGAGAGATTAAACAGTTAGGGGATGGACCAAGGGAGTTTGGCAGCAGGTGAAGATCGAAGGGAATGGGGCAGGAAGGAACGAGGGGTTGAAGAGGGAGGGGTGATGCAGCTAAGCTGGGGATGGACGAAGGTGGTCTGGAGGCAGGTGAAGATCAAAGGGAATAGGGCAGGAAGGAACGGGGGGGGGGGTTAAGAAGGGAGGGGTGAAGCAGCTAAGCTGGGGATGGACCAAGGTGGTCTGGAGGCAGGTGAAGATCAGAGGGAATGGGGCAGGAAGGAACGAGTGGGGTTAAAAAGGGAGGGATGATGCAGCTAAGCTGGGGATGGACCAAGGTGGTCTGGAGGCAGGTGAAGATCAAAGGGAATGGGGCAGGAAGGAACGAGGGGGGTTAAGAAGGGAGGGGTGATGCAGCTAAGCTGGGGATGGACCAAGGTGGTCTGGAGGCAGGTGAAGATCAAAGGGAATGGGGCAGGAAGGAACGAGGGGGGTTAAGAAGGGAGTGGTGATGCAGCTAAGCTGGGGTGGACAGAGGGAGTTTGGCAGCAGGTGAAGATCAGAGGGAATGGGGCAGGAAGGAACGAGGGGGGTTAAGAAGGGAGGGGTGATGCAGCTAAGCTGGGGATGGACCAAGGTGGTCTGGAGGCAGGTGAAGATCAAGGGGAATTGGGCAGGAAGGAACGGAGGGGGGGTTAAGAAGGGAGGGATGATGCAGCTAAGCTGGGGATGGACCAAGGTGGTCTGGAGGCAGGTGAAGATCAAGGGGAATGGGGCAGGAAGGAACGAGGGGGGGGGGTAAGAAGGGAGGGATGATGCAGCTAAGCTGGGGATGGACCAAGGTGGTCTGGAGGCAGGTGAAGATCAAAGGGAATGGGGCAGGAAGGAACGAGGGGGGTTAAGAAGGGAGGGGTGATTCAGCTAAGCTGGGGATGGACCAATGTGGTCTGGAGGCAGGGGAAGATCAAAGGGAGTGGGGCAAGAAAAGAAGGAGGGGGGTTAAGAAGGGAGGGATGATGCAGCTAAGCTGGGGATGGACCAAGGGAGTGTAGAAGCAGGTGAAGATCAAAGGGAATGGGGCAGGAAGGAACGAGGGGGGTTAAGATTTGAGGGATGATGCAGCTAAGCTTGGGGACAGAGGAAAGTGGTAAGCATGAAGTGTAAGCGCATTAAAGTTGACTTGTAATAATTAACTGGATTACCATTTCTGCCTATGTGACAAAATAAGTGGTATATAAAATAATAATAATTTCAACATTGCCCCCTATAAAACACCCCGAAAGTTTAGAAAACAAATAGAATTATAGTCTCAGAAAGCATCTCTTTCACTTGGATCTCATTGTCTGCAAACAAAATTGAAACATCTTCTAGATTTGCTGATCAGTCACGAAAGTGTGTCATCCAGCTCTCATGTTTGGAGATATCTAAAAAGACACTTTATCCCACTTCTTACATAAGGGCTCAGGTCCGAAAGATTAAATATCTGCAAACGATGTAACTACAACTACACTGCAAATAATGTGTAATGTAATCAGGTTTTTATTACTTTTAGAAGTAAATTTTATTTTGTTATTCGGTTCAGTCTCACGGCAAAACTGCACTCTGCACTTTGTAACGACAAATCCTCATCAAAGTTTGTAAAATTCCCATCTCCATTCTACCCATACCAGACTTGGCGAGTTCACTTCATCCAAATTATATTATTCGTCCGAAGAAAGAAATTATCAAGTCTGCACGATGGAGATCGAAGAAGGGAAGAAACAGGCATTGACAAATCACGAAATCGTGGACGTATATAATGCTGCAAGTGCAAGGGCCAAGTTTAATACTTCCGCATACCGACGTTATAGAATATATTGTAATGCTAATCGTTTAACAAAAGGGGCAACGTCACAGTGCCTGTGCGCTGTACCGGCCTTTCAACTAGACTGGTTCCCAGGCCCTCCTTCATCGATTCTGACCTCCAACGGAGCGGGAACCAGCCTACCTGTCACCTCGTTGCCGTAGCAGCCAAACGGAGTCATTGACCTTGGTTATGGCACATACTGCAAGATCACAGCTCTCATAGCCAGTATTACCGTCGTTATCAGTAAAACTTTCAGCTAATTTGTGGGGACAGCAATTAATCACAGTAATGAACCGCGCATAGTAACTTGTGGAATGTTGATCATATGACCGCGGATCGTCCAATCAAGTTTCCACTCTCATGTAGACGACTTAAATCAAAACGCTTATTATGGATGGAGGGTTACGGAAAGGGTATTTAGATTGATAAATAATCAAAATGACCAGAAATGAACATAAAGAATACTTTTAATATCTTTGTTAATTACTAAATGTTCCAACAGCCCGTTTCAACAAGCAAAAACCGTATGAACAACCAAACTGACAAGATGTGGTTACAGTATAATTAAAAGTTTATTTCGAACAAATTATATATTAAACAAATAAACTTGTTGTAACAATAACTCTCAGATTTTAGGGAGATCAACAGCTGGGTGTGACAAATACAAAGACGCATTTCTATTCAAATAAAAATCAACTATACTTGGTGATTTTCAGTAAACCGATTAAACCATTTTTACACTTTGCTATTGGCGTCTGATATAAAAGTAGGGAAAAAGGAAGATTTGTTTCCCACAATAGAAAAGGGTGCAAGTAAATCAGACCTGTAAATCAGTACACATGCAATGGTTTCTTGTCACTACATGTGTTTCTTAAATAAACTTAATAAACCCAGTATTTTGTAGTTAAAGCAATCACAGATATTGTCCATGTGTCACAACATCTAACCTTGCTAAGCGATGTTGGATGATCTACGGACTCATCAATCATGACTCAACTTACATCACGCGGTTTGTGCTTCATATTTAGTTACCATCTCGTTTGTCCCCTTAACAACATTGGATATGGATGGAGTTGAGCGATTGATAAAAAATATTAAAAACTTGTGTGAATGAAAATATGATCACTATCAGACAAGTCATGATATATGATGATAATATCCTGTTCAATACGTGTAAAAGTAGCAAGGCTTACATAAATCTTGCGATTTATATAGACAAAGTGTTTTTGTTTTAATCAGCTTCAAAGAAAGCATAACTTTCAACTCTGACACAGCTCCCTTGAAATCTGTGTAGAATCTTCATCACTTGTAACAGTTGAAAAAACTCAGTGTCGGCTTCTCTTCATAATCGATTTCTAACAAAACCTGGTGTTAACCAAACAAAATCTGACTTGTTCTGAAGTAAAAATGACATCTCAGTGACATCAGATGCACTTATACAACACAATTGGATGTTTTAGAAAACATATTGGTATCATCCATATTAAATATCTGATAAAAGTATTAAATTATATAACTTACGAGGAGAAGGCACAGGTAAACATGACATGCGCGGTTTACGCATCAAAATGACTGGCTGCAATGGGTATACTGTCAAAGGGAGTTGACTAATAATACATTGAAGACCGACCGTATTAATCAGTCGGCCTCTGTCCAAGAAATAAAAATACACATTGAATGGTACGTAAATATTTAAATCAGAAAGACTTTTCTCAGTTAAGTAGAATCAGTCGCTTACAAAAATAAACGGTTGTGGTATTAAAACTAATATAAAAGGTAAAAATATGTACACTTCAAACTTGCAGTTCGATTTCTCATAAAAAAAATGGGAAACACAAAGATATGTACAAGTTATAAACAGCAGGAACCATTATCAGGAAAATCTTGAGCTTCGTTACTGATTCCATGTCATACTCTCATTGCGACACAGATGAGTATTCTAATATATTCCATACTGAGTTAAATAGCTACCAGAGTTGCACAAAGTCAGCGGCGACATGACCCGGTGATTAGACACACATGCATATACATTTATTCAGCTGAAAGTATTTCTATTAGGCTGTTCACCAACAAGGCTTTGCCCATTCAAACAGCGGAAGTCTCTTTCACTGTTACTTGTATTTTATTATTTCTTTGAAAAAAAAAGGTTCATCCATGGATGACAGGTTTCAATATTTTGACTCATCTAGTTGAATATTGCTGTGATGATTCAGTAACTACATGATAAACTCTGAACAATCTTCAATGATCCGATGCAACAACTATTTCCAAAATTCTACAAATCATTGAAAAATAAGGACAAGCGCTTTCAGATTAGCGTGAATTTCATTAAAGCGTATTTTTATATTAATAAGAAAACCCGCTTTATATTTTACCTATTACTTATTGTGAGATATTGGGTAGCTTGATTTCGAAAGAATATTGCGTCATTTCTCAGCTTGTTTCCAAAATGACTGGATCCAATAGAGTGCTTCGTTTCCTGGGATTGTTTGATCGATTCAAGTGACTCATCGTTTCCGTGACTATGACTCCAACTGGATGACGTGTGACTCGGGACCTTACTCGTGACTTGGAGCCTGACTCGATCCAGGTGATTCGTGAATTGACCCAGGCATCGATTCAAGTGACCCGTCTCCGTGACTCTGACTCCAACTAGATGACGTGTGACTCGATACCTTACTCGTGACTTGGAGTCTGACTCGATCCAGGTGGCTCGTGAATTGGCCCAGGGATCGATTCAAGTGACTCGTATCCGTGACTCTGACTCCAACTAGATGACGTGTGACTCGAGACCTTACTCGTGACTTGGAGCCCGACTCGTCCTAGGTGATTCGTGAATTGGCCCAGGGATCGATTCGAGTGACTCGTATCTGTGACTCTGACTCCAACTTGATTACGTGTGACTTTGGATTTACTTGAATTATAGACGTGAGTTCGAGACTGACTCGATTCAAATGACATTTAAATTGCATCATATACAATTGCGCATTCATCTTATAGGCTTGTGGGCATGCGCATAACAGATCTCAGCGCAGATATACATTGGACATCTAGTCATCTTCAGAAGACCCAAAATCAACTCCAATTCCCCTTGCCTCAGATATGTGTCTCTTATCTTTTTCTGTCAGCGAACAATAACCCAATTTCAGGCTTCCAACATGTTTCATCTGTTTCAGGTAGCGAACCCATGTTAGTGCAAAGCCACTCAAAGAATCATTTCCCTCAAGGCTGAGGGATTCTAGGGTTGGCAATCGACTTACGGATGCAGCAAGGTGTGCAATGTCAGTACTCATGAATGAGCAATTGATTAAATCCAACTTCCGAAGTTCCGTCATGTTTTTTAAGGGTGGGGTCCAGATTTCTGAGGAACCACCCAAACCATCAATGTCGCAAAGGGTCAACCTGACCAAATCTCTCCGATTACTGAATGACTGTAATATATCCACCATAACCTTGCCGGTTAGTGAGAGCCTCTGAATGCTCAGCTGTATGCCATCATCGCAGGGCTGAACACGACATTCCACAGCGGAACTATCGCTACTGCCAATGCCACAATCTCTCATAAAACGGTCAACCATCCTCTGCAAACTAGCCGGCCACGTTCCTGCGCTACGACTAAAGTTCCATTTTTTTGAAAGGTTAAGATCGGCCAAGTTCGGCATCTCCCCAACCGATGATGCTATATGTGGTAGATCTTGCTCATTTATGCCACATTTCGATAAATTGAGTGATTTTAGGTGAATCATCTTCTTCAAACTAGCCGCCCATGTCTTGGCGTAACCACCCAATTCCTCGTTGCCTGAAAGGTTAAGATTGGCAAAGTTTGGCATCCCTCCCACTGTTGATGCAATGTGTGATAGATCTTGTCCATTTATGCCGCATCCCCATAAATCGAGTGATCTCAGGTGAATCATCTTCTGCAAACAAGCCGCCCACGTTCCTGCGTGACCACCCAATCGCTCATTGAATGAAAGGCAAAGATCGGCCAAGTTGGGCATCTTCCCGACTGATGACGCAATATATGGTAGATCTTTTTTATTTATGTCGCATTCCCATAATTCGAGTGATTTCAGGTGAACCATCATCTGCAAATTAGCCGCCCAGGTCTTAGCGTGACCACCCAATCCCTCTTTGTATGAAAGGCTAAGATCGGCCAAGTTGGGCATTTCCCCAACTGATGATGCAATATGTGATATATCTTGTTCATTCATGTCGCACTCCCATAATTGGAGTGATTTCAGGTGAATCATTGTCTGCAAACTAGCCGCCCACTTTCCGGCGGTACCACCCAAGTTCGAATTCTCTGAAAGGTTGAGATCGGCCAGGTTTGGCATTTGACTTATTGCTGCAGCAAGGGGTTCAATGTCAGCGCTTTGCAGTGAGCAATCCCTCAACTCTAACTCCTGAAGTTCCGTCAGGTTTTGCAAGAGTGGAGTCCAGATACTTGCGGAACCACCCAGACCGTAAATGCCATCGATGGTCAATCCGAATATATCGCTCCGATTACTGAATGACTGCAATACATCCGCCATATCCTTGCCAGTAAGTGAGAAACTCTTGATGCTCAACTCTATGCCATTACCCAATGACTGTACACGCCACTCTTCGGCGTAACTACTGAAATCACAATCCACCAGATTCCGCATGCAACTTACTGATTCAGCGATATATTTCAATTCGTGACTGTAAATGCTACAGTGTGTTATGTCAAGGTTCTTTATGTGAATCATCGACTGTAAACTAGCCACCCACGTTTCGGCACTACCGCCCAATCCGTTATTGCGTGAAAGGTCCAGATTGGCCAATTTTGGCATCTCCCCAACCGATGATGCAATATGTTTCATATCTTGTTCATTTAAACCACATTCGGATAAATCGAGTGATTTAAGGTGCATCATCTTCTGCAAACTAGCCGCCCACTTTCCAGCGTTACCACCCAAGTTCGAATTTTCAGAAAGGTTAAGATCGGCCAAGTTTGGCATCTCCCCAACCGATGATGCAATATGTAGCATATCTTGTCCATTCATGCCACATTTCGATAAATCGAGTGATTTAAGGCGCATCATCCTCTGCAAACTAACCGCCCGCGTTTCGGCGTTACCACCCAAGTTCGAATTCTCTGAAAGGTTGAGATCGGCCAGGTTTGGCATTTGACTTATTGCTGCAGCAAGGTGTTCAATGTCAGTGCTTTGCAGTGAGCAATCCCTCAACTCTAACTCCTGAAGTTCCGTCAGGTTTTGCAAGAGTGGAGTCCAGATACTTGCGGAACCACACAGACCGCAAATGCCATCAAGGGTCAATGTGACTAAATCGCTCCGATTATTGAATGACTGCAATACATCCGCCATATCCTTGCCAGTAAGTGAGAAACTCTTGATGCTCAACTCTATGTCATTACCCAATGGCTGTACACGCCACACATCAGGGTAACTACTGAAATCACAATGCACCAGATTCTGCATGCGACCTACTGATTCAGCGATATATTTCAAATGGCAACTGTTTATGCTACAGTGTCTCATGTCAAGCTTCTTTAAGTGAATCATCGACTGTAAACTAGCTGCCCACGTTCCAGAGTTTTCACCCAAGTTCGAATTCTCTGAAAGGTTAAGATCGGCCAGGTTTGGCATTTGACCTAATGCTGCAGCAATGTGCTCAATGTCAGAGCTTTGCAGTGAGCAATTACTTAATTCTAACATCTGCAGTTCCGTCAACTTTTGCAAGAGTGGAGTCCAGATACTTGCAGAGCCAGCCAGACCGCAAACGGCATCAAGGGTCAATTTGACTAACTTTCTGCGATTATTGAATGACTGCAATACATCCACCGTATCCTTGCCAGTAAGTGAGAAATTCCTGATGTTCAACTCTATGTCATTACCCGAAGACTGTACACGCCACACATCAGGGTAACTACTGAAATCACAGTACTCCAGATTCTGCATGCAACTTACTGATTCAGCGATATATTTCAAATCGCTACTTTCAATGTTACACTCACTCACCTCAAGCTTCTTTAAGTGAATCATCGACTGGAAACTAGCCGCCCACGTTCCGGCGTTACCACCCAATCCGTTATTGCGTGAAATGTCAAGATCTGCCAAGTTTGGCATCTCCCCAACCGATGATGCAATATGTAGCATATCTTGTTCATTTATACCACATTCTGATAAATCTAGTGATTTAAGGTGCATCATCTTCTGCAGACTAGCCGCCCACCATCCGGCGTTACCACCCAAGTTCGAATTCTCTGAAAGGTTAAGATTGGCCAGGTTTGGCTTTTGACCTAATGATGCAGCAAGGTGTTTAATGTCAGCACTTTGCAGTGAGCAATCACTTAACGCTAACTTCTGAAGTTCCGTCAGGTTTTGCAAGAGTGGAGTCCAGATACTTGCGGAACCACCCAGACCGTAAACGCCCTTAATGGTCAAGCTGACTAAGTCTCTCCGATTATTGAATGACTGCAGAACATCCGCCATATCCTTGCCAGTAAGTGAAAAATTCCTGATGCTCAACTCTATGCCATTAGCCAATGGCTGTACACGCCATTCCTCATGGTAACTACTGAAATCACAATCCACCAGATTCCGCATGCGACCTACAGATTTAGCGATAAATTTTACATCGCGACTGTTAATGGTCGAATTTCTCACGTAAAGGTTCTTAAGGTGAATCATCAACTGCAAACTAGCCGCCCACGTTCCGGCGTTTCCACCCAATTCTTCATTTTCGGAAAGGTTAAGATGGGCCAGGTTTGGCATTTTTCCAACCGATGATGCAATGTCCATTACATCGTGCGGGTCTAAACAACATCCATCTAACCTGAGTGTCTTGAGGTATTTCATCCCTCGCAAGTGGACCGCCAAGTCTTTGGCTGAGCCGCCAAAATTATTTCTTCCAAGGCTTATTTCAGTCAAGTTACCTCCATTACGAAATGATGACAATAGTTCATTTGCATGTCTTCCAGTTAATGAGCATTCATCGAAATCCAATACGCGCAAATTTTTCATGGCGGTCAAATGCAAAGCTACGACTTCACTCAACCTTGACAGGTTACACGACTTTAAGTGAATTTCGCTTACTTTATCGAGATAATCTACTTTCGAAAACTCTGTCTGCTCGGCGACATGCTGCAGCAACCACACGAGCGAGTTTACGCGGTCGTTTCCACTTAACTCTATGTTTCCAGTAAAAAAAGACTCAATGAAATCTAGCGATAACAAATCTCTTGCTTGACTTTCAAAGTAGCAATATAAGGCCAATTCCTTCACTGGCTTGCTTTCGATATCTTTTTCATGCAGATTCTTCTCGTGCAGCATCCGCAATATATACCGTGTGCATTGTTGATTGTCGCCGCAGCAGAAGCGCAACATGTACTCAATATCCATAGGATCGCCAAGTCCATCAAGAATCTTCTGAAATTTTCCACTGTGTTTGCTTAAAAGACTCTGACAGTACATAGCTGCGCAGTACTCTTGAAGTGTCTTATGAATGAACTGCACGTTATTGTGCGTGTCGCGCCACTTCATGACCCTCTGGCTAGTGAGAATACCCGCTTGTAATGCTTTATCAAGTGCACTCTTCTCAAACTCTCCCTCTTGAAATGAAAGTCTTTTCTCTGGGGAAACAAGCCCTTCTAAAGCGACTTTGCCGATTGCAATCACCACTTCCGATGTTGATTCTTCTTGTATGTAAGGCATCTTTCTTTGAAATATGTATCTAATGACCTCACTGAACAATCTTGATAAAGTATCGGGTAGTGTTCCCTCTTCCCTCCATATTAGGCACATTAGCAGGAGTATCATAGGACTCCTTGCTAAATCAGACAGGACATCCGATGACTGAATCCTATCAAGAAGTCTCTCAGCGTCATCAAGCTTTGCAGGGAAAAAATTTCTCACATACTGCCCAATATCTTCCATCCTAAATCCCAAAACCTTCACATGGGTGAAAGGTTTCTGAATGAGTGATTTGCTGTTCAATTTAGCAAAGTGAGAGGGGCGTGTTGTTACAACTACAAAACATTCTTGGCCAAATTTTCGATTGAGCATTCTTAGAATGGACCCAAATTTCTCTGGTTCGAGGTTAGTTGTCCCGAATTCATCAAAACCATCTATCAGAATGAGCACTCTACTACCATTGTCTTTAATAAATGCTTCCAAATCATCCTTATCTACTGCTGTATCACCTGCTAACAGCTGAGAAAACACTGACTCAACAAGCTCTGACGTTTGTTTGAGAGCGGACATTTTCAAGACAAACAAAAGTGTGAAATGTCTGAGTGCAACACCTGTAGCCCAGTCGTATGCCATTTTGTCAATGATGGTTGACTTGCCCATCCCAGTTGACCCACACAGAATGGCGCGCCTAATCACACTCCCATATTTTGTTTTAACGAAAAAAATGTCTCCATACTCCTCAACATCCCCCTCTATGTCACCCTGGTCACCTTTTTCTAATTGCAACTCTGTATATATATCACTCATGTGTTTCATGTCTTCATCGACCCAGGGTATTAACTGAACGTAACTACCTGTGGTAGTATACCAGTCTTTTAATTCACTCCTGCACTGATCAGCAGCATCACTTGGATTGGATTGCGCTCTTCCCATCTCGCCTGTTAAAAGAAAAGAGGCAACATCAGGTGTATAGTTTGCAGCGGAAATGCCGTAAAAAGGGGTTCATGAATACTTCATGTTAAAGTTTCTTAACTGTGTTTTATTGGCAGTAATTTGTCTTTTCTGTAAAACGTCTTTGTTTGACAATGTGTCTAAGTTATGTTATGTCTTCAATTTCCTTCCGAGAAATGCTCTTGGTAACTATTTCATTCTAATAAGAAACTTTGCATGTCAATTTAGCAAAGTGTTACGGTGGTCTGCTATAGAAGTTTGTCTTCTGGGTGATAAAAGATGAAAGAACACCGACGTGTTGGACATCTGCAAGCAAGACCCTTTGCATGACAACCATCTTGTAAAGTATACGTACTGAGTAGCGGGCCGTGAACATTAAAGGACCATAGGCTCCACGATTGGGTGAGAGTCCTCAACTGGGTATCATCTACAACATTTTCAATAACAGGAGGGTAGCAAAAATAATCGATTGAAGCATGCACTCACTTGTCGGTCTGTTTAAGTTCAGTAACAATCACCAAGAGGTATATACCCATGCGCATTGCTAAGCAAGAAATTAATGCACCTCCAAGATGGCTGCTAAGCAAAGGTTCTTTTTAGTTTATCCATTAAAGGTGGAGTACATAATTTGCAGATATCCAAAAAGTAACTGATCGAATTACTGTTGAAAGCATACTTGGTTTAAAGATAATAATAACACTATTAAAACTCCCTTTGAAATTATTCTTTGCATCATGCTGTTATTTTCAAACAAAATGAAAGAACGTCATTTCCAAAGATGCGTCTAAAGGCGCATTATTGGAAATTTCTGTTAGTAGGTTGTTTTACGTGTACCGGACGCTGATTTCGAGTGCAATTCAAACAAATTTGACTCGGCAACTTTTGAATTGATATCGAGATCCTAAATATTGTTTTCTCGAAATTTACAGCATTCAGAGAGCTAAAATGTCATCGGGTTAGTTAATAAGTATCCGTCTTTAGACTTTAAAGACTGTTGTTGCTTAAAAAATGCACAAATCACAAATGATGTACTCTACCTTTAAATGTTTCATGTCATTATCCTCTTGCACTGACTAGAGGATATGACTGAATAATTTATTTTCTTTTCCTATTTCGTAAGTTATAAGGAAATCGATGTGAATTATGACAATTTTTCCTGCAGAAAAGGTGCCGTCAAAGAAACTATTCCCAGGAATGTGATCGTATGAAACGACTTTGTGTATCTTTTGGGGCTTTTGGCCTTTATAAGGACAGAGAGTACCCCGTTGTACTGGGTCATGGGTGTCGCGGGGGATACCCATCATCAAAAAAAGGTAAAAGATTAAAAGGACTAGTCAAAATAAATATACTGTTTATTTAAATGGGGGCATGCAATGAATTTTTTTTTAAATCAATCCTTGAAATGCACATTTGTGTCCCATTTAGCCTTATTGTACATTTTCTTTACTTTGGTAATTCGGTGTTTTTTTTGTCGGTACATGGCAGTAAGTCAATGACCAAGACTGAAATACTCTTTACAAATAATTCTAGCAGAAACTCGAATGAAACTCGATCTAGGCGATTGAATGAATTTCATCCAATTTCATCTCAAATAGCGTGAATTTCACTCTTTCGAAAAAGAAACATTACATGTACTTTTGTTGAAGAAAAGGTAAATTATTCATATGATTTGCTGCACACACGCTTAATAAATATGTGCCAATTTTTATTTCTCTGGTGAGAACTTACACTCTCTATAATGATACAAATACACTGATACAAATGCTTAGTTGTGTTTCCGCTCATTCGTGAACGATTGAATGACAATTGAAGCATTTAATGAATCAGCAAAGTTGTTTTCTTGTTCAGCTGGTCATTTTTCAGATCAACTTTGATCCCATCATAAAAGCACTCTGTATCACGCGGGGATAAATCGCCATAAATTGCGCGACGCCTGCGATCTTTCAAGTCAGGCAGCGCTGACTGCTTTCAGCCAAAAAGGAAGGATTTCTTCCAGGAAAAGGGCTTGAGAAAGACGTAGTGACGTCTGTGTTTTCCTTTTTATTTATCAGTTATGACCTTTTAGTTTTCATTTGTTACCACGATGATCGCCTGTAACACTGACATGACAAACATCATGTGTATACTGGCGGACCCATATTATTGATCAAGTTAAGCCTAGTTTCCATATCGACGTACGAAACGCAGAGAGAAACGCAAGCATGACCTAAACTGTAACGCAGACATTATGGAAACATTTAATCCGGTACAGAATGCGATTATCTGACTCTTTATGGTTCATGCGATGCCAATCAATGCGGTTTTGGACATTCACGGGGCCATTTCCGTCGTGGCGGAAGCAAATCGCAGGTCGCCCTCTAGGTTTTATTAGATAGATGCCCGTTATCGCATCATCAAAACATGGCATCCAAGTTGACCAATCAACAGCTTTGCCCACATCTGATCGAAATGAGGTCACAATTTTGTACAAACGACTCCGATTAGCTGGTGCGTGGGGTCGAATAAAAGTGCATGCTTAGATATATCAGACATTGGACCGTGCAATTTTTCTAGTTAGATATTATTTTTATAAATAGATATTTTCAATTTTGAAAAACTTATGTTTAACTTTTACTTTTTTACTGTTGAATGCGACTTTGAACAACAATCCCACATATTATTATTTGAGTGTAGACCGGCGAAACGTGTAATCTAGTTTTCACATAATTATTATTATACAACCTGACGCGGTCCCTGTCCCTCAGATGAAGTAATTCCTTTCTGCTTACCTTGTTCTTTAGCCCCTCCCACTTGTTCCGATGGTTTAGGTTTGTCTCGATGAGCAACTTCCTCCTGATGCGGTCTCTCTCCCTCAGATGATGTAGTCTCTCTATGCGTGGTCTTGTCTGTATCCCCTCTCACTTGTACCGATGGTTGAAGTATGTCTCGATGAGCAACTTCCTCCTGACTCGGTCTATGTCCCTCAGATGATGTAGTCCCTTTCTGCGTGCTCTTTTCTGCAGCCCCTCCCACCTGTACCTCTGGTTGAGGTTTGTCTCCATGAGCAACTTCCTCCGGAGCAAATTCATCCTTTACCTCAGATGCTGTACTACCTTTCTGCTTGCTTTGTTCTTTAGCTCCTCCCTCTTGTGCCGATGGTTGCGGTTTATCTCGCTGACCAAGTTCATCCGGTTTCGTCTTCGGTTGCTCTTTAGATGGAATCAATAAGGCCAGCTCAGCACGCCCGATTAAATTTAACGCATCTTTTAAACTCTGAAATCCTTCCTCGCGATGTGTTCGCTTTTTCCACCAAGAAAGCAGCATCTGTAGGCTCCTTTCTTTGTCGTCTTGGAAGGTGCTTTGGATTTGCTTGATTTCTGTTTCTTCATTTCCGAGGAATTTGGCCAGGGCCTCCCAGGATGATTCAGTTTTCGAAGCCAAGTCCCGAAAGAGCTGATCATCATCAGGGTGTTTGTCTGCCAAGAAAAAAAGTTTCGTCATGAGTATACATTTTGTATTATGATATGTATGTATTCGGATTCAAAGGCAATTAAAAAATTATAATTTCCAAAGAGTGACACCAGTTGGAAACAGACGATTTCGACTGAAGGTAACTTTAATGTTAGACTGGAATACTCTTTAAAAGTAATTCTAGTAGAACTCTATGAAACTCGATCCAGTCGATTGAATGAATTTCATCCAATTTCAATGAATCGCTTGGAGTGAATTTTCACTAAAAAAGTGTGAATTTCACTCTTTCGAAAAAAAAGGCATTACATGTACTTTGGTTGAAGAAAAGGCAAATTATTCGTATGCTTTCCTCCAAACGCGCTAAATATCAGTGCCAATCTTTGTTTCTCTGGTAAGAAATTACATCAACACGGTTTTGCCATTCCCGTCGTGGCGCAAGCAAATCGTAGGTCGACCTGAGGGCGGCATTTAGTCTGTGGGCTACGGGGGTGTCCAAGTGCACCCTCCCCCAGAACCCACTGCTACCTGTATTTTTAAATCCTTGGCATGTCTCCAATAGGAAAAAAATGTTAACACTGACAATTTAGGGATACACTCTCTCAGGAGGCCACTTATTTGAACCGCCTCTGATTGAGCTTACATGCATTTCTTAGCACTAGGCTTGGAAGGGGAAGCAACAAAACGCCGTAACATGAGTACACCTCGACCGATCTTAATCAAACTAAGCACAATTAATCTTCATTAATATCGCATTCGGAAAAATTCGGTTGTCATGTCAAGCAAAATATATATATACACGTTTGTTTCAAAAATTATCCGAAACTTTTCTCGTCATTAGTCATTACAGTTTACTTTTCATCTTGAAAGCCACTAAAACCTCAAACTGCACCTAGTTGATTCTTGTCTTGACGCAACAGTTGAGCATATTTCAGACATTAAATAGTTTGAAGTTATTTGGTGTGGGAGTGGAGCCGGTTACCCAATCCTACGCAATGTTTTCCACAATAATGGACTTTTGCTCATCATCTGGTCCAAGTAGAAAGGCCAGGTTAATCGGATCGCCCTCTCGTGTTTCCACGAGGAAAACATCACCATATGATATTACCCTTTGCTCTATCTCAAAGCTTTCTTAGTGTCACCATTGTACCCATTTAATTATTTGCGAATATGTATGTAGTCAAATACATTTGTTTCTTAACATCTATCAGCAGCGTGTTGTACCTCTGTCATGCCGCTTGAAAAAAATGTCAACATCGAAAGCGTTAACTTATTTTTATATGGATTTTAGAAAAGGAGTTGATTGCAGTTTTTATTATACAGCATTAAGCTACCTTTCTGCTGTTTTTTCTCCAACTCGTCAAAGAATCGGCAGGCCTGTTCGTAGTCGCTTTCCAGTATAGTCGCCTGGATAGCCAAGTCACTCTTATCTTCTGTTGTCAGTTCATCGGTGATGAGAATCTCCGTCAGTTTCCTGGCGAGTTGTCCAGTGGTGTACATACTCCAGAGTTTGTTCAGACCTTCCCGACTCATGATGCGAACAACAAATGTTACAGACCCACGTACTACGTGTTCAAGCTTATTGCCACATGATATGAACAAATCACCGAGTGCCTTCATCACAAGTCCGGAAGATTGAAGTGCGACAGCCAGCACGTTCAATAGCTGCTTTGTCAATGAGACGTTCTCTATCCCGTTGTCTGTGACGCTCGTTCTTATTTGTACCCGTGGAGACTCTGTCAAAGAAAGACCAATTGATGCATCGAAAATTAAAAAAAATTCCATGTTACAAAAAAAAAATATGAAACTTGGCAGATGTTTTTCTAGACTTGTAAGACAGTAGAACTCGATGTTTAATTTAAATCATTTAATGGACATCTGCAGGTGGTCATTGAGTTGTAGTGTGGTTTCAAATGCGGCTACGTTTCCGACATCGATTTAGTCATAAACAACATAAACAGGCCCCAATTCATAAAGCTTTATTTAACGTCATATGAAAGATATGTGCATGTGAACCTCGGCGTGAACGACAAGGTAAGCCTAAACCTTTCATGAATTCACCTGACATTTTAATGGGAAAAAAAGTCTGTCGAGTTTCAAATTTATTCACATGAGGAAAATGCTCTTTTTTGGCATCGATTGTTGTCAACTTCATCTTTCGCTTGTACGTTCAGTTTCATATTGTTTGACAATCGGGATATCTAGTTCTTGCGATTAGGTGATACCTAAATTGATTCTTGACTACAATAGAGGTCCACGTTACGAGAACATTTTTGCATCCTCGATCTTTATATTTTTTTCTGTAGTGACCATGCTACGCTATTGATCTGCCTGTGCAACTCGGCGTGAACGGACACGTAAACCTTTCATCAATTCAACTGACATTTTAATGGAAAGATAAGACTGTCGAATTTCAAACGTATTCACACGGGACATGTATGTTAAAGTTTAGATTAACTTTTGAAAAAGAAATGTGTCGCCTCTGCATGCCTTCATGGATTTTGATGAAACTAAGACCCTGCCCTTTCATAAAAAAAACAATACTTTTCAGGAGCCAATCGTTATTTTCTTCAACGCAAAATTAGCAGCTTCTGCAAGAATAAAAACACAAAACATTAGGGGATCGACCTCGGAAAAAGGTGACACGTGCAATCCGCGGATCACATTGTTTTGAAATGTAAGCCAACGATTTGCAAACTTAATTCAGTTACTAAGCATACCTGATAAGCTCAGAGCCAAGTCTTGCCTGCCCGAATCAACCAGAGCCTCCTTCAACGTCTGCCATGCTTCTGGGTAATTTTCTTGCTTTTTCCACCATTTGTTTAACATGTCGAAGCACTGCATTTCAGTGTTGTTGAGACGATTGCTCCTTATTATTTTAATAGCTTCTTCAGAGAAGTCCAAGTTTATGGCCAATTGTTCCCAGTCTGTTCCAATGCCCTTAGATAGACTCAAAATTGATTTGCTGTCAGGTAGCGTGTCTAAAAGTGAATACAAATGTCATTGCAGCATAAATAAAGTACGTACATGTAATAATTATTGTTAGAATGTATACATTGGGAACGACTGCAATTACGTAGACATCCCAACATAAACAGGTAATAATTACGTTTTAACTGTATTACAAGAGATATGCATAGTAAAATAAGTGTCACAAAGCTTACTTTTAGATGGTTGTTCTGTTAACGATCTCTATGTAATGGCACTGCTTTGTATTTCATTTTTCAATGGAAATATTCTTCGATCGTCAGTTTTCACCTTACATGATCAGTTCGTGGCACACTTTGGGTCTCCTTTTAGGTTTCATGTCGGTCATATTCTCTAGTTTATTAGATATTTCTAGTTTGATGAAGTTTATTTCTATTTTTCTAGCGATGGAAAATGGTATGCTTACTTTTACAATCAACTTTTTCATGAGATATCGAAAATATGCCACTTATCTATTTATAAAAAAAAATCTGCTTCAAATATTTGTAGTAAATTCAATTAGCAAGATTGTAGGTCAACTCGCCCCTGTCTGACTCTCCCCTTACAAACTCGCCCCCTTGCCGACTTGCTCTTATAGGGGCTAGGCGTTGCATGAATTGATACGCGATCACCCACAAAACCGAACCTCAAAGCTCCCTCTTTTTCACAGCTTTTAAAAAAATACATCGCAAATATCTATATCTGTTACATTCAACCAAAACTTGTGGTCATACAAGAATGACCAAATTTAATTTGGTCTTGTAAAGCCACAAGCCGACATTACAACTTAAACAATTTGGTAAAGCGTAACCCAATTTTAAGTAGTTGCAGTTTTCACCCTTGCATGGGTAAAAATTAACCCAGGATTTTTTTTTCAGTGTTTATTTCGATAGCATTTCAACACCGAAAAAAACCTTTTCCAATCGGGTAAATAATTATTGAGTTATGGCCAATTCAAAATAAGTGCCGACTTATTTATCTGTCCACGGTCTCAATAACTGTCATTGATTAGAAATTGGATTGGGGTAAGGGTAGTTTTTTTTTTCTTTAATGTTTTAATCTGTCTTTCTTTATTTGTTTCTCTTTTTTTGCAAGAATGGTCATTTATCCTTTTGGACGTACCGTAATTTTCGGAATATAAGGTAATGGTAGTCCTGAAAATGAATGGTATGTTAACTTCTTCGGTGTAGCCTTTTCCACGGATGCAAGTTTCGGCCCATGTTCATATTGCCGCGGTCAAAATATCAGTCGCCATGGACAAATAAACGACAAACCTGCACTCTTGTATTCCATTGGCCATAACTCAATAAATATTTACCCGATTGGAAAGATTTTTTTCGTTGGCTTCTTCATATCCCAGGAATTTGGCTTGCGCTTCCCAGGATGATTCAGTTTTCGAAGCCAATTCCCGAAAGAACTGATCATCAACAGGGTGTTTGAAACATTTTCGTCAGTACAAGGTGATACCTCTTTGGGATTGATATTTGATTCAAAATCAAAGAGCAGCAAAGGAAGTCAGACATCCGTGCTTTTATCCGTGTCATTGTTTACTGAAATAAATATATTGCGCTTTTTCGGTAAAGTTGACATGTTGAAAGATTTTTTTCGGTACAAATTCATTCCTATTTTTGACGATACGGAAATTATAGCGGTTGATGATGGGTGCAATTAATTTAAACATCTCTTTAATTACAGATGCTAACCTCCGAGAATCCTAGAGAGGAGACTAAACAATCGATCATGAATGTTTTAACAACTGCACTTTCAAAGCGGCCTAACTGTTTTTCATGACTTGAATGTAGTAAGTTAGGCTGACTATATTCTGGATGGTAACGTTTCCAATAAGCATTTACCTTTCCGTCCACCGCCCAGTAGGCCATCAGTACACAGACGGAGTGAGATGTTCTCGTCCTGATGAACCCCACAGTCCTGAAGTGTCAGTAAGTTATGGAGCTGGCAAAGAAATTAAGATCCTTATATAACACACACTCTTAGAGCGAAGATTTAACCAGTTGCGCCACCAGCCTTTTCAGTCTGGGGGCACAGGGGGGCACCAGCATTTGATGGGTGGGGGGGGCACTTAGGGGGATACGGATCGCCGCCCGGGGGGGGGGGGCTAAGCCCTTTGGAAAATTTTCGCATACGGAGGATGGGCTAGATGCAAAATGGTGCCACATTTGATGCTTAATTCGATCAGAAGATATCTCCAGAAATTGCTATTTTTGAGGTAATATTTTTTTTTACCAACCCAAATCTCAGATGGGGGGGCACTCGGGGGGGCACTAGGTTTTCCAGGGGGGTGCACTGGATTTAACGACGACAGTTTGGGGTTTAGGTTACACAACAGTGTAAAAAAAGCAATTAAACATGAATTTAACTTTTCTCCGTGGTGCATTTTTATCGTGAGACTTGATTGGTAGGGCTAAAACCAAAATTATTAATTTTCATAATGGTTTATCGATTTTTTCTTCAGTGCGTACGATCTTCAGTGCCTAATCTCCATTGCATCTACATCAGAACGGACTTATCTGTACACACGTCATGTAATGTGAATCACAAGAGGTTGTCACTAAAACCCACAATGCATGGCCTTTAGTTGGATGTAATGTTATTTGGTACTTTACAACATTGTTACTTTGTATAATATGGAGCCTTCTTTACCTCAAAGTTCCGAAAGTTTCTTCGGATGAACAGTCGCTGCTGTTGAGGCCGGACACTGATTTTCTCGCAAATTATCTGTTTAAGAGTCGAGACAGATGTCTCTGGATCTATTTGTAAACACATTGTCGTTGGTCTATGTGACAGGTGACTTCTGATGAAGACCTGTAGTGCCACATATCTGAAACTGTTAGAATGGTGGACTTGGATTATAATGCCATATAAATACTTTGAACATACATTTTCAAATAAATGATGGAAAATTCAATTGTTCTTGAAACTATTTTTTTCAAAGTAAGGAAAGATGATTGTTTTCAAAAGGAGTACGAATAGCTGCGTTTAATCATGATTTACCACATAAGCTGAGGCTTGTCTTGATGACACACTTGTTTCGTTTTCGGTTTTTCTTCCTCGGTTGATGCCGTCCCGTTTTGTTTGCTCTCCTCGTCAACTCCTGCATCTTGACGCCTTTCTGGCTCGGGTCCAGATGCTTCGTCTCTCGATTCGCTCGTTACTGATGAAAGAAGGGGTACCATAGCAATATTTGAATATAAATATGAATGTAAATCTGGTTCTTTTTTGAACTACAAAAATTACAAGAAATATTCACATGGTGTTACCGGCAACCTCCCATTCATAAGAATCTGCTTGTTCATATTTGAGCTTACCCGGTACATTTCGAGCCAAATCCAACAACCCGATGGCCTCCAATGCTCGTCTCAGCTTCTGAGCTGCTTCGTAGCGATCTGTCGTCTTTTCCCACCAAGTGAGTAGCATGTGACGGCTCTCTTCAGTGCTGCCGTCGTTGGTGGTTTGAATGTCTACAGTTTCTGCTTCTTCACATCCTAGGTGTTTGGCCAATTCTTTCCACGATGATTCGATTTTCGATGACAAGTCCTTGAGGTACTCATCATCAATGCTGGCTTTATCTGTCAAAAAATGTCCCAACTGAGCCTTAAGTTACATACTTTGAAGTGCATCCACTATATAGTCTACAGAGGATGAAACACCTCTCCCCTAAAAAAAATGCAACCCTTAAACTTTTTTTTGTTTCAAAATTTGATATGTGAATTTCTATGTTTTGGATAACAAATTAAAACTGAGAGTTTTTCTTTCAAATATACTAAAAAAAAACACCATAAAAACACCACACTGGGCTGTTGAGAAAATGCCAATTATGTAGGAGAAGTATTTTTTCCCATCTGTTCCAATGGTGCTTGAAACGGGTTATTTATGCAATTTCCTTAATATTTTGACATTTATGATGCTGAAAATGTGTAAAATAGGACTAAAAAAATAAAAATAAACGGTATTTTTTCATCAAATATATTTGTATGCCTACTGTTATCATACTTATGTGCCGTGTTGCTTGTGAAAATTAGGACACAATGCGCTAAATGCATTTCATGCACGAATAGGTACAGTGTAAATCCCTCAACTTTTGTAATGTCATTTGAATGGACCAAAACAGAGTTGTGTTTCACAATTGGCATTTTCTCAGCAACCCAATGTGCTGTTTTCGTGATTATTCAGTATTGAAAGAAAAAGCTTTCAGCTTTAATCTGATATCCAAAACATAAAAATTCACAGATCACGTTTTTGAAAAAAAGGCAAATGTTTCAGGTGGATTTTTTTTTTGGGGGGGGGGAGGGGCGGGAGTCACCCTGTATAAGATATTACGCAGCGCCTACAGTAACAACAGACGTTGTCATGTACCTTTTGGTACATTGTCGTTATCCTGCTCATCTGTTGATAGACGGAGGGAGATGATTTCCTTTGTGTCGACACCATTCTCCTCAAGTGTGAGTAAGTCACAGAGCTACCAGAGTAGATAATGAATATAGGGTCAGTTACATGCTTCTGGAAAAACATAGAGGATTTCAGTTTAAAGATAGTGGATTTAAGATTTTTTTATCTTTTAAACGTGTAGCAAATTGATTTAATTCATTTTAAGCTTAATTGGGAGGGAGGGATTGTGATTGTTGGCAGTTTGTCATAAATAAACCAATTGTTGATTAAATATGGAAATGTGAGATTTTGCGTTGTATATTATGTATATTGTAAAAAAATCTAGGTGGACCTTTTGGATATTTCAAATCATCGAAGTGCATGTACGGCATCTTTATTTTAAACAAGAGTATATTTACCTGGACATTTTCCCTGATGTACAGACGCTGATATCGTGTCTCCACACCGATCTTCTTCTGGATTACCTCTTTCAGAGATAAGACGGATGTCTCAGGACGGAGTTCGAAATAAAGTGTCTTGGGTTTAAGTGGGATAGGAGTCCGGACAAAGACCTGCAGTTTCTGTTTTACGTCTTTGGATTTACTGCGAAAATAGGGGAAAAATTCTGTGTAGATTTAGAATTGCATTATTCTACACAAGCTATATTCAAAGTCACATCCACTGTCATGAGTCTATGAAAAGAATTGCACAAGTTCACTCAACTTTTACCCTAGTCGCCGAAAAGAGTCAATGATTAAACAAACCCTTCGATGTTAAGTTACAATTATCATATGACCCTCAATTGAAATGAATATATGTCATCCAGTGTTGGAGCAAAGGCTTTGACCCTCAAGGCCAAGGCCAAGGCTTTGCCCCTCAAGGCCAAGGCCAAGGCCAAGGCTTTGACCCTCAAGCCTCGAGGCCAAGGCCAAGGCTTAACCCTCAAGGCCAAGGCCAAGGCCAAGGCCCTGTTTTATGAAATGACCACTGATATAGAACTTATTATAGTCACATGAGTGACACGTCGTCACGCAAGGGTGGATCCAGAACACAATTTTTTTTTTGGGGGGGGGGAAGAAATGTTGTCCCCCCCAAAAAAAAGTGGGTCAAAATATTACGGCTTGGGCTTCGGGGCCCGCTTAAGGGCCCCGAAAAATTTTTGGATTCGAGATATGCTCTGTGGTGCGATTTGAGGCAATTTCTGACCATTTTTACCGATGTTTTTTTGAGGAAAAGATGGTGGTGTACTCATTGCCTGCCTTTATTTCGACGTCACATTAAAAAAACGGTTTCTTTTTTTGGGGGGGGGCATGGCCCCTTTTGGCCCCCCTGGATCCGCCCTTATCATCACGAATTGCTCGTTATGAAGAACAGCATTTCTTTAATTGCAATCAACATGCTCGCATAGGCCTACACCGTGTTATGACTGCACTGTATCTATTAAAGTATAAGTTCAGGTCTTCAAAATGGTTTAACTAGACAAAATAATGATTTACTTCTATATTGACACACAATTCTCCCAAGTGTATCAAAAGGGGGATCCAAGAATCTGATTTGGGGAATTTTTCATTTGCTGGCCCAACATGGTCAGAAATATCAGCATTATCTAAAACAGATACATGCAAATCTTTAGCACTTATCAGGGAGACATATACAACCAATCAGATCTATTCCATAGTAATATGCGCCTTGAGCGTCTTTTTAGACGGATTTTGGTGCTATATAAATGTTCTCTATTATTATTATTATTTGCAATTAAAGTGATCATCTCATTAGCCCCACAAGTGTACGGAATATTTTTGCAGCAAATCTACTACAATGGTAACAAAATGTGATGCTACAAAAGTGGAAGTGTGCCCAACACACAAATCTATAGGGTGCTTCCCTCCTCCATGGTAATACGATTAAAATGGTAACAGCAAAATTTCGAACAGATTTATCTGGAAAATGCAAAAATCTATGGGCCTTGAAGAGCCTTGACTCAAAATTGCAAGGCCCTGAACCCTCAAGGCCAAGGCCAAGGCCAAGGCTTTTGCCCTCAAGCCTCGAGGCCAAGGCCAAGGCCCTAAATCCAGCCTTAAGGCAGCCTTAAGGCCAAGGCCCAGCATCAAGGCACTACATCACTGATGTCATCACTGTTTACCTCTGACTTTCATGTGTCTGCTTTGATTTTCTTCGGATCCATCGTTTCGATGGTCTCCTCTTTGCACAGCAATCATCCGAAGACGTTTTCCGGTAATGCAGTACAGACAGGAACGCCTGCTTCCTCCTTGGTTTGACTTTAGTCTTCCTGCTGATGAGTTTGGCGTTGGAGTGGTCGCACACGAAGGCTGTTGCCTTAATGTATGCATCCAACTGCTGAACGGTCTTTCGCGGCATCTTGGTAGTAATCAGCACCAGTTAAAGTATCGTTACTGAAAGAGCATGAAAAAAAAATCACTGGTAGAACCAGTGTAATACTACCCACTGTCTCTGGGGAGCTGTCTAAAGCCATTTCACCGATGCGGATGATCTTTAAATGTGTGTTCAGTAGGCAATTTAATAGCAGCACGTCCCAGCACGTAGATAACATTATACGGCGTGCTAGAGCATGTGAGTTGACTTGAGACTGCATGGTTTGTGATTGACTGATGATGCGCTTATGATTGACCTGTGATGGACTTAGGATGGACTTGTGATAGACTTATGAGGGACTTGGGATGGACTTGTGGTGGACGTGTGATAGACGTATGATAGACATGTCATTGAGTTGTGATAGACTTGTGATGGACCCGGACCTCCATCAGGAAAGTCCACATTTGAGATAAAAATATAAAATATAACACAATTATGCATTTGAGGTACATGTATGTACATGTTAACGACTGCATTTAGAAAATACAAAACTACATCATATCACGTACATTTCTTTCAAACGCCACGTAAATCAGAAAATTCAACATTTGGTTTTGCCCATCACTGCCGTTATTACATGAGCACTATTAAAAACAAATCCCCTCATGAGCAGTGTTCCCCCGCCCCGAACTGATATACCCCTGCTCGTACGTTTAACCTGTTATCTCTCTTTCGGTCAGTTTCACGGCTAACGTGCACTCTACACTTTATAACGACACATTCTCATCAGGTGTTGTAAAGTTCCATCTCCATTTTACCTCTATCAGACTTGATGAGTTTACTTCATCCACATAACATCATTCAGAAGAAACAACCTATTACAACTGCACGATGGCGATCGAAGAAGGGAAGAAACAGTCATGGAAAACTCAAAAAAATCGTAGACAGACATGATGTTGCAAGTGCAACGAATCATATTTTACACCCAGTTTTTTTTTTTTCATATTTCCGCATACCGATTTGGGAATTCCCCTGATGTAATACTACTATTAATATAATTTAACAATAGGGGCAACGTCACAGTGCGCATGCGCTGTACCGCCTTGTCAATTTGACTGGTTCCCGGGCCCTCCATCATCGATTATGACTTCGAAAGGAGCGGGAACCAGCCTACCTGTTCACCTCCTCGTCGTTACGGTCCAACAGACTCGTTGACCCGATTGTTGCACAGCATGCAAGCCCTCGTACGTATAATAGTCTCTATCAGTAAAACGTTCTGTTACCTTGAAGAAAACTTGATATGCAAGGTAGTTCTTGAGATATCTTGTTGAAATCGTTTCCTTATAAACAATATGCCTAAGTTATTCTAGAGATATTCTGTTGAACCATTTCTATTGTTTGTGCAGAATGACATTGATCTTTGATATTTGGGGGTTTCCAGCTTGAAATTAACGTGCCATTTAATTCTTCATACATTCTGCTGAATCCACTTTATTTGTTTGAACCATGATGACCTTGACCTCCGACCTATCGTTCCGAAGCCAATAGAATTCTGGGGCACCCCGAGACCAAAATTAAAGTTGATATTCACAGTTATTCTAGAGATATTTTTCTAAAACCATTTCTGTTGCTTGAACCATCATGTCCCTGAATTTCGTAAATATCGAATGATTTTATTGATGCTCAAACATTTTAAAATACCTTTCAAATACTGAATACATTTAACTTGCCAACAAAATTAGCTGGCCCGTGGCATTTCGGTCTTTGCTTCAGAGGCAAATGACATGGCCAGAAACAAACATGCAGGGGGACACACAAGCATGCAAGGGTGGAAGGAGAAACAGAAAAGAGGAATTAAACAACTAAGGGATTGAACAATGGATGGTGGCGGTTTGGCAGATCAAAGGGAGTGGGTCAGGAAGGAGTAAGGGGGTTGAGAAGGGAGGGATGATGCAGCTAAGCTTTGGGGGGGGGGGCAAAGGAATGTGGTAATGCATGAAGTGGTAGAGCACGAAATTTGACTTGTGATGATTAAATTAATTTATGGAAGAAATTTTAAAATGACAAAATAAGTGGTTGAAAAAAGTAATAATTTCAACACCTTCCCCTATAAACACCCAAAAGTTAAGAAAACGAATTAAAGTCTCGGAATAGAATGACAGTCTCACAAATTGTCTTTTTTTACATGGATCGCGCTGTTTACAAACAATTGTAACATATGCGACTTCGCTGTTCACTCTCGAAAGTGTGCCATCCAGCTCTCATGTTGAAAAGCCACTATAAAACGCACTTTCACATGAGGGCGCAATAAAAGTATCTTTGTTTATATTACTTTTTAAAGTACATGGTTAAGCAGGGTTGTATATTTTGCATAGTTTTACTACTGAAGGGAATGGAATCTTCGTTTGACTTAACAAGTGTTTTGAGTTATCAGAGTTTGCCTTATCGAGATGTCACTGTACATTTGTTTTGACATTCAAAGTGCTTCAAGCTGATCCTGTCAATTGAGGGCGCTGTTACTGTTATGTCACTTCCGGCCATAAATCAGGCAAGTCGAAACTAATGTGCAAATAAAGTGATATTTAACAGAAGTTTGAATTTCCATATTCATGTACATTTCAAACAGTGAGTGCCGTGGCCTCGCCGTCTGGGGAATTGAATTCGTGATCTGTGGGTAAAACTGCGGGTTGTTGGTTCGAGTCCAGCCTGGGGATATGGTGCATGTGCCCTTGGGCAAGGCACTTTGTCACTCATTGATTCTCCCCACCCAGGAGTAAATGGGTACCTGTGGGGGCAGAGATGTTTATTGTGATTGATTGTAGCTGCCTTGCGCCGAATTGGCAGCATCGAGCTGTATACTCCCCATGGAGCTGAGATGGTATTGGGTATGTTTTATTGGCCCAATGATCAGGGTAATAATGATGTAAAACGCTTTAATCTTAGTTAAAGCACTATACAAGAACCCGTTATATTATCATTCAAACAGCAACTAATTCAGAAAATTCAACACAACACTTGGTTTTGCCTTTTCACTGCTGTTAATTCATGAGCACTGTAAACTTGGAGATATCGGAGTAATAATTTTTAGAAATCACTGAAAAACACAGTGTTTCTCTCATCCCCCCCCCCCCCGGGAGCTGATATGCCCCTGTTTAAAACTTTTACCTGTTATCTCTCTTTCGGCCAGGTTCACGGCAAAACTGCACCCTTCACTGTGTAACGACAAATCCTCATGATGTCTTGTAAAGTTCCATCTTCATTCTACCTCTACCAGATGTGGTGAGTTCACTTCATCCGAATAACTATATTCAGAAGAGACACATTATCAAGACTGCACACAGATCGAAGAAGGGAAGAAAAAGGCACGGGAAAAATCACGAAATCGTAGACGTATATACTGCAAGTGCAACGGCCAAGTTGAATACTTCCGCATACCGATGTTAGAATTCATTTGTAATGCTAATGTAGATTAACAATAGGGGCAACGTCACTCGTGTGTATGCCCGCCTTTCAACTAGACTGGTTCCCATGCTCCCCTTTGTCGATTTTGACCTTCAACGGAGCGGGAACCAGTCACCTCGTTACCGCAGCGGTCAAACAGAGTCAATGACATTGATTATGGCATAGACGTAGCTCAAGAGTGCAGACCTATATACAGGCATGCAACTTGAAAGTCCCCAAAAAGAGGAAATTCAAATCTTTCCAAGACTTTGTACAGTGTGTCTCTATTTTTAATGACACACATGGGAGGTCAAAAAAAGAGGAAATCAGCTGATCTGAGGAAATGTTGCATGCCTGTACACATAGACCCAGAATTGCCCCTCCGGACCAAGTCACAATTTGTATGCTCTGAAAATTCATTTTGTGTGCCATGAACGTGAAGGTTTCTAAAAAAAAAAAAATAATAGGTGGAAGCCGTGCACAAACAAGAAGTTTGATTTTGTATTTCTTTGAAACTCGCACGAAATTGGGCCCTGAAATTTTTACCATTTTGCAAAGGAGCGCAGGCATCATTTTTCAAAATGGCGATGGGCCAAAGGACTACTTTTTTAGGTTGATCGTCTTGAATAACCCGCAGTTATCACTGAAACGCTGATTATGAAAGCGGATCATCCAATCAAGCTTCCGCTCTGATGTAAACGATGTAAATCAAAACTCTTCATATAAGATTGAACATTTATCAGTATAACCAGAAATGAACACGCAAAAGGTTCAAACACCTTCACTTCAGCAGCCTAATACTATATAAATAAGCATGATGACAAAAACGTGAGCGCAGTATGTTAAAACTTTATTTCGTTACTAAAACATATGTTCGTCAAATGATTAAAGCATAATGAAACATGCTGTAACTACAACTCCCAGATTCTCGGGACTCCGAGATAAACAACCCGGCGTGGCAACTGAAACAAATTCACAATGTAGTCAAATGAAAATCAACTACAGTCTTGATGATTTTTTGTAAACCGTATAGACCGCTTTTCCCCTTTGCTTTTCGCATCTGATATAAAGGGAAAAGGAATTTTTTTTCCATAAAAAAAATTGTTACAAGAAATAGACCTATTTAGAGTACATTTCATAATTATGTACTCCAACTCAATAAACCAAGTATTTCACTTTAAGAACTTTAAAACATAGATGGAATGAACTGGCATTCACATGACAAGTTTTAAAGCGAACAGCGATTGATTAAAAAAATATTTCAAACTTCTTTTTAGAATGAAATATGATCACTATAGTTATAAACTAAATCAGTGTTATATATGATAAATACAATATTATGTCATGTAAAAGTAGCCGGGCTTACCGAAAGATAGCGATAGGCATGTATTCATACCATATTTTATTTCAATCAACCTCTCAGAAAGCAACACTTTACGCACTGACACATCCCTCTTGAAATCTTTGTAAAGACTTCTGAACTCGCTATTTCTTTAGACTCAATCAAGATTCTCTTCAATATCGATGTATAACACTTCTGGCGTTGACCAAACGAAATCTGATTTTTTTTTATGAAGTAAAAACGAGACATCGCAGTGACATAATAGGTACTTACCAATAACAATTGGTCACTTTAACAGTAAAAAAAAAATCAGAGAACAAATTTGCTAGCATCAGTATTTAAAATCTAAAATCAAGTAGAAATATTATGGCGATTGTAAGCTAAGTGTAGTCATAGGTTACGCATGACAGGCGCATCAAAATGACTTCAAAAAAGGCTGCAATATGGTTATGCTGTCTATAAGAGTTGACTAATAATACATTTAAGACCAACTGTATTACTCAGGTGACCTCTTAAACAATTAAATGCACATTTTGATTTTTGCATGTAAGGATTAAAATCAACGACAGAATCAGCCACATACAAGACATAAATAGTTATGCTTAGCCTTTGCAGTGCCACAGTGTGAAACGTATAGAAAATGCACACTTTCAGATTTCAGTTCGATTTCTGTTACACTAGGTTGGGTTAAGCAAAGATATGTACAAGTTATAAACAGTTAATATACAGGTTATAAAAGCTATAAACAGGCATGGCACATCATCAAATTTAAATTTGTCTAACTGATTGCATGTCATACTCTCATTGTTCCACAGATTAATATTCTCATATATTCCATACTGAGAACAATCGTTATCAGGCTTACAAAAATATTTTTTAAACAGCGAAATAACCCGGTGCGTATATATAGGCATACATTGCATACGCAGATATTTAGCTAAAATATTTCTATTAGGCTTTTTACCAATTAACGTGGATTTACCTATTCATACAGCCGCAGTCTCTTTTCACTGTTACTGTATCTTACTTTAATGAGATGGTGTCGTTCGAGACAATCTTTATAATTTATTTTCAGGATTTCTCAAGTTAGTAATTATTTATCTCATGTTTCACATTTTTGGCAAGCAACAGAACCAATGTTAATCCGTCCTCGATTCTCTTACGATGTAATTAACTCTGAGCCTGCTTTTAAACTCTCAATTACACTGATATTAAATTGTCACAATGTCGATGCGCGTTGGATACTCATTGCTATCAATCTGTGAAGCGGGTACAAACATAATTCGACCCGTATAAAAAGGAGAGCGGAGAATGCTTACGATCCCCTTCCCAAGAATTATCAGAGGTCCACTTTCTTTGTTATACACAGAGGATTGTTCAGGAGACAGTGTTGAATGATATACACTCATGTGTCTATATAATGTGTTCAGAGCGATACATTCTTTCACGACCTGCACACGGCTCCTCCCTACATTCCAACCATTTCATTTGGGCTCCAAAACAAAAAAACTGGAGAAACTCCGTTACCACAAATACTTCATCCGTGGATGGCGGGCTGCGATATTTTGACTTATGAAGTTCAAGGTTGCTGCTATTATTCAGCAACCAAATGATACATTCTCAGAAATTTTATTTTTATTTATTTTCAATGCATTCAAACAAAATGTCTGGATTCAATCAATATAGAAAGCTTCGTTTCCCGCGTTTTGTTGCTGGCTTTTGGGCAAGTGGCGTGAAACTTTTGACCTTGCTTGTGGATTGGAGCACATATTGATCCTACTGCAAGACCATACTCGAGACTCTGAGACTTACTCGATCCAAATGATCACACTCATGCTCGCTCATCTTGTACTTAAGCATGCTCATCACAGATCTCAGCGCAGTCATAAATCGTACACATCCTCTCACAAAAAATTATCTTCAGAAGAATTAAGGTCCACTTCAGAAGAAGGAGAAGTCGTCTTCAGAAGAACGGTTCTCATTAGAAAAAAAATTCTCTTCGGAAGTTTAGAAGAAGTCCTCTTCAGAAGAAAGGTCCTCTTCAGAAAAAAAGTCACTCCCCCATTCATCGAACTCAAAATCCACTCCACTTCCCCGTGACTCATATATGTGCTTCTTATCTTCTTCTGTGAGCGCACATCCGCCCAATTTCAGGCTACTGACGTGTTTCATTTGTGTCAGACTGGGAGCCCATGTTTTTGCAGAGCCACCCAATGAACGATTTCCCACAAGGCTGAGGGATTGTACTCTTGACATTCCACTTAGTGCTGCAGCAATGGGTTCAATGTCAGTACTCTTCAATGAGCAATGAATTAATCTTATTTCTGTCAGGCGCGTCAGGTTATGTAAGGGTATGGTCCATAAATCTGCGGAACCACCCAGACAATCAATGTGATCAAGGCTCAAACTGACTAAATCTCTGCGATTACTGAATGACTGTATAATATCAACCATATCCTCAACGGTTAATGAGGACATCATAATGCTCAGTCGTATGCCATCATCGCATGGCAGTACACGCAAGTGTTCAAAGAAACTACCCAAATAACAATCGACCAGATTCCCCATCCGACTTACTGATTGGGCGACGCATTTTGCATCCTGATGGTCTAAGTGATCATAATAACTTATTTCCAGCTCTTTTAGGTGAATCATCGACTGCAAACTAGCCGCCCACGTTCCTGCGTTTCCACCCAGGCTCAAATTCTGTGAAAGGATCAAACTGACTAAATCTCTCCGATTACTGAATGACTCTAATATATCAACCACATCCTCAGCGATTAATGAGGACATCTTAATGCTCAGTTGTATACCATCATCGCATGGCTGTACAGAGCAACTACCAAAATCACAATCCACTAGATTCCCCATCCGACTTACTGATTGAGCGAGACATTTTACATCCCGACTGTCCAAGTCACTATCTCTCATTTTCAGCCCTTTCAGGTGAATCATCGACTGCAAACTATCCGCCCACGTTCCTGCATTGCCACCTAGGTTCGGATTCTGTAAAAGCATCAAACTGACTAAATCTCGCCGTTTACTGAATGACCGTAACATATCCGCCATATCCTCAACAGTTAATAAGGACATGTTAATGCTCAGTTGTATGCCATCATCGCATGGCTGTACAAAGAAACTACCAAAATCACAATCCACCAGATTCCCCATGCGACTGACTGATTGAGCGACGCATTTTACATCCCGACTGTTTAAGTCACAATCTCTCATTTTGAGCTTTTTCAGGTGAATCATCGACTGCAAACTAGCCGCCCACGTTCCTGCGTTTCCACCCAATCCCTCATTGAATGAAAGGTTAAGATCGGCAAAGTGGGGAATCTCCCCAACTGATGATGCAATATGTGGTATATCTTGTTTACTTATGCCGCATGATGTTAACCCGAGTGATTTCAGGTGAATCATCGACTGCAAGCTAGCTGCCCATGTTCCTGCGTTACCACCCAATTCCTTATTGAATGAAAGGTAAAGTTTGGTCAGGTTTGGTATTTGACCAGCAATGTGTTTAATGTCAGTGCTTTGCAGTGAACAATCGTTCAACTTCAACTTCCGAAGTTCCGTCATATTTCGTAAGGGTAGGGCCCAGTTATCCGTGTAACCACCCAAACCATGAATACCATCAAGGCTCAAACTGACTAAATCTTTCCGATTACTGAATGACTGTAAAATATCCGCCATATCGTCGCCGGTTAATGAGAGCCACTCAATGCTCAGTTTTATGCCATCATCGCATGGCTTTACAGAAAATCTATCAATTTCACAATCCACCAGATTCACCATGCGACTTACTGATTGAGCGAAACATTTTACATCCCAACTGTTTAGGTCACAACATCTAATTTTGAGCTTTTTCAGGTGAATCATCGACTGCAAACTGGGTGCCCACGTTTCGGCGTTACCACCCAATCCCTTATTGTCTGAAAGGTTAAGATTGGCCAGGTTTGGTATTTGACCAGAAATATGTTCAATGTCAGAGCTTTGCAGTGAACAATATGTTAAATCCAACTTCCGAAGTTCCGTCATGTTTTGTAAGGGCGGGGCCCAGATATCCGCGGAACCACCCAGACCATCAATGTGATGAAGGATCAAACTGACTAAATCTTTCATATTACTGAATGACTGTAAAATATCCGCCATATCGTCGCCGGTTAATGAGAGCCACTCAATGCTCAGTTTTATGCCATCATCGCATGGCTTTACAGAGAAACTATCAATTTCACAATCCACCAGATTCACCATGCGACTTACTGATTGAGCGAAACATTTTACATCCCAACTGTTTAGGTCACAACATCTACTTTTGAGCTTTTTCAGGTGAATCATCGACTGCAAACTGGGTGCCCACGTTTCGGCGTTACCACCCAATCCCTTATTGTTTGAAAGGTTAAGATTGGCCAGGTTTGGTATTTGACCAGTAATATGTTCAATGTCAGTGCTTTGCAGTGAACAATATGTTAAATCCAACTTCCGAAGTTCCCTCATGTTTTGTAAGGGCGGGGCCCAGATATCCGCGGAACCACCCAGACCATCAATGTCATGAAGGATCAAACTGACCAAGTCTTTCTGATTACTGAATGACTGTAAAATATCCGCCATTTTGTCGCTGGTTAATAACAGCCTCTCAATGCTCAGTTGTATGCCATCATCGCATGGCTTTACAGAGAAACTATCAATTTCACAATCCACCAGATTCACCATGCGACTTACTGATTGAGCGACGCATTTTACATCCCGACTGTTTAAGTCACAATCACTCATTTCGAGCTCTTTCAGGTAAATCATCGACTGCAAACTGGGTGCCCACGTTTCGGCGTTACCACCCAATCCCTTATTGTTTGAAAGGTTAAGATTGGCCAGGTTTGGTATTTGACCAGTAATATGTTCAATGTCAGTGCTTTGCAGTGAACAATATGTTAAATCCAACTTCCGAAGTTCCCTCATGTTTTGTAAGGGCGGGGCCCAGATATCCGCGGAACCACCCAGACCATCAATGTCATGAAGGATCAAACTGACCAAGTCTCTCCGATGACTGATTGACCGTATAATATCAGCCATATCCTCTCCGGTTAGTAAAGACCCCTCAATGCTCAGTTGTATGCCATCATCGCATGGCTTTACAGAAAAACTATCAATTTCACAATCCACCAGATTCACCATGCGACTTACTGATTGAGCGACACATTTTACATCCCAACTGTTTAAGTCACATTTACTCATTTCGAGCTCTTTCAGGTAAATCATCGACTGCAAACTGGGTGCCCACGTTTCGGCGTTACCACCCAATCCCTTATTGTCTGAAAGGTTAAGATTGGCCAGGTTTGGTATTTGACCAGTAATATGTTCAATGTCAGAGCTTTGCAGTGAACAATATGTTAAATCCAACTTTCGAAGTTCCGTCATGTTTTGTAAGGGAGGGGCCCAGATATCCGCGGAACCACCCAGACCATCAATGTCATGAAGGATCAAACTGACCAAGTCTCTCCGATGACTGATTGACCGTATAATATCAGCCATATCCTCTCCGGTTAGTAAAGACCCCTCAATGCTCAGTTGTATGCCATCATCGCATGGCTTTACAGAAAAACTATCAATTTCACAATTCACCAGATTCACCATGCGACTTACTGATTGAGCGAAACATTTTACATCCTGACTGTCTGAGTCACAATATCTAATTTTGAGCTTTTTCAGGTGAATCATCGACTGCAAACTGGGTGCCCACGTTTCGGCGTTACAACCCAATCCCTTATTGAATGAAAGGTTAAGATCGGCCAAGTTTGGCATCTCCCCAACCGATAATGCAATATGTGGTATATCTTGTTCATTTATGCCACATTGTGATAAACTGAGCGATTTAAGGTGCAACATCCTCTGCAAACTAGTCGCCCACGTTTCAGCATTTCTACCCAACCCCTCATTGTCTGAAAGATTAAGAGCGGTTAAGTTTGGCATCTCCCCAACCGATAATGCAATATGTGGTATATCTTGTTCATTTATGCCACATTGTGATAAACTGAGCGATTTAAGGTGCAACATCCTCTGCAAACTAGTCGCCCACGTTTCAGCATTACTACCCAACCCCTCATTGTCTGAAAGATTAAGAGCGGTTAAGTTTGGCATCTTCCCAACCGATGATGCAATGTCTACTGCATCACGCGGGTCTAAGCAACATCCACTCAAACAAAGTGTCTTGAGGTATTTCATCCCACGCAAGTGGACCGCCCAGTCTTTGGCTGAACCGCCCAAATTATTTCTTCCAAGGTCTATTTCAGTTAAGTTACCACTACGAAATGATGACAAAAGGTTATTAACATTGCTACCAGTTAGTGAGCAGTCATTAAAATGCAACACGCGCAAGTTTTTCATTGTGGTCAAATGCGAAGCTACGACTTCACTAAACCTTGACAGGTTACACTCCGTTAAACTAATTAGACTTCCTTTAGCGAGATAATCTACTCCCGAGAGCTTTGTCTGCTCAGCAACATGCTGCAGCAACCACAAGAGCGAGTTTACGCAGTCGTTGCCACTCAACTCTATGTCTCCAGTAAAAAAAGACTTAATGAAAGCTTCCGATAAGAAATGTCTTGCTTGACTTTCAAAGTAGCAATTTAAGGCCAATTCCTTCAATTTCTGGCTTGTGAAAGATTGCATAATGTTCTTGTGCAGCATCCGCAATACATACCGTGTGCATTTTTCATTGTCGCCGCAGCAGAAGCGCAACACGTACTCAACATTCATACGATCTCCAAGTTTATCAAGAATGTTCCAAAATTCCCCACCGCCTTTGCTTAAAAGACTCTGCCAGTACATAGCTGCACAATACTCTTGAAGTGTCTTATGAATAAACTGTACATTATTGTGCGTGTCAAGCCGCTTTTTGACCCTCTGGCTAGTGAGAATACCCGCTTGTATTGCTTTATCAAGTGCACTCTTTTCAAAATCTCCCTCTTGAAATGAAAGCCTTTGCTCTCGGGAAACAAGCCCTTCTAAAGCAACTTTGCCGATTGCAATCACTACTTCCGACATTGCTTCTTCTGATAATTTAGGCATTTTTCTTCGAAATATGTATCTAACTGCCTCACTGAACAATCTTGATAGAGTATCGGTCTGTGTTCCCTCTACCCTCCTCACTTTAACATCCCCCTCTATGTCATCCTGGTCATCCTGTTCTAATTGCAGCTCTTTAAAGATATCACTTATAATATGTTCCATGTCGTCATCGACCCACCGTATTGACCGAACGTAGCTATCTGTTGTAGTATACCGGTCTCTTAGTTCACTCCCGCACTGATCAGCAGCATCACTCGGACTGGATTGCGCTCTTCTCAGCTCAGCTGTTAAAAGAAAAGAGGCAACATCAGGTGTGTATTTTGCAGCAGAAATGCCGTAAAAAGGGGTTCATGAAAACCTCGTGTGAAAATTTCTTAAGTGGCATTAATTTGTCTTTTCTGTAAAACGTCTTTATTTCAAAATGTGTCTACGCTATGTCATGTCTCCAATTTCCTTCCGAGAAATGCTCTTGGTAACTATTTCATCTTAAGTGTTACGGTGGTCTGCTATAGAAGTTTGTCTTCTGCGTGGTAAAAAAAATGAAAGAACACTGACGTCCGTATTGGTCATTTGCAAGCAACTACATATGTATAAAGACCCTTTGCATGACAACCATCTTGTAAAGTATACGTACTGAGTAGCGGGCCGTGAACATTTAACGCTTGGGTGAGAGTCCTCAATTGGGTATCATATATACAATTTTCAATAACATGAGGGTAGCAAAAATAATCGATTGAAGCATGCACTCACTTGTCTGTGTGTTTTAAGTTCAGTGACAATGGCCAAGAGGTCTATACCCCTGCACATTGCTAAGCAAGAAATTAATGCACCTCCAAGATGGCTGCTTCGCAAAGGTTCTGTTTAGTTCATCCATTAAAGGTAGAGTACATAATTTGCAGATATTCAAAAAGTAACTCCTGGAACTTCTGAAAAATGGAAATCCTTAAGAAATTATGCCTTGTGGGATGCTGTTATTTTCAAGAAAACAATGAAAGACCGTCATTTCCAAAGATGCGGCTAAAGACGCATTTTAGGAAATTTCTGTTAGTAGTTCGTTTTACGCGTACCGGTGTCATATGAAAATCGGACTCGTATGAAAATCGGACTCTTTTCCCCTTAATTGGTTAAACCCTCTCACGTGACCGGTCCCTCTCCTAATTATATATGCATGAGCATGCGCAATACCACCAATGAGTCCGTATTTCATAAAACCTAAATTCATGCCACACCGGACGCTGATTTCGGATGCAATTCAAAACATGACTCCACAACTCTTGAATTGATATCGAGATACTAGATTATTGTTTTCTCGGAATTTACAACATTCACAGAGGCAAACATTTCATCGGGTTTTAGTTATTAATCAGCCGTCTTCAGATTTTGAAGACTTTTGTTGCTCCAAACGAAAACAAATGCACAAATCACAAATGATGTACTCTACCTTTAGATGTTTCATGTCATTGTCCTCTTGCACTGACTAGAGGATATGACTGAAGAATATATTTTATTTTCCCATTTCGTAAGTAATAGGGAAATCGATGTATATAACGACAATATTTCCCGCAGAAAAGACACCGTCAAAGAAACCATTCCTAGGAATGTGATCGTATGAAACGACTTTGTGTATCTTTTGGGGTTTTTGGCCTTTATGAGGACAGAGAGTACCCCGTTGTACTGGGTCATGCGGGTGTCACGGGGGATACCCATCACCAAAAAAGGTAAAAGATTAAAAAGGACTAGTTAAAATAAATATCCTCTTTATTTAAATTGGCCCATGCTCTGTAATTTTTAATCAATCCTTGAAAATGCACATTATGTGTCCCATTTAACCTTTTTTCAATGTTCGTTTTGCCATATTCAAGGATAGTTTGATTTTTTTGGTTTTTATGCTAAAACATATTTCAATATTAGTTCATATTGTTTCAGCACAAAACGTTTCTAGAATTTTGGATTCTTTGCTGTTGTAAATATTCTTTGCTTTGGTGATTTCTTGTTGTGTCAGTACATGGCAGTTAGCCAATGAGCAAACCTTTCTCACAAAATGTTTGGAATGAGCAAATTGTGGATTCACACTTTGAACAGAAAACCCTTTAACTGAACAGTGTAATATTTACCTTGACTGCTTTCAGTCTCAGTCGCTCCCACTTGTACCTCTGGTTTAGGTTTGTCTCGATGAACACCTTCCTCCTGTCTCGGCCTCTGGTCCTCAGATGACGGAGTCTCTTTCTGCTTGCTCTTTTCTTTAGCCCCTCCCACTTGAAACTCTAGTTGAAGTTTTTTTCCTTGAGCAACTTCCTCCTGACTCGGTCTCTGTTTATCAGGTGATTTAGTCCTTTTCTCCTTGCTCTTTTCTTTAGCTCCTCTCACTTGAACCTCTAGTTCAGGTTTGTCTCGATGACCAACATCCTTCTGACTCGGACTACGTCCCTCAGATGATGTAGTCCCTTTCTGAGTGCTCTTTTCTGTAGCCCCTCCCACTTGAAACTCTGGTTGAGATATGTCTCGATGAGCAACTTCCTCCTCACGCGGTCTCTTTCCCTCAGTTGATGTAGTTCCTTTCTCCTTACCCTTTTCTTTACCTCCTCTCACTTGAACCTCTAGTTCAGGTTTGTCTCGATGACCAACATCCTCCTGACTCGGTCTCTTTCCCTCAGATGATGTAGTCCCTTTCTGCTCGCTTTGTTCTTTAACCCCTCCTGATTGTACCGATGGACTAGGTTCCTCTGAATGACCAAATTCTTCCTGTTTTATCTTCTGTTGCTCTTCAGTTGAAATCATTAAAGCCAGTTCAGCACGCCCGATTGAATTTAACGCATCTCTCAAACTCTGAAATCCGTCCTCGCGATTTGTTTGCTTTCTCCACCACGAAAGTAGCATCTGTAGGCTCCTTTCTTTGTTGTCTTGGCAGGTGGTTTGGATTTGCTCGATTTCTGTTTCTTCGTTTCCGAGGAATTTGGCCAGGACCTCCCAGGATGATTCAGTTTTCGAAGCTATGTCCCGAAAGAACTGATCATCAACAGGGTGTTTGTCTGCAAAAAAAAATGTTTCGTCGTGAGTATATTATGACATGTGGATATTCGGATTGAAAGGCAATAAAAAACTCCAATTTCCAAAGAGTGACACTAGTACGAAACAGACGATTTCGACTGAAAGTAACTTTAATGTTAGACTGAAACACTTTTTAAAATTAATTCCAGTAGAAACTCGACTGAAACTCGATCCAGTCGATTGAATGAATTTCATCCAATTTCAATGAATCGCTGGGAGCCAATTTTCCCTCAAATAGCGTGAATTCCACTCTTTCGAAAAAGAGACATTGTACTTTGGTCATATGGTTTCCTCCAGACGCGCTAAATACCAGTGCCAATCTTTGTTTCTCTGGTAAGAAAGAAGTGAAACAAATTTAATTTGATAAGAGTGAGTTTCTAAATCGTACAATTGATAAGAATCCTCAATTGTGTTTCCGCTCATTCGTGAACGATTGCATGATAATTGAAGCGTTTAACGAATCAGCAGAGTTTTTCTGTCTTGTTCGCGTGGTCATTTTTCAGATCAACTTTGTTCCCATCATATGAGCATTCTGGATCACGCGGTGATAAAAAGGCATAAATTGCGCGACAGCTACGATATTTCATGTCAGGCAGCGCTGACTACATTCAGCCAAAAAGCAATGATTTCTTCTAGGAAAGAGGGCTTGAGAAGAACGTGGTGACGTCTGTTTTTATTCCCCTTTTGTTCATCAGTTATGACCTTTTTGTTTCATTTGTTACCGCACTGATCGCCTGTGACACTGACATGACTAACATCATGCGCGTACCGGCGGACCCATATTTTTTTATCAAGTTAATAGAGTCGAGTGTTTTTAAATTCATCATTCCATCCAAAATGACTTCCGCAACGTAAAGCAGACTTCTTTTAAGTCCTAACGACCATGTCTCTTCACTCTTAACAGTTTTTGTTTACAATACAAAATGCGATTATTTGACTCTTAACGGTTCATATAATGCAAATCAACGCGGTTTTGCCATTCCCGTCGTGGCGCAAGCAAATCGTATGTCGACCTGAGGGCGGCATTTAGTCTGTGTGATACGGGAGGTCTAAGTGCACCCTCCCCCAGAGCCCACTGCTGGCGGTATTTTTTAATCCTTGGCATGTCTCCAATAGGAAAAAATGTTAACACTGACGATTTAGGGATGCACTCTCGCAGGAGGCCACTTATTAGAACCGCCTGTGATTGAGCTTTCATGCATTTCTTAGCACTAGGCTTGGAAGGGGAAGCAACAAAACGCCATAACATGAATACACCTCGACCGATCTTAATCAAACTAAGCACAATTAATTTTCATCCATATCGCGTTCGGAAATATTCGGTTGTCATGTCAAACAAAGTATATATACACGTTTGTTTCGAACATTTTCCGAAAATTTTCTCGGCATTAGTCATTACCGTTTACTTTTCATCTTGAAAGGCACTAAAACCCAAAACAGCACACAATTGATGTCGATATATCTGTGACGACGCAAAAGTTGAGCATATTTAAGGCATTAAAAAGTTTGAAGTTATTTGGTGTGGGAGTGGAGCCAGTTGCCCAATCATACGCAATGTTTTCCAAAATAATGGACTTTTGCTCATCATCTGGTCCAAGTAGAATGGCCAGTTCAATCGGTTCGCCCTCTCGTGTTTCCACGAGGAAAACATCACCATATGATATTACCCTTTTCTCTGTCTCAAACCTAGCCTTAAGTAAATTTACCTTTGGCATTATAACTTTCTTAGTGTCACCATGTACCCATTTAACTATTTGCAAGTATCTGTAGTCAAATACACTTGTTTCTATACATCTATCAGCGGCGTGTTGTACCTCTGTCATGTCGCTTGAAAAAAATGTCAATATCGAAAGCGTTAACTTATTTTTATATGGAATTTTAGAAAAGGAGTTGATTGCAGTTTTTATTATATAGCATTAGACTACCTTTCTGCTGTTTTTTTTCCAACTCGTCAAAGAATCGGCAGGCCTGTTCGTAGTCGCTTTCCAGTATAGTCGCCTGGATAGCCAAGTCACTCTTATCTTCGGTTGTCAGTTCATCTGTGATGAGAATCTCCGTCAGTTTCCTGGCGAGTTCTCCAGTGGTGTACATTCTCCAGAGTCTGTTCAGACCTTCCCGACTCATGATGCGAACGACAAATGTCACAGATCCATCTTTTACTTGCTCAAGCTCTCCGTCAAATGATTTGAGAAAGGCAAAGAACTCGTCTGTTAAATAATCTTCTCCGTGAGTCCGTCGTACGTCAGCCATCGCTTTCCATAACAGCTTTGTCATGGCATCCTTCCTTTTCCCCTTCCGTGCGATGTCCGCTTTTATTGCCAACTGTGGAAACTCTGAAAACAAATGACAACGTGACACCTCAAAATTAAAACCAACTCGACGTAAGAATGGTTACTGGATAAAAAAAACTTGAATCCCGGCAAATTTAAGCTTAGCATTGCGTCATATGAATGAGACCCATTAACCTTGCATGAATTCACCTGACGTTTTCAGGGGAAAGATAAGACTTTGTTGAATATGAAGTCCATTACACAGACAATAAATCGCTCTTCATCTGTTGCATCGTTTCTTTTCAATTTCATCTATCGCTTGTGCGTACAGTTCCATATTGTATAAAACAAACTGAATATCTGGCTCTTTCACTGAGGTGGTACTGATTTAAAGAAAATTTGGCTACTGAGTGATTGGGTTTGTTTATAGGCCTATTCGGCTATAGGGTTGATTTGTACATTTAGAATAAAAGACTGAAGAGAGTGAGAAAGAAACGACCTTTTGATTCTGTGTACATGGTTTTGGTCATCTGCAAGCAATAATACACCCTTTGCATAACAACCGCGTTGTAAAGTATATACGCATACCGTGAATATAAAGGACCATACGTTCCATGATTGGGTGCCAATCCTCAATTGAGTATCATCCACAAACATTAAATAATAGGAGGCTAGCAAAACTTAAGGCTTGAAGTTTGCACTCACTTGTTTCTGTGTTAAACTCTAGTTCAGAATCATTCATCAAGAGGTCCAAACCCCTGTGCATCCCTAAGAAAGAACCCCTGTACATCCTTAAGGAAGAAAAAAGTGCACCTCCAAGATGGCTGCTATGCAAAGGATCTGTTCAGTTTATCCATATACTATTTCATGCAATTATCCTCTAGCACTGACTAGCAGCATCTCGCGGACTAAGTATCTATTTTCCCATTTCACTTCCTAAAAAGGCTAAAGGGAAATATATATAAATCATGACAATTTCAATTTTCCGGCAGAAATGATGCCGCGAAAGAAACAATTCCCAGGAATTCGATCGTAAAAAAAATTATTTTGTCTATGGTTGTTTTGGGGAATTTTCCTTAAAGGATAGTACATACGTCGTTAGACTGAGTCATGGGTGTCGTGGGGGCACCCAGGTCAAAAAAAAAAATACAATTGCAGTTTTAGAATGTAGTTTGTAGACTGTAGTTTCCTGTGCCTATTTCGCCTGTTAAGAAATTAACACACGTTTAAAGATGGTGGTTCCATGTAACATTACACCAATAATAAAACTGCCCAAAGTTGATCTTAATACGGGCGATTCCCAATAGTGCGCCTCCAAGAGTTTGCAACGCGTTGGCCAATCACAATGCGCGAAATCAGTCGACCTTTTCCAAACGCGCATTGGGTCGACAGATTTTGCGCATTGTGATTGGCCAACGCGTTGCAAACTCTTGGAGGCGCACTAATGGGAATCGCCCGTATTAAAATTGACTGTAGGATAATACTGTACATTTTCTGTAAATTTTGCTACTTGTTACAGCATGCAGTAAATATTAATTCAATAAAGAAAACATCGCAATGAACACTTCCGATACAAAACTGCATTCCTGCAATTCAAACCATAACAGGGGATATCACTGTTGAGTAACAAGTAAATTTACCCTTGTCACGTGCGTTTCATTATTTTTTATACGCGATAAGGCTGCGTTAATGTGTGAAATATCATGACAATCATGTACCTTTTCTTCGTGCACCAAAGTATTTGTGAACTGTGAAATGTATGTATACCTGTGTCCAGAACCACGTCGTTCCTGCCAGAATCAATCAGAGCTTTCTCCAACGTCTGCCATGCTTCTGTGTAATTGTCCTGCTTTTTCCACCATGTGCTTAACATCTCAAAGCACTGCCATACAATTTCTTTGGAAAGATTAGCCTCAATTATCTTAATTTCATTCACAGAAAATTTCAAGAATAAGGCCAATTCTTTCCAGTCTGTTCCAATCTTCTTAGATAGATTCAAAACGGCGATGTCTTCAGGTAAAGTATCTATAAATGAGCAAAAAATAAAAGACATTGCACGATAAATAAAGCATGTACAGTTCAATTTGAGGCCATAACAATTTAAGAAAGTGTACATTAAGAACGACGGCGTTTATATAATGTGGTTATATACCTAAATATAAATCAGTTATAATTTCCAACTGTATCGCTAGATACGAGCGAAATAAGAGTCACGAATTGTACCTTTAGATTGTTAATCTGTTAATTATCTCTCTTTGAAATCGTACTGAACGTTCCCTATGGTAGCTTTTTGTTGTTGCTAGTTTTCAACTTATATTATCAGTTTGTGGCATTTGTTGTTATTGTAGTTGTTGCTGAATGATTGAATTAGCCTCTTTACTGATGACGTCACACTTTGTTTACGTGTGCCTTTTCCATGGGGCCGGCTACGAAACCGTCGTACCCACCAGGCTCCAATAAGAAAGCACACGTGTGAAAAATGTGTGACGTCATCAGTACACAGGCGTATTGTGAGGGTATTACTCCCTACGGTTTGTCCCACCTTCAAAGGTAATGATTCCCATTTACCTTTTGGTCCACCGCCCAGGAGGCCATCAGTACACAGACGGAGTGAGATGTTCTCGTCCTGATGAATTCCACAGTCGTGAAGGGTCAGCAAGTTATGGAGCTGGCAAAACAATGTTAAGATCCTGATATAACGCACTCTCTTTGGAACTACAGTTTGGTGGTAGGGATCAAGGGCGGATCTAGAACACATTTTTTTTTGGGGGGGGGCAAAACAAAAATTGGTCACCGAAAGAGTGGGTCAAAAAAATTACTTGGATTCTAAATGCTCTGTGGTGC
This sequence comes from Patiria pectinifera, assembly GCA_029964075.1. Taxonomy (NCBI): domain Eukaryota; kingdom Metazoa; phylum Echinodermata; class Asteroidea; order Valvatida; family Asterinidae; genus Patiria; species Patiria pectinifera. The sequence goes on from CM057145.1 coordinate 10,754,553, forward strand.
GATCTGAGGCAATTTCTGACCACTTTGACCATTTTTTTAAAGGAAAAGATGGTGGTATACGCAGTGCCTGCCTTTACAGCGACGTCACTAAAACAAATTGGGTTCGTTTTTGTTTGGGGGGATAGCCCCGTTGCCCCCGATCCGCCCCTGGTTGGGATTAAACAACTTTTCCGTGGTGTATTTCTACTGTGAGAGTAAAACAGTGCGGCTAAAACCGACTAATCCTTTTTAGAACATCACGAAGAAACAAAAGATATTTGTCACATGATGCCACCGTAAATCTTTATCAACAATTAATCATCTATCATTTCTTGAACTTAAGTGCTAAAACAATATTGTACGTACCATCACCAGAAGCTGCAATATTTGATACATGTAACTTTGAAACGGAAGAGGTTGTCACTAGAACCTCTAATTATGGCCTTTTATTTGATGGGATGTTGAATGGTACTTTACAACATGTAACATTTGAAGCCATCTTTACCTCAAAGTTACGAAAGTTTCTTCGGATGTACAGTCGTTGGTGTTGAGGCTGGATATACATTTTCTCACTGATTATCTGTTTCAAGGTTGTGACAGATGTCTCTGGATCCATTTGTAAACATAGTATTTTTGGTCTGTGTGCCAAATGACATCGGACGAAGAGTTGCTTGTATCTGAAACTGTCAAAAAGGAGCTTTACACGTTAAGGCACTTTAATAATTTGAATTGATAAATTAAAGTATTAGAGTGAAGGTCAAGTGGGAAAAGACTGTTTTCCAAGCGACTGAAGCTGTCCACAATAAAACATTTTGATGTTTATAACTCTTCAAACACGAGGTGCAAAACAAATATTTCAAACATGTTTTACCAGATTAGCCGAGATTTGTCTCGATCGTCAACTTGTTCCTTTTTCAGTTTCTCTTCCTCGGTTGATGCCGCCCCGTTTTGTTTGCTCTCCTCATCTACTCCTGCATCTTGACGCTTTTCTGGCTCGGGTCCAGCTGCTTCGTCTCTCGATTCGCTCGTTACTGATGCAAGAATGAAAACAGACTGAGTGAGTCATATTTTGTCTTGACAATAAAGCGTCTAATGTAAGTTTAGTCTAAAATCACTCCAGAATTATATCTAGATCTTCTTAAAACCACAAAAAAAGCTCAATATATATTCACATGGTGTTACTGTCAATCTCCCATTCATAACAAATCTGCTTGTCCACATTTTAGCTCACCCGGTACATTTTGGGCGAAATCAGTCATTCCGACGGCCTCCAATGCTCGTCTCAGCTTCTGAGCTGCTTCGTCGCGATCTGTCGTCTTTTCCCACCAAGTGAGTAGCATATGACGGCTTTCTTCAGTGCCACCATCGTTGGTGGTTTGGATGCCTGCAATTTCCGCTTCTTCATATCCTAGGTGTTTGGCCAATTCCTTCCATGATGATTCGATTTTTGATGACAAGTCCTTGAGGTACTCATCATCAATGCTGGCTTTGTCTGTCAAAACATTTTAACTTCAGTGAAACATTTTCAAATGCGTCCACAACGGTATAAGTTATCAACGACACCTAGGCCTTTACAAACAGACGTTGGTGAATTTAGGTTGTTATCGCTACGCAATTTTTAACATTTTATCTCATGTTAGAATAATTTCAAAATACGTAGGAGCAACATTACAAAACTGACGATGGATATACAATGTACATGGAATTTAGGTTGTTAATTTTGCGACGCAATTCAAACTTTTATTCATCGTCAGATTCTAATGTCTGTACGTTGGAACAACATTACCAAACTGATGTTGAATAGACATGGAATTTCGGTTGTTAATATCGTGACGCAATTTAAACTTGTATTCGACGTCAGATTAATGTCGAAACCTGTACATTGAAACAACGTTACCAAACCGACGGGGGATATTCATTGAATTTAGGTTGTTAGTATCACGGCGCAATTTCAACCAACAATCAACGTTGGATTAATGTCGAAATGTGGACGTTGTAACAACGTTACCAAACCGACGTTGGATATACATTGAATTTAGGTTGAAAGGCGGCGCAATTCAAACAGTTATCCAACGTTAAAACAACGTCAACTGTAACAAAAAATCCGAACGTCAAAGTGACGCTGAAATAGAACTGTTTTATGGTATTTCGACGTCAAGACATTATTTCAACCAATATTTAACATTGAAATAAAATCGTGTGCCGGCTGGTCTTGTTCTTTATCAATAGCTCAAATTTAGATTGCTTATTTACTTAAACATTTCTTCCTAAACTCTATCATTTACCTTTTGGTACATCGTCATCATTTGTGTCTTCTACTGAAAGCTGGAGAGAGATGATTTCATCCTTGTCAACGCCATTCTCCTCAAGTGTAAGCAAGTCACAGAGCTAACAAATTAAAGTGAGTTATATATGAAAAAAATTACCTGATCAGGACAAAAACAGAAAGGATTTTAGTTGTTCGTTGTTCAAACATCTAGCAAATTACGTTTGTTTAAACCTTGGTCGGAATGAATGGATTCTGACTCTGAGCGTCTCATATAAATAAACAAATTATTCATTAGGCCTAAAACGGGAAAACGTGAGATTTTGCATTTTATATTTGCATTTTTTAAAAACTCCTACAATGCGACAATCTAGGTTTGGATATTTCAAATTGAACGGAGTAGCCGTACTGGTATTATTAATGAAAGTATACCTACCTGGACGTTTTCCCTGATGTACAGACGCTGATGTCGTGCCTCCACACCGATCTTCTTCTGGATTACCTCTTTCAGAGATGAGACAGATGTTTCGGGGTGGAGTTGGAAATAAAGTGTCTTGGGTCTAAGTGAGGAGGGAGTCCGGACAAAGACCTGCAGTTTCTGTTTTACGTCTTTGGTATTACTGTGGAAATAGGGAGAAATCTTGCCTAGTTTTAAAAATGCATTATTCTAAAAAAGAACAGGATCTGTGAACAATTCACTTGGAAACTATAGTCAAAGGATCCACTGTCATGAGTCTAGTAAAAGTATTGCACATGTTTGCTCAACTTTTACACCAGAATCTGAAAAGAGTAAATGATTCAACAAATCCTTCAATAAGTTACAATTATCATATAACCCTCATTTTACATGAATAATGTCATTGCTGTTTACCTCTGACTTTCATGTGTCTGCTTTGATTGTCTTCGAATCCTTCGATTCGATGGTCTCCTATTTGCACAGCAATCATCCGATGACGTTTTCCTGTAATGCAGTACAGACAGGAAGGCTTGTTTCCTCCTTGGTTTGACTTTAGTCTTCCTGCTGATGAGTTTGGCGTTGGAGTGGTCGAACACGACGGCTGTTGCCTTAATATATGCATCCAACTGCTGTACGGTCTTTCGAGGCATCTTGGTAGTAATCAGCACGAGTTAAGTATCCTTACTGTAAGAACACACAAGAAAAAGTGTTAAAACCAATGCAATGCTATCCATCGTGTTTGAGGAGCTGAACCTATAAGCCATTTCACTGATACCGCCATCTTTAAATTTGTGTTCAGTGGGCAATTCAATAAGCATCACGTCCCAGCACAAAAATGACACTGTAAGGCATACTAGCGACTTGTGATGGACTGGTGATGCACTTATAATGGACTTGTGATGGACTTGTGATAGACTTGTGATGGACTTTGGATGCATTTGGGATTGACTTGGGATGGACTTGTGATAGACTTGGGATGGACTTGTGATGGACTTGTGATGAACCAAGGATGGACTAGTGATGGACTTGTGATGAACTTGTGATGGACTTGTGATGAACCAAGGATGGACTTGTGATGGACTTGTGATGGACTTTGGATGGACTTGGGATGGACTTGTGATGGACTAGTGATGGACTTGTGATGGACTTGTGATGGACTTTGGATGGACTTGTGATGGACTTGGGATGGACTTGTGATGGACTTGTGATGGACTTGGATGAACTTGTGATGAACCAAGGATGGACTTGTGATGGACTTGGGATGGACTTGGGATGGACTTGTGATGAACTTGTGATAGACTTGTGGTGGACTTGGGATGGACTTGGGATGGGCTTGGGTTGGACTTGTGATGAACTTGTGATGGACTTGTGATGGACTTGGGATGGACATATACCATCTTCGAAGTTGATATGTAATGTTTAATATCAACTTTAAGGTTTATATGCGAAGTATGTTGTTGGACATTCGGCTTAATGTATTTCTAATGTTTTGAACCATGACGACCTTGACCTTTAACCTATCGTGCCTAAAACGATCGTGATGGACTTGGGATGAACTTGGGATGGACTTGGGATGGTCTTGTGATGGACTTGGGATGGACTTGGGATGGACTTGTGATGAACTTGTGATAGACTTGTGATGGGCTTCGAATGGACATATACCATCTTCGAAGTTGATATGTAATGTTTAATATCAACTTTAAGGTTTATATGCGAAGTATGTTGTTGGACATTCGGCTTAATGTATTTCTAATGTTTTGAACCATGACAACCTTGACCTTTAAACTATCGTGCCTAAAACAAATAGACTTTTGGGGTACCCCGAGACGGACTCCCTTCAGTAATTCTAGAGATTTTCCTCTGAAACCATTTCCATTGTCTTAACCATTATGCTACAGCATAATGAGGTCCACAAATAGCTTCTGGGGACCCCAAGACCAATTCCTAAACCCAAGGCATAAGTAATCGATGTTTAATTAGTGTTCTTTTCAACCGATGTCAATTATAATAAATACATTTGAATTGTGATTTATTTGTGATTCCTTTTTTTCCAATGTTTATATGTGAGAAAAATCGAAATAACACGTGTTGTAAATAAAATGCAAATTAAGACTGAACGTTTAGAAAACAAAAGAACAGTCTGAGAAATCCGCTAGAAAAGTAACAATATTTTGGGTCGAATGAATCAAAATTAAGAAATGCTTAGCGACACAAGCACAGAAAACAATTCTGAGGAGTAAGCTCATTTATGAAAAGCAAATGCAATGAATCAATAAGCCTAAGTTCCCTGATTGCTGTTGGATACAAACTTCTTCTTACTCCTTCTGTGCTGCATCAAAATTACACAGTAACACTTCCCATATCTTTAAAACGCGAAATATATATATATATTTTTCTAGTGAGGTAATTAATTTGAAAAAGTGTATAACGTTTGCATAAATGTGGTTGTAAAAGTGTATCTTATCTTTTGTACTTTACGAATGTAATGTTTATAATGTTACGCTGACAACATTTCATATATGAAGCAATTTGTTTTGCGCACAGGTGTTTGCTTTATATTTTCAAGGTGGACCCTGCCCAACCTTCAAAAATTGTTTTTTTAACCAGTAAATACTTCACATCTGAAGCATTTATTCCATTTAATTCATGCTTTCAAGCGTTTGCTTCATTTTTATTCATACAGATGCGAGTGAATACTTTTAAATTGGTAACAGAAGCTAATTCTAGTTTTTAGTCATTTGACCCACTGATGATCAAATCTACGACCTCTGGGATCACACACGAAAGATAGTCATCCAGTCCTGATGTATTGCGGAAATGCTCTATTCAAAATCAAATGAAACCTCATCTTTTTACAAGAGAGCGCACTTCGAAAAGAAAATATAGGCCTATTACACTTTACACTGATTTTTTTTGGAAGTGCCTCATGCTATTAGTTACTGTCATTTGAGGTGTCGTACCGATATACCCCTGCTCATACCTTGTACGTTTTATCTCTCTTTCGGTCAGTTTCACGGCAAACGTGCACTCTACACTTTGTGACGACAAATCATCATCATGTCTTGTAAAGTTCCATCTCCATTACACCTGTACCAGACTGGACGAGTTTACTTCATCCACATTACATCATTCAGAAGAAACAACCTATTACAACTGCACGATGGCGATCGAAGAAGAGAAGAAACAGCCTTGGAAAAATCACGTAATCGTAGACAGATATGATTTTGCAAGTGCAACGTATCCTATTTTACGCCCAGGTTCATATTTCCGCATACCGATTTTGGAATTCCCCTGATGTAATACTGCTATTAATATAATATAACAATAGGGGCAACGTCACAGTGCGCGTGCGCTGTACCGCCTTGTCAACTTGACCGGTTCCCGGGCCCTCAATCATCGATTATGACTTCGAACGGAGCGGGAACCAGCCTACCTGTTCACCTCCTCGTCGTTACGGTCCAACAGACTCGTTGACCCGATTGTTGCACAGCATGCAAGCCCTCGTACATATAATAGTCTCTATCAGTAAAACGTTCTGTTACCTTGAAGAAAACTTGATATGCAAGGTAGTTCTTGAGATATCTTGTTGAAATCGTTTCCTTATAAACAATATGCCTAAGTTATTCTAGAGATATTCTGTTGAACCATTTATATTGTTTGTGCAGAATGACATTGATCTTTGATATTTGGGGGTTTCCAGCTTGAAATTAACGTGCCATTTAATTCTTCATACATTCTGCTGAATCCACTTTATTTGTTTGAACCATGAGGACCTTGACCTCTGACCTATCGTTCCGAAGCCAATAGAATTCTGGGGCACCCCGAGACCAAAATTAAAGTTGATATTCACAGTTATTCTAGAGATATTTTTCTAAAACCATTTCTGTTGCTTGAACCATCATGTCCCTGAATTTCGTAAATATCGAATGATTTTATTGATGTTCAAACATTTTAAAATACCTTTCAAATACTGAATACATTTAACTTGCCAACAAAATTAGCTGGCCCGTGGCATTTCGGTCTTTGCTTCAGAGGCAAATGACATGGCCAGAAACAAACATGCAGGGGGACACACAAGCATGCAAGGGTGGAAGGAGAAACAGAAAAGAGGAATTAAACAACTAAGGATTTGGACAATGGAGGGTGGCGGTTTGGCAGATCAAAGGGAGTGGGTCAGGAAGGAGCAAGGGGGTTGAGAAGGGAGGGATGATGTGGCTAAGGTGGGGGGCAAAGGAATGTGGTAATGCATGAAGTGGTAGAGCACGAAATTTGACTTAAATTAATTTATGGAAGAAATTTTAAAATGACAAAATAAGTGGTTGAAAAAAGTAATAATTTCAACACCTTCCCCTATAAACACCCAAAAGTTAAGAAAACGAATTAAAGTCTCGGAATAGAATGACAGTCTCACAAATTGTCTTTTTTTACATGGATCGCGCTGTTTACAAACAATTGTAACATATGCGACTTCGCTGTTCACTCTCGAAAGTGTGCCATCCAGTTCTCATGTTGAAAAGCCACTAAAAAACGCACTTTCACATGAGGGCGCAATAAAAGTATCTTTGTTTATATTACTTTTTAAAGTACATGGTTAAGCAGGGTTGTATATTTTGCATAGTTTTACTACTGAAGGGAATGGATTCTTCGTTTGACTTAACAAGTGTTTTGAGTTATCAGAGTTTGCCTTATCGAGATGTCACTGTACATTTGTTTTGACATTCAAAGTGCTTCAAGCTGATCCTGTCAATTGAGGGCGCTGTTACTGTGATGTCACTTCCGGCCATAAATCAGGCAAGTCGAAACTAATGTGCAAATAAAGTGATATTTAACAGAAGTTTGAATTTCCATATTCATGTACATTTCAAACAGTGAGTGCCGTGGCCTCGCCCTTTGGGGAATTGAATTCGTGATCTGTGGGTAAAACTGCGGGTTGTTGGTTCGAGTCCAGCCTGGGGATATGGTGCATGTGCCCTTGGGCAAGGCACTTTGTCACTCATTGATTCTCCCCACCCAGGAGTAAATGGGTACCTGTGGGGGCAGAGATGTTTATTGTGATTGATTGTAGCTGCCTTGCGCCGAATTGGCAGCATCGAGCTGTATACTCCCCATGGAGCTGAGATGGTATTGGGTATGTTTTATTGGCCCAATGATCAGGGTAATAATGATGTAAAACGCTTTAATCTTAGTTAAACCACTATACAAGAACCCGTTATATTATCATTCAAACAGCAACTAATTCAGAAAATTCAACACAACACTTGGTTTTGCCTTTTCACTGCTGTTAATTCATGAGCACTGTAAACTTGGAGATATCGGAGTAATAATTTTTAGAAATCACTGAAAAACACAGTGTTTCTCTCATCCCCCCCCCCCCCCGGGAGCTGATATGCCCCTGTTTGAAACCTTTACCTGTTATCTCTCTTTCGGCCAGGTTCACGGCAAAACTGCACTCTTCACTGTGAAACGACAAATCCTCATCATGTCTAGTAAAGTCCCATCTCCATTCTAGCTCTACCAGACGTGGTGAGTTGACTTCATTCGAATAAGTTTATTCAGAAGAAACACATTATCAAGACTGCACATACATCGAAGAAGGGAAGAAAAAAGGCACGGGAAAAAGTCACGAAATCGTAGACGTATATACTGCAAGTGCGAAGGCCAAGTTGAATACTTCCGCATACCGATGTTAAAGTTCACTTGTAATGCTAATGTCGTTTAACAATAGGGCAACGTCACTCGTGCGCTGTACCAGCTTTTCAGCTAGACTGGTTCCCAGGCTCTCCTTTGTCGATTTTGACCTTCAACGGAGCGGGAACCAGTCTATACCTGTCACCCCGTTACCGCAGCGGTCAAACAGAGTCAATGACATTGATTATGGCACAGACGTAGCTCAAGAGTGCAGACCTGTATATAGGCCCAGGATTGCCCCTCACAAATCACAATTTGTATGCTCTGAAAATGTATTTTGTGGGCCATGAACGTGAAGGTTTGAAAAAAGAAGATATAGGTGGAAGCCGTGCACAAACAAAGAGTTTAATTTCGTATTTCTCTGAAATTCGCATGAAATTGGGCCCTAAATTTGTTTTACCATTTTGCAAAGGAGCGCAGGCATCATTTGTCAAAATGGTGATGGGCCAAGGGACTACTTTTCAGGTTGATCATCTTTGAATGGAATTGAAAGAAAATGAAATAAGCATTAATTTCATGGGTGTCTCAAACACCTTAAAGAGTATATTTAATAATTTTCGGAAGTACGCGTAATAATTACTGAGGTGTATGGGAGTCGATTTGCAAGTCTGCACCCTTCACGTTTCATAGTCAGTATAATCATTGTCAGCTAATTTGGGGGACAGCAATAAATCACAGTCATGAACAGCGTATGCTAGCTTGTAAAACGCTGATTATGAAGGCGGATCATCCAATCAAGTTTCCGCTCTGATGTAGACGACTTAAATCAAAACTCTGAATATGGATGGAGTGTTACAAAAAAAGTATTAAGGTTAAAAATTCATCATTATAACCAGAAATCAACACGCAAATTACTTTATTACAAAAGGTTCAAACACCCCCACTTCAACAGCCAAATACTATACAAATAAAGAAGATGACAAAACGTAAGCTCAGTAAATTAAAACTTTATTTCGTTACTAAAACATATGTCCGACAAATGATAAAAACATAATGAAACCTGTTGTAACACTAACTCCCAGATTCTCGGGAGATAAGCAACTCGGCGTGGCAGATTTCTAATCAAATGAAAATCAACTACAGTCTTGATGATTTTCAGTAAACCGTATTGACCGCTTTTCCACTTTGCTTTTCGCGTCTAATACAAAGGGACAAATGAAACGATGTTCCCACAAATAGTCAGACCTGTTTAAAGTATACATTTTCATTGTGTTCTTGTCTATACGTCATTATGTACTCCAACTCAATAAGCCCAGTATTTCATAGATATAACATTAAGAAAGTTCCCCATGCATCACAACATCTAACCTTGCTAAGCGTTTTTGGATGATCTACAAGGGGCCGTATTCAAAAACATAAACTTAAGAGAATACGCGCTTAATTTGGTATTTACGAAAGATCTTAGTACCCCACTTAAACAGGATGATCGACAGACTCTCCAATCATAACTCAACTTTCACGTGGTCATCATCATCATCATCCCCATCATCCCCATCATCATCATCATCATGCCCATCATCATCGATATCTCCTTGATAACTTTTGAATATAGATGGAATTCATGTAACACTCACAAGACATGCTTCAAAGCGAACAGTGATTGATTACAAAACATAGATCACAAACTCCCCGTATCAATGAAAATATAATCATTTTTATAAATTGACCACATAATGTAATTACGAAAAATACAATATCATGTTCAGTACGTGTAAAAGTAGCAGGGCTTTCTGAACGATTGCGAAATATATTCACACCATAGTATTTGTATTTCAATCAACTTAAGCATAAGTTTCAATTGTAACAGCTTAGAAAATCATGGTAAGCTTCTTTTCAATATCCATTAATTAAAACAACTTCAACCAAACAAAAACTGACTGAAAATTTTGTTCTGAAGTGAAAACGAACCATCGCATGTGACATAATAACACACACAAACAATAATAAATGTAAAACTTGAACAGTGAATGTTTCAGGAACAAATTTTGTTCAGCAATACTGAATATCTACGACTGTATTGTGTTATATAACGTATGAAGTGCTCATAACATTCGAAATTTCTGCATCAAAAAGACTGGCTAAAAGTCTGGCTACAATGGGTATACTGTCTATAAGAGTTGACTAATAATACGTTGAAGACCGACCTTGTTTATCACGTGGTCTCTGTCAAACAAAACAAGTACACACATTGAATGGTATCCAAGAGACATTTCTCGGTAAGTTGTAATCATTCGCATTCAAAAATTTACAGTAAAAATAGGCTCGTTTCTTAACACGTACACTATCAAATATCAGTTTGATTTCTCATCAAAAGTTGGGTTAATCAAATATTTGTTCAACTGATAAACAGCATAAACAATTTTCAGGACAAATCCTGAGCTTTCTGATTACATGGCAAACTGTCATTGCTCGACGGATGATATTCTCGTATATTCCATATTGAGCAAAATCTTTACAGAGCCTACAATACCAATAATTCAACGGCAATTTAAAACCGGTGATTTGAGATATATGTATTCAACTGAAATTATTTTTCTTTTATATCACAAAATTGTTACTTATCAAAACAGCCGCAGTCTCTTCTCACTGTAACTGCATCTCTTTACATTTTTCTCTTTTATCTCTTTTATATTTTCACGCAATAATAATATAATTTCTGGTCAGTTCTTAGTATTAAATTGTACGTTGTTCAAGATAATGTATCAAAATAATTAAGTCGTTTTATCTACAGCCTTTATAATTTATTTGGAAGATGTATTACGTTAAATTTGACGATTCACACTTCTGGCAAGCAACCAAACCGATGTTAAGCTGTCCTCGATTATATTACGATGGCATTTACACTGAACCAGCATTGCACTCAACTCTCAATTACACTGGTATGAAATTGTCACAATGTCGATGCGTGTAGGATATTCATTACTATTAAATCTGTGAGGCGAGTACAAAGTTTTCGACCGGAGTACAAAGGACAGCGGTGAAGGCTTTACGGCCCCCTTCCGCAGAATTATCATGCAGAGGTCCATTTTCCTTGTTAGGAACAGAGGATATTTCTGGATTGTGGTAATATGCCCTTTATGTACCCGTATGACATCTGCTTAGAGCGATCACTTCTTGCATGAGCTGCACATAATATGCATTTTTATACTTATGAGTTACTTTTGTGAGTCTTTTAAATTTTCAACAGATATTCCACCACTTTGTGTCCAGAAACAACTAATCCAAACATTTCGCATCCGACAAATCCTTCATCCGTGGATCACGGGCTTCATAAAATTATCTTGAAACATTAGTGGATTTTGTCCTTCACCGATTTTTTTTTTAATTCGAGCTGCTATGTGATTTAATAAGAATTAATAACATTTGAGAAACATTTCCAACTCACACCCGAATCTGACTTTAACCAAATGACGAATGACTCGGGAACTAATTTGAACCAACAGGACTTGGAGACTTGGACATGCGCATCACATAACATATCGAGAAAGTGTACATGCAGTCATATTAAAAAAGTAAACTACGTTTCCCTGTGGTACTTATATTCTTTTGTCAATGAGCATCCACCCACTTTCAGGCTTCAACTGTGCTCTGTTTATTTGAAACTGGGAGCCAATGCCTTTGCAGAGCCTCTCGAGGAACGACTACCCTCAAAGCTAAGGGATTGTACGGGGAACATTTGACTCACTGCGGCAGCAAGATGTTCAATGTCAGTGCTCTGCAGTGGGCAATTGGTTAATCTTAACTCCTTCAGGTGCGTTAGATTTTGTAAGAGTGGGATCCATATATCTGCGGAGCCACCCAGACCATCAATGTTACGGAGGATCAAACTGACTAAATCTTTCCGATTACTGAATGGCCGTAGAATGTCCGCCATATCCCCGCCGGTTAGTGAAAACTTTGAAATGCTCAGTCGTATGCCATTATCGAGTGGCTGGACACGCAACACCTTGGGGACACGACCGAAATCACAATCCACCAGATTCCCCATGCTGCTCACTGATTTGGCGATATATTTCAAATCGGGACTGTCAATGTTAGAATATCTCAAAGTGAGCTTCTTTAGGGGAATCACTGAATGCGAACTAGCCGCCCGTGTCCCTAACCAAAGTGCTTCAAGGAATTGTACCCCTCCCAACTGGAACGCCCAATCTTTGGCTGAATCGCTCAAATTTATTCCTTGGGAATGTAATTCGCGCAGATTTTTCATCGAAGTCAATCCCAAGGCTAGGATTTCACTCGAACTTGACAGGTCACAGTCAATAAATGTAATGCTACGTACTTTAGCGAGGTGACCTTCTGGCTCTGTGTGCTCGGCAACATGCTTCAGAAACCACATGAGCGAGTTCAGTGAGTAGTTGCTAAAGTCACTTATCATCATAGATTCAATGAAAAACGACTCAATGAAATCCACTGATAACAAATCTCTTGACTGACTTTCAAAGTAGCAATTCAATGCCAATTCCTTCACTGTCGGATCGATAGCCTTTTTATGCAGCATCCCTAAAATGTGCCTCGTACATTGCTGATTGTCGCTGCAGCAAAAGCGCAACATGTACTCAAAATTCCAAGGATGGCCAATTTTAGCCAGAATCGTCTGGAATTCCCCACCGCCTTTGCTTAAAAGGCTCTGACAGTACATAGCTGCGCAATACTCTTGAAGTGTCTTATGGGTGAACTGCAGCGTGTCAAGCCCCTTCGTGACCCTCTGGCTAGTGAGAATACCCGCTTGTATTGCTTTATCAAGTGTACTCTTCTCAAACTCTCCCTCTTGAAATGAAAGCCTTTGCTCTGGGGAAACAAGCCCTTCTAAGGCAACTTTGCCAATTGCAATCACCACTTCCGATATTGCTTCTTCTGATAATTCGGGCATCTTTTTTCGAAATACGTATCTAATAGCCTCACTGAACAATCTTGATAAAGTATCGGGTAGTGTTGCATTTTCCCTCCAGAATATGCACATGAGCAGAAGTAACATCGGGCTTCTTGCCAAATCGGACAAGACATTCGATGACTGAATCCTATCAAGAAGTCCCTCAGCCATATCAAGCCTTGCAGTGAAAACATTTCTCGCATATTTTTCAATATCTTTCTTACTAAATCCTAAAAGCTTCACATGTATGAAAGATGTGGTAAGGAGTGAGTTGCTTTTCAATATAGCAAATTGAGACGGGCGTGTTGTTACGATTACAAAACACTCTCTGCAAACTTTTTGATTGAGCATTCTTAGGATGGGACCATATTTCTCTTGGTCGAGATTAGTTGTCCTGAATTCATCTAAACCATCTACGAGAATGAGCACACTACTGCCATTGTTTTTAATGAATGCTTCCAGATCACCCTTGTTAACTTTTGTGTCGTCTGATAAAAGTTGATCAAACACTGAATCAACAAGGTCCGACGTTTGATTGAGAGCGGACATCTGCAAAACGAACAGAAGCGTAAAGTGCCCGAGTGCCACGGAACCAACAGCCCAGTCGTATGCAATTTTGTCAATGATGGTTGTCTTCCCTATCCCAGCTGACCCACACAAAATGATTCGTTTAATCACATTCCCGTCATTTCCTTTTATGAGGAAAAAATTCCCATACTCTTGTACTTCCCCCTCAACAAAATCATGGTCACCCTTTTCTAATCCAAAATTTTTATATACGTCCCCAATATGTTTCATGTCGTCATCCCCAAAGGATAGAAATTGCAAGTAGGTGCCTGTGGTAGTATAACGGGTTTTTAATTCACTCCTGCACTGACTTGCAGCATCATTGGGACTGGATTGCGCTCCTCCCATCTTGTCTGTTGAAAGAAAAGAGGCCTCATCAGTTGTATTTGCAATGGCGATGGAGTAAAATGGGTTTATGATTTTTCTTCCTTATGAGGTTTCCTAACAGTAATTTAAAAGTTTTTTAAAGCTTTTGTAAAACGTCACCTTTCTTTGATTTCTTGGTTTTCGATCAGTGCTCTTGGTGAATATTTCTCCCACTCGGTAAATTTGCATAGCAAAGTGCGAGGGGGATCGGAACTGATTTAGCATTCTTTAATATAAATTTGTCTTCGCGTAAAAGATGAGAGAACAGTGATGTTTACTTATCTGCAAGCTACCTTGTACGGACCCTTTGAACGATAACATCTTGTTTTGTGTGCGAAATAATGGGCGAATAGTAAAACATATGGATTAAGTGGCGGATCCCTGCGCATTGCTATAAAGGAAGAAATTAGTACACCACTAAGATGGCTGCTATGCAAAGGGTCTGTTAAGTTTATCCATACAATTTATCATGCCATTATCCTCTTGACTAGCTCTTTTCCCATTTCACCTGGTGAAAATTAAAAGGGATATCGTAGGCCTATCGGCATACGGGACATTGAGAAAATATGACGTTGAGAAAATATGACTTTTTTCAACGAACTCGTTTCTAATAAACAGAAAGCCTTGTGCATATAACCAAAATGTTCTTGATAATTCGTACTGAGTTTACCTGATATGTTCGAGGAAACGTTCACTGCGGCCTTTTCCAATGTCTCCTTTGCTTGTGTGTCACTTTCCTGCCTCCTCCACCAGGTGCTAAGCATCTCGAAGCACTGCTTTACAACACTGCATCGGTAATCATGCTGAATTATTTCAATTTCTCCGGTTGTAAATGCCAATGTTTTGGCCAATGCTACCCAACGAGCTCCTATCTCCTCGGATTTCTTCAGGCAGAACAAATCGTAAGATCCTGCGAAGCAATGGAGTGTTATGGTGCATCATGAGAAATATGCACACGCCTTCGTTACTGAGACCATGGTGACTGTCAGTTGTAAAGCGCAATGGTACCCAGACTGAATTTCCCTCCAAAACAAATCAGGGGTGCATTGTGTGTTTTGCGGCGGCGATGACGTGAAAAGGATTCATAATTTCTCTCTTTCCTTCGATTTTTCGTAACGGTATTTTATGGTTTGCCTCGTCTCTTTTGCTAAACTTTTTTTTAGCCAGTGGTTCTGCACTATAGTGAATTCCCTTTGTTCGTCCAAGGCTCTTGGTGAATACTTTTCCCAATCTGTAGTTTCACATCATGCGTAGGCCTAATGTGCGCTCGCCTTCAGTAGGCGTGGGCGTGATTTCATAAAGTCATGTTGCATGTATTGTGCTGTATCAAAAGTAGCATTTTGTAAACTTCAGGTACTAACTTGGCTGTTAAAAATATATGTAAATCAAAAGACTAGAAGAGTGGTCTAATATATGTACTCGGTGGTGGTTCCATGTAACTTTCATTATCATACTGCCTGATAGTGTTGTCTACTGGTCCATTAAAGAAACCAAGATAATACTTAAAGCTTTTCCAAATCTTGTCCTTTTTTAATAGCGTACACTATATTATCGTTCGAAATCCCGTCACAAGATTGCCTTCCACCTCATTCTACAATTAATATCATAACATCAGAGGATTTTCCTGATGAGTAACCAATGGATTTTTCACTTGTCGTTAGAATTTTAAACTAGGTAAGGCTGCGTTACTTTGTCAAATTGTAGGGCCCAATTCATCTGCGAATATAAAGATATGTGTAAATTTGTCATACTTTCTCAGTAAGTTAGCATACCTGATGTGACCCGAAGCAAGTCGCTCCTGCCCGAATCAATCAGAGCCTTCCTCAATGTTTGTCTTGCTTCGGCGTAATTTGTCTGCTTTCTCCACCAACTAATTAACATCTTAAAGCACTGGTTTGCTACACTGTTGGAAAAACTCGCCTTAATTCGTTGAACATCTTCTCTAGAAAATTTCAAGAATAAGGCCAAGCTTTTCCAGTGTGCTCCAATCTTCTGAGACAGATGCAAAACGGAGATGTCCTCAGGTAGAGTCTCTGGATACAAATAAAATGACATTTATCTATAAGTAAAGCGCGTACAGTTTACTTTGAGGTCGTCATTGCTGTAAGAGGTATAATATGAGGAAAGAAAGTTGTCGCAAAAGGAATTAAGAATTATACCCTTTCCTGAGGGTTGCCGCCGCCCAAAACTAAAACTCAATTGGCTTTTATCTGTAATATAATCTAGTTTAAAATCTCGTGAGAGAAAACGAGAAAAATGTGTTGAATGTCAATATATTTAACACAATTTGATAATTTATAATTGAGAAGGGAAAGCAGTTGAATGAAAAAAGCAGGCGGGAGATAAATACGACATACTGGATTTTTTGTTCATTACTTACCTGGACTGCTTTCGGCCTCAGCCACTCCCACTTGTTTCGCTGGCTTAGCTTTGTCTCGATGATCAACTTCTTCCCGCCTAGGCCTCTGGTCCTCAATCGAAGGTTTCCCTCTCTGCCTACCCCCTTCTTTAAGCACTCCCAATTGTAACTCTTGTTTAGATTTGTCTGGAATACCAACTTCCTCTCGTCTCGGTCTCTGGTCCTCAATTGATGGAGTCCGCTTCTGCCTACTCTTTTCTTCCGCCCCTCCGCTTTCAACCTCTGGTTGAGTTTTAGAGTCCCTTCGACCGTTTCTCTTTACTTCTGTCTCCCAACCTCCTGGATTAATATTAAACAGAAGCAAGCATTTTATATCACATTTGTATTTCATGTTTCAACAGGAAGATGAGATGCTCAGTACTCAGACCACATTAAGATGGAGCCTTCATGCCTGAGACTTGCGGTTTGAAGCAAAGTGTGTTTGTTAGCTTGTTCAAGGTCAGATTACGCTAAATGAAATTTTCACGAAAGTGTGTTGTGTATGCCCATCCAGAAAACGGGACATCGCAACTGTTTTGGTCAAAGTAAGTCCAATAGGGAACCAAGTTTATAATGCAATCTTTTACAGTTATACATATTTCAAACTTAACTCTTTTTCAGAAAAAAACGTGTATTTTTTGTTTTGAATACATTCCTGAATCATTTTCAGTTTGGTAATGTATACCCTTCTTAGTGAAGTCCCTGTTTTTGCTTTTAGCAATTTCTTGTTTATAATTGACTATAGTTGACTCGATGCATTTTTAAAAAAAAAATATTTACCGTTTACAATATGATAGAGTACAATATGATATGAGACATTTCCAATAATGGTAGTGTTATTTCTCCCATCAATGTTGACCGTATGTTGCTGTGCACTTTGATTCTGTGCCTCTGCCCAACGTTCGTCGAAGAGAGATTCACGTGCTGTTGCCCCAGTCACTTGAGCCTCAAGTAGAGCAGTGACCTGCTCCTGAGTAATGCCTGGTTTACCAATCTCCTGCTCTATTTTTACATCAGGTGGTGTCTTCATCGCTTGCTCCGTATTCTCCGTAAAGGCCGTGATGTCACCTTCTCGTTGTGATGTAAGATTATTTAAGTCTCTGGCAACCTCTGTCCGGGTAAACTGCTCAGATGGTGCCCTCATCTGTGTGATTTCTTGTTGTTCTTGCTCAGATGTTGTGTGATCTGCAGCCGGCGCCGTTGAAGTGACGATGTCATCGTTTCCCTGTTTGCTGTGATTTGGTTGTGCAACACCAACTGGATCTGAGTAAAACATCGGTAAACTTGATGACGCATGATCAATAATAATTGTATTGATAACATTCGTCTAACTTTCGCACCTTGGCTTAGGTTACCATTAAGCTTGCGTCTACGTCTCATTCAAGTGCAAAACAAAAATGAGTTTAACCCTAAAAAAGCCGGGGGCGGAATTCCCCCCCCCCCCTCGAATTTTTCCGCGGTAGCCTTTAAAACAAATTTGTTTTCGCTACTTCAGCTTTTATAACTTTTTAGCCTCGAGACTTGCACATCTTTTGACACCAAAAACATAAAAATCGGACGAGGGGTTGTCGCGCAACGATTTTTTTCCAGCGCTACCCGCCCAAGGGGTTGTCGCGCAACGATTTTTTTTTCTGGCGCTACCCGCCGTGAAAACTGAATTTCCCCAAATACGTCGTGTACACAGACCACAATTGCCATTCAAACATATGGATGATCAATTACTCGTAATTCCAAAACCCTTTGACCTTTGGCCTTGAAATTTCTTGAGTATGTTTATGAAGAGTTGCTCCATGCATGCACCGAGTGCAACCCAGAATTAGAGACTTTTGATGAATTACCTTTCTGCTTGCTTTGTTCTGTAGCCTGGCTCTCTTGAACCTCGGGTTGAGCTTTGTCTCGATGGGTGACTTTCTCTTGTCTCGGCCTCTGTCCCTCAGATGATGAAGTCCCTTTCTGCTTGCTCTGTCCTTTAGCCGCTCCCTCTTGAAACTCTGGCGGACGTTTATCTCCAAGTTCCGCTTGTTCTGTCCTCTGTTGTGCATCCGATGGTATCATTAAGGCCAGCTCAGCACGCCCGATTGAATTTATTGCATCTCGCAAACTTTGGAATCCTTGCTCGCGATTTGTTTGCTTTCTCCACCAAGCAAGCAGCATCTGCAGGCTCATTTCTTTGTCGTCTGTGAGGGTGGTTTGGATTTGCTTGATTTCTGCTTCTTCATATTTCAGGTGTTTGGCCAATTTCTCCCAGCATGATTCAGTTTTCGAAGCCAAGTCCCGAAAGAATTTATCATCAACAGTGTGTTTGTCTGCCAAACGAAACAAGCTTTTTCGTAGGTATATCAGTATGTAATTGGATGATGCATTTTGGGAAAGAAAGGCAATAAACTTAAGCCATTACACTTTGGTTGAAAAAAAGCAAATATTAATCTGATTTCCTTCAGATTGTATAAAATATATGTGATTTTTTTTATCGAATCGTTTATGTTTTCAGGAGTAGGACGAGGAGGCGGGTACATTAAGTTAGATTGTTCTTTAACTACAAATACCTGTTCCCCAGCTTTGTAAGGTATAAACATGTTTCCCATAAGCATTTACCTTTTGGTCCACCGCCCAATAGGCCATCAGTACACAGACGGAGTGAGATGTTCTCGTCCTGACGAATTCCACAGTCCTGAAGTGTCAGCAAGTTACAGAGCTTAAAAAAAAGATTTTGATAAAACACACACTTTGAAACGAAAGATATAACAACCGTTTGGTGCTTGGAATTTCAAAACCCAGATAAACTAGTTAGTTATACATTTAACTTTTCTGCCGTAGTTCCATAACATGTATATCGTGAGACTCAATTGGTGGTGCCAAAAACCAACTCGAATTTTCAAATCAGCGTTTATCTATCAATTTCTGAACATTAATGCTAAATTACAAGTGTTCCGACATCAGTAACAACACTAGTTTAATGCACACGACTGATGTAATTTGAATCATGACAGGTTGTCACTAAATCCCACATGGTCTTTAATTCGATGCACTGTTGATTGGTACTTGCTTAGTTTGTAAAATATGGAGCCATCTTTACCTCAAAATTACGAAAGTTCCTTCGGATGTACAGTCGCTGTTGTTGAGGATCGACACTGATTTTCTCGCGTATTATTTCTTTCAAGGTCGAGACGGATGTCTCTGGATTTAGTTGCAAACACATTGTTGTCGATTTATGTTGGAGGTGACTTCGTATAAAGACCTGAAGTACCACGTATCTAAAACTGGTAGAATGGAGGTTTGTATTATAAGGCCCAAGAAATAGTTGTAATTCGCATTTTTAGTTGTATGCAATGCCCAAATTGATGAACCATGTTTGCTTGTGTAATGATGCAAATACCAGATGCGGTAAATAAAGCAGCCTTTAATCATGTTTTACCAAATAAGCCGAGGTTTTTCTTGATCAACAACTTGTTCCTTTTTCAGTTTCTCTTCCTCGGTTGATGCCGCCCTCTTTTGTTTGCTCTCCTCGTCAACTCCTGCATCTTGACGCCTTACTGGCTCGGGTCCAGCTGCTTCGTCTCTCGATTCGTTCGTTACTGATGCAAGAAGGAAAACAGAATGATCATATTTTATTGTTTACCTATTGTTTAAAACAATCTCTACTGTGTTTCATTTTTTTTTTTTTTTATAGTAAACAGTTTTAACAATAAGCCATTAATTGCTTATTTGTTTAAAGAGTTCGGTATGAGAGCGGGGTAATTAACATTTTTTTTATCCTAAATTATAGCGTCTGATGTTAAGTTTATTACTCCTGAATGTAGGCAATCTGCTTGTTCACATTTAAGCTCACCTGGTACATTTTGGGCCAAATCAGTCAACTTGATGGCCTCCAATGCTCGTCTCAGCCTCCGAGCTGCTTCGTCACGATCCGTCGTCTTTTCCCACCAAGTGAGTAGCATGTGACGGCTCTCTTCGGTGCTGCCTTCGTTGGTGGATTGGATGTCTGCAATTTCCGCTTCTTCATATCCTAAGTGTTTGGCCAATTCCTTCCATGATGATTCGATTTTCGATGACAAGTCCTTGAGGTACTCTTCATCGATAGTGGCTTTGTCTGCTGAAATAAATTTTAAGTTTCAGTCAATTTTTTTCTCTCAAATACTTACACCATGGTTTACGTTATAACGTAGCAGTTAACTATGTGCTACAGCTGCAGCAAACTAGACTCTTGTCTATTGATACCTCAAATTTAGATTGTTTGTTTACTTAAACATTTATTCCTAACATCTTTCATTTACCTTTTGGTACAGCGTCGTCATTCTGATCATCTTTGGACAGCTCAAGAGAGATGATTTGATTCATGTCGACACCATTCTCCTCAAGTGTGAGCAAGTCACAGAGCTAACAAAGTGAATAATGTAAGAAAGCAAAGTACATAATAAAGATGAACAGGGAGGATAAAAATGTTAATCATTCAAACTTCCAGCAAATTACGTTCGTTGAAGCCTTTCATAGTGTGGAGGGAGAGGTTGTGACTTTTTTTTAAAATACTGTTTAAAACATGAAATAATATGAGATCCTGCATTCTACATCACCCTTTCTAAAATACCGCAATGCGAAAATCTAGGTGTTGATATTTCAAATTGAACAACTTATCCGTACCGGTATTATTAATTAAAGTATACCTACCTGGAATATTTCCCCGATGTACAAACGCTGATATCGTGCCTTTACACCGATCTTCTTGTGGATTACCTCTTTCAGGTATGAGACGGATGTCTCGGGATGGAGTTCAAAATAAAGTGTCTTGGGTCTATGTGAGGCAGGAGTCCGAACAAAGACCTGCAGTTTCTGTTTTACGTTTTTGACATTACTGTGAAAATAGGGAGAAATCATGTGTAGTTTTAGAAATGCGTTATCCGAAAATAGAACGGGATCAGTGAACTATTCACTTGGAAACTATAGTCAAAGTAACATCCACTTTCAAAGAGTCTATGAACAGTATTGCACAAGTTCACTCAAGTTTACACAAGTAGCTGGAAAGAGTCAATGATACAACAAATCCTTCGATATTAAGTTACAATTATGACCCTCATTTGAAAGGAATAACTGTTATTGCTGTTTACCTCTGACTTTCATGTGTCTGTTTTGATTGTCTTTGGATCCATCGTTTCGATAGTCTCCATTTTCCAAGAAAAACCCGACTGGCGTCTACCACAGTAATCGTCGATAGTTCAGTAGTTCCTAGAAATGGTTTGGCGTGGCGAGCAAAGGAAAATATTTCGTTTTTTGCTCAAGTGCGTACGTTAAACCGACCACAACAACTGCGAGATCACATTAAAATACATTTGTGTGGCTGGAGTTTTCTTTCAGGAAGATGTTTTAAGAAAAAAAAGCTCTTCCTTCAAAGGTTTACTTTTTGGTTTTAGCGTAATAAATAGGCGGGTTGTCTGTACAGGATCACAGAGAAAAACGCCCTCTTCCTCAATCCAAATCCCGATTGGTCTTTCGCAGCATTTTGGTATTTGCCTAGTTGAAGGAAGGGGTGAAGCTCACTCGCAGAAAGGAAAATCATCTAAAGGTTGTCTATGTGCTGGCGTTCAATGCCCTACTGCAATGGATTGTATGTAAATCAGCTATACGCCCCTTAAAGTAAGCACAATAGATAATATTAACTGTTATTCGAGATACGCATAACTATTTTCGTTTTGATAATGAACCCTTGCAAGGTACGTAGTACAGACTACACCTGACCTGGTCCCGTTTCAACTGGTTTGTACATGACGAGGCGGGACACCCGATCAAGGGTTTATCTTAAGTGGTTTACCAAACCACGTATTCATCCCCGGTACGGCTTCATTCTTGGAGATTGTAATGTCACAACCAAATGGATATTTTTCAAACGTTGGCTTCGTATGCAAAACATATAGAAATAACAAAAGGGTACACAGTAAATAACATATTTTACTTGCTTAAAGATTGTAAGAGTTATTTTTTTACGTGCTATGTATGTCTGTATTTGGGCCGTTTCACATTCATGCTTTTTATGTGTTTGTAAAATTTGTGTTAAAAGGCCATTAACTTTTCCACAATGAGATAATAAAGTTTCATTTTATTGTATTGTATTGAAGCAGAATAAGGGCCTGTACGCAGCCGGATTCCCCTAAGTAAGGGACCTCAAATTTTCGAAAGCGAAAACAGAACCGAAGCACGGGAAACCCAACTCTATTGGGCTTTATCTAGCCAGCGGCATCAGACTTTGTAAACAATCGCAGAAACACCGTAAACACTTCAGTTGTGGACCTTTGATACATGGCGGATGCATGCCCTCAGAGCAGAAAGTCATTCCAATATAAAGCAAACTGAGCCTGATTCCCGTTAGTCAGGGGCTTCGAACTCTCCCGAAGCTCAAACGGAACGGGAGCCGAGCCCGTGAAACCCGCCTATATTTGGCTGTATCTAGCCAGCAGCATCAGACTATGTAAACATTCGCATAAACACCGTAAACACTTCAGTTTCTGGACCTTGGAAACATGGCGTGATGTTAGAAAATAGGCCCTCGTCAGTGAGCTTGTAGGGGCGCATATTTCATTTCTGGGTTCAATCTTTCAACTCTCAGGTTTTCAGTAGCATGCACTCAGGGCATGAAATCATTCCAAAAAGCAGCCACAAAAACACTCATTTTGTCGGGTAGATTTTGTAAAACAATAAATGCTTCAACGCCTACATTTTTCAAAGTTGCTCTCCCCGTGCCATTTTCGAGTTTCACGGCGAATTATTTTTTTAGCAATATGAAATGTGTTCACTTTGCATTACGTATCTAACAAAGAAAAACGAGTTTTAGCATGAAATAATCATTTACCAAATTGTGAATTATAATTCTGCCTGACCACACGAAAAATAGAATAGACGCCCACATTGCCTTCAAAACAAATATAATTGTTTTGGGGGGAAAATAACAAGAACAGGGTGCAAAATTATGTACACATCACCGTGAGGTTTGAGAGATAAGTAACACTATGGTAACAAATTCTCGATGTACGTCGTTGGGTATCGGGCAAACGTTCGGCCTCATTCATTGGTCAGTTGTTTGAGGAAAATAGATGGTTTCTTCTTGTTTGCGGTGACGTCGTGTCAGCCGCAGTTGCGTGGCACGCATGCTCAGAAGGTAAAACGTGCTGATTTACAACTACTGAAGATTACCGGAGGCGAAAAACAGGCCTAGTTAAATGACGAAACTTTGAGACAAGTTAATTGACGAAACTTGTACAAGAAGGAATAGTAAAGAAAAAATGGTAGGGCAAATGAGTCAAGCATTGATTATCTGATGGCATGGTATTCACCATCTGAAGAAAATTCTCAAACAATTAACCAAAACTGAAACCAAAAAAGTGTGCTCAAACTGGATCATGACGCTGTGATGGCCGGGCAGCTCAGCACAACTTAACCACCGCCGAAAATTCCTTTTGGCTGAGCGTATACAGATTGACGTGCGACATAACTCTTTGTAAGTGGTATATTCCCGAGCCGAAGAAAGATCTGTCGGCGCTGTTGACAGTTACGTCGTGTGCCAAGGAAAAGGACGTTAGCAGCCCAGGCACACAGAAATCACTTTTGGAGATTGAATTGAAAGGTTTTGTGCTCCCATTTATAAATGAAAAATCACATCAGGCTGATATTTGGGCTTATGAAGGTCGTTCATATTTAATCGTTTTGTGCATTTTTATATCGAAATATTACTTAATTTTGAAGTTATTTAAATACTAACTCTCCGACAAACACATTTTAACAACTCTTTTCGGTCACTCAGCTTTTCTATAGTTTTAAAAGAAAAAAACCCACCAGAATCGCTCAAAAGTCTGCTACGATGATAGATAACATCTTCTTTAGTACATATGCTCAGGATGGCTTATCCAGTACTGGAATATATCAAAACCTTGGCTCCTATGGGCAACATATTCCAAAGTGATTACAGTTAATTATTGTTTAGTTTATGAAAG
The DNA here is from genome assembly GCA_029964075.1 of Patiria pectinifera. Taxonomy (NCBI): domain Eukaryota; kingdom Metazoa; phylum Echinodermata; class Asteroidea; order Valvatida; family Asterinidae; genus Patiria; species Patiria pectinifera. Next base: position 10,779,120 of record CM057145.1, read on the forward strand.
GCATTACCTCCTTTCTCTGATAAAAAGTTTATTTCTTTTTTATAGCTGACACCAGTGTTGGATGTCTCGAGGCCGGCGCCGGCCTCGAGGCCGATTTTCATGGCCTCGGCCTCGGCCTTGGCCTCGGAGGTGCAACGCCTCGGCCTTGTGCAAGGCCTCGGAGCCTTCCGGCCTCGGCGAATCGGTCGAGGCCGGCTCGATGCTGCCCATTCTGATCTATTTTCTATTCTAATTAATTTTATTTTTTACCGTATCAAACCCTCGGGATTCTGCCGCAGTGGGTTCCGTGAAACAAACGCATATACAATGTACGCACGAATGAACTGGAAATGGTTGCATTGAACGTACTCACGTACGTAGCATCTTCGCCTAGCCTGCACTTCAGCTTTCCACGTGCGTGCAAGCGTTATAACTGCTACTGCGTGCCAGACTACATAAGTCTGGCACCAATCCCATTTGCGTACAATAACATGTGGTAGTAGACTAGTCTGGTTGCAGGTTGTACAAAATTTTCTCGTTTCGCCTCTGTACCTCGACCTTTACAAATGATTTGCGGCAAGGTGCGGCAAGCTTAATCATTTCTTTTTATAGGCCACTGTTTCAGTAAAAGTCTGAACTTTCTGGGTACGATCGAGTGCACTAGTCCGTACCATTTTTTTTTCTCATAAAGATATGGAAAAAACAATTACGATTTATCAAGTAGACTTTATTTTTACACGGTGATTTAAATGAAAGTTCCGGCTCACACGGTAATGTTTGGCGCACATGGTCCATATGCAAAGCGCGATTTCAGAATTCGTTTTTCCATCCAAAAGGAATGCAAACTTTCTGAATGAATGTTTTAATAATAGGAGTCAGTATTCCTCGTGGTACCAGGATACTTTTTTTTTTGTATTTTTAGAGCCATGTTGATACTTATTTCATGTATAAGCACGGTTTGAAATTGACTAATTTTGCGTGGTTACAGATATACGGCCAAAACCTCTGGACTCCCTACCTCTTGCCATGATCTTAAAAATCTTCGAAGCCATTGGATTCAAATCGGATGATCCGAGAATTCATGGTCATTTTGATGAACTGAGTGATATCATGGTACCGCGGTATTAACAGTGATAATGCGTGGACACTTATCCAGTTGTGTGGAGCGGGATTGGAACTATGCTTTGCCCGTGCGTAACGGCGGGACGTCTGGCATTGTCTGGTCGCATCGCGGTGTTTGCTTGGCGCGCGCCTGGACAGTGCGAAGGTCTTGGGGGGGGGGGGGTCGTCGTAACTTTTTGGTTATGAGTGGTAAAAACCTGATTCAAAAATCAAGTTGTTGTTTATTTTATGGGGATTTCTATGATATTTAGCATTTTGATAGGTTTTGATAATAAGATTTATAAAACATGCTAAAAGTAAATGATGTAAATCTTACAGAATAGAAACTCAAAATTTGGCCATTTAGATTGTTGTATCTCCAAAGGTCAAAACACCAATGAGCCTGATTCAAACGCCATTAATTTTGTTGTGTAATTTGCTTTCAGTGATACAAAGCTTGAGATTTCTTTCTTTAAAAAATAAAATTCGCCGGACTCCCTACAGGAGGAAACCCATTGCAAGCTGTAAATTTGTAAGCCAGCCACTCCAAAACTCAGTGAATTCAATTAAAAAGATGTTAAAACTCCAACATAATCTTAGCCTTGTTTGAGTGATTTATATTTTATTACGCGGTTGTGGCCTCGGCCTTGGCCTTGGAGGTTGTGGCCTCGGCCTTGGCCTCGGCCTCGGAGGTTGTGGCCTCGACTACAACACTGGCTGACACACATCCATTTTGATCATGAAATTCTGCAGAAAGTGTTTCAAAATATTCACCCTGAAGTGTAAGGCATAAACGTGTTTATTAGGTGCGTTAAATCTTAAATAAATCATTTTTAGCGTTACTAAAACCGAAAATATGTAAATCGTTTCATCTTAACAAAATTATATATAATAGACACATTCTAAGTCCACTACTTTCGTATATAGGTAATTGATGCTTTATTATGTGTTTCAGAATGCCCTCTGAACACTTCAGTATGGCTAAAGTATTCCAATCTTATTTTTTGGCCTGGAACTTTATATCTAGACTAACCAACGTGACGAACCTCCAGAAACGACCTTTTAGAATCCTTGCGAACTAAGTCTACAGAGAACACACTTTTTTTTAATTTTCTTAAAATACTTTAACTTTAGGAAAGCAATCAATACCAAGCTCCTTTTATTTAGCTGACTAAAATGGTCTCCTTCTGTTAATCTGTTAGAGTTCTGAACAGTGTATACTAAATTCACTTTTCGATCTTCAATCTTCGTGGATAGTCCTCGATCTGCAAATCATCTTTCCAAATTTAGAACTTCCTTCACCCATTGTGTAAAGGTCCCCTAAAACTCCTTTACCCATTGTGTTAAGGTCCCCTAAACGTGAAAAAGTCTTCTATCAATCTGTCAACAGATATTTTTTATGAAGCCCAATTCTCTCAAAAACCTTAAATCATTCTCGTATCTAAACAAACAAAACATGTGTGATGACCTTCGATGACTGGTATCACATGATTTGAAGAGGGAGAGTCATTTTGTGAAGCGTTAAAGGGAAGATAAAACATTTGCAAACATAAAAACACGAAATGATCAAATTATCAGGGAATACCTTACTGAATTGTTAGGGAATGACAGTCTAAAGCATCCTGTAAAATCGTGGCTCCTGGTGTGCTGACATTTTCAACAAAAAGTGTATTTTTCCAACGCTGGTCGGCCGACCAGCATTGGAAAAAAACTGGCTTTTTTCCAAAACTGTACCTAATTTTTCATACCACATTTTCTTTGCAATTGATTACACACCTGTGAAGAGGTACAATCCTGCTAGACTGATTCTTCGACCTAACAATTCCCCAAAGTCTATAAATTGATCCGTTTCACTTAAGTGGGGTCAGGGAGCCAGACTACAAGAACATGACTGCTTGGTTTTTCCAGCATCTACAAGCCCAAAACATGAAACAAGTCAGTTAAACAATATTTGCTATGTCATGCTAATCCTCCAAAACCAGTGTTTTCTGAAAATAGCAACAACAGCAAATGTTGTACATTCCCTTTATGTGATAAAACTGCTCAACGATGTCCGTTAATGGACAGTCACTCTCTGTTACTGTTAACGCCTTCTGCTGGGAGTGACGCACAGCAGTTTGACCCGATTAACAGTAATGTACATTTAGAATTATTGCCCAGCAGATGTCCTGATATTCGGATAATGCAGAAAAACGCACCACGCAAAGCAGCAGTAAGCAGTTTTAGATTGTAATTTTACAACAATAAAGGTACCGTACAATACAATTGTTGGACAGAACGAACAAAATCATATTCTTGCTGAATACTGTTGCCCGGCCAAAACACATATTTATTCCCATTTATCAATACCTTTTCGGTCTAAAAACCAAAAACAAGTAAACAATTAGACGTTGCCAACCATTTTGGTCAACAATTTTACTGCACGTTTTATGAAACACCCATCTGACCACCGTGGCAAACATTGCAACAAAACAACAAAAACAACGAGACGTTTCAAGCGGATTAATGCCTCATCGTTGGACCTGCGCTGTTTTTCTAGAGAGATGTATTAACATGAAGAGCACTGACGAGAGGTCTACAAGCAGACATTTTACATTTCAATACATTTCATTTGACTTTGCTTTTAAATTTCGTAAATATATTGTTAATTATTGGGAAATAATAATAACACTATATTGGGAAATACAGCATCATCTTCTATTGTGTTTCCGAATGCAAATCATTTCATGCATTGGTGGGACTGCCGAAAGCCAATCTCTTGGGGAGGGCCAATCCCAGAGTTGTGACATCGAGATAAGGTCTCTAAAAACTTACATACATGTTGTTTGAAGAGCTCGACTTTCTTATTAGGGAGATCTGTTACGAAGTCGCTTACCTTTCTTTCGCAGGTTTACTTCTTGGTTTGCGGGATGATGAAGTCCTCTCATGGGAGTGGTAATGAGACGACGGTTTCCTGTATGGAAGCACAGAAAGAAACGCCTCCTTCCTACGCCTGCTGACTTTAGTCTTCCTGCTGACGAGTTTGGTGTTGGAGTGGTCGTACACGACGGCTGTCGCCTTAATGTAGGCATCCAAATCCTGAATGGTCTTTAGCGGCATCTTGGTATTTACCAGTTTGACGTTTGAAGAAAGATGTGAAGATTCACTCACAGAGAGTAAACTCAAGTGGTAATTGTCCACGTTCTCAACTGGCGTTTGATGCCCTACCGCGATGTATTATATTTAAATATGCTGTACAACTATGTACACAATTATGATATTATCTGTAACTCGTGACCCTCATAATTATTTTCGATTTGATAATGAACTATGGCAAGGTAGCGCAGACTACACTTGAACTTGTATTATTTCAACTGGTTGTAAATGACGAGGCGGGACACCAGATGAGGGTTTATCTTTTGGGTATTTCCAAACCACGGCGTCGTCCCAGGCTACGGCTTCGTTTCTGACTTCACAATCACTCTTGGAACTCTTGATTTCAAACCAAATAGATATTCTTAGAACTTTGGTTTTGTATTATAAGATTTTATGTTGCTGAATAAGAACAAGGGCCTGGATTGAGCCTTGATCCCCCTAAGCTTTATGCCTCAAACTCCCGAAGCCAATATGGAACGGAAGCCGTGCATTGGAAACCCACAGTTATTTGGCTTTATCAAGTAGACTTCATCAGACTTTGTAAACATTTGTATAAGTGACGTAAACACTTCAAATTTGGACTTTCGGAAAATTGAGTAAATAAATATATTAGTGCCCATGTATTGCAGGGGCGAATCCAGGAATTTTGCAGGGGATTGGGGGTTGGGGTCTCCTTGAAAAACGTGTTTCCTGAATTTGAAGTCTAGAGTGTTCCTTTTTCAAATATAGATTACAAATTCAGGAAGCAACTTTTCAGGAAATGTTGCATTTATTTTTATGTGGCTCACAGTGCGGAGGAAGGCCTGTAGGCCCTCATCTATCTAAGGCACATTGTTTATTGGCCTACTGCGACAATATCGCCTTAATGTCTTTCCAATACTGGGCTTAATACCTCCGTATTTAGAGTCCCACACTACTAGCCACATGCATATCAATGTTAAATCTTCAGAAAAGTTGTGTTCCCTGGTTTCTTTTTGCAGGATAGCTAGATATAAAGGCGTAGATAATTTGATATTTTCCAGGATGCTCTCAACCAGGTAAGCAGCTTCCGCAGTGTACAGTGGCGGCTTTGGGGGCATGCCCCCCCCCCCAGTTTTTTTCTCCCGTTGTTTGCCCCCATCCCCCGCCCAGTTTTCCCTCAACACTTTATCTACAAATAGATTAATTATATTATGTTTATTTTCTTCGCTATTAAGATTCATAACAAGTTGAAGATAGAGAGCGAGTCACCGGTTCTGTCATGTGGACACATTTTTGAGCCAATGAAAGCATTATAAACGTTGGTACTTGGTACTTTAGTAGACGAAACATATATCACATACGCATTTATACAGCCGTAGATAGTGTGCAGCCAACGTCTTTGTACATTTGATTTTGGATATCATCAGATTTTATTTTGACCGCCCCCGAATATTTCCTATCCCCCAATTGTCCCCCTCCCTCCATTTTATAGTCTGGCGCCGGCACTGGGTGTATACAAAGTGGGGAAAAGCCGACTTACTTCAGGAAACGCAACTTTCAGGGAATTTAGCATACATCGCTATGTGGTGACAATACGGAGGACGTTCGGTATTTGAGACACACTCACGGGGCAAAGGGCAGACAACAGACTACATGTGACCGGATCCGCCTCCTTAATTATTGGCCTGGATGAGAAATTGATCACGAAGAATTTGTGTGGAATATTGAGCATTCTTATCATTATTTACACCAAGTAATAATTTAGCAACATGTGCTGGAGCTGTGCTTTGCAATAATCACATTTCATGGCGTATCCTTGATTGTGCATATCAAGTTGGGGGAGGGGGGGGGGGCAAACAGACTCTGCGTGCTGAAACATCAATTTACTTTATAACAACAATTGCGAGGGGGAGGGGTATGGAAACGTGGCCCCTTTTTACTCTACTTCTTTTTGCGTTTGCAGAAAAAAAAAAATCTGTTTTCTTGGAGAATCATAATTGGGAGCCAGGTTGGCGCAGGGGGTCTTTCCTCGCCCTACACCGCTGTAACCCGGGCTCGATTACCACCGGACCAATATGTGGATTTGGTTTTCAGTCTCTGCCTGATTCCGTGATTTTTTTTCTATATATAAAGAATATCAATAGGTGTTTTCCTCCCACTTATGAAAAAATATTGACTTCTCTCTACAGGTTTGTTCAGGCTTAGGAGTAAGTGTGCTTAGTTGCTTTTGAGGATTTTTTTGGTTTCCTTACCAGATAACAAAATTACTGATAATTAGTATAATAATATACAAGGGTCCAAGCACCTGACCTGAAGTTGCTTTGTTTTGCAAAGTGGAGGTTTTTTTTTTTCAAAATTGTGATGGGCTTCATGACAAGCTTGAGATTGGAGGTAAACTTAAGAAGAACTCCCCCAAAGAAAAAAATAAGAAAAAAGAAGGAAAAAAAAGGGTAACCCCAGGTTTTAATTTAATATCTTATCTGCCCTGCAGTGGTGTGGGATTTGGTGTCTTTTTTTTCGAAAGAGAGGGATAATTGGGATACAATTGATAGAAATATAATTTGTTTTTACTGTCATACCCCATTACTATTATTTTTTTAAGGCAAATACAAACGAGATGAAATTATTTCTTTTCCTCAATAACACTTCATGAGTCATTTACTTATTTCAGTCCAAAATGATTAATATAAAATACCAATGTATCAAATCTCTTATTGTCGTTATGATCAATATAAAAACAGTTAACCCAAACATCACTGAAAGACAAATTTTCTCAAAATGCAAACATTGCTTTCTGCCAATTAAACTAAATGCAAAATATTTTTCTGTTTTAAACGTTCATTGGATGGTGAACAGTATGATTCCTTTCAAGAGTTTGACAAATGGCGACTATTTCTCTTTTTTTCAAACACGATTATCCAGACAAATCATGCTTTTATTTCTATAATTAAGCTTGGTTTTAGTTCTTGGAAACAACAAGCAACTAAAATCCACACAAAAGAATTACTTATATTAAGTATCAACGATAAGGTGTCTTAATTCATGTTGTTCTCTATAATTAGGCTTGGTTTAGTTCTTTGAAAATACCAGCAATTTACATCCACACCGACAAATTATTTGTGTTTCTTATATACAGTATCACCAATCAGGTGTCTTAAATCATGTTGTTTTCTATAATAAGACTTGGTTTAGTTCTTGGAAACTACAAGCAACTGAAGAATTATTGGTGTTTGTTATATAAAGTATCACCAATTAGGTGTCTTAATTCATGATGTTTTCTATAATTAGGCTTGGTTTAGATCTTGGAAACTACAAGTAACTAAAATCCACACAAACAAATTAGTTGTGTTTCTTATATAAAGTATCACCATTTAGGTGTCTTAATTCATGTTGTTTTCTATAATTAGGCTTGGTTAAGTTCTTGGAAACTACAAGAAACTAACATCCACACCGAAGAATTATTGGTGTTTCTTATATAAAGTATCACCATTTAGGTGTCTTAATTCATGTTGTGTTCTATAATTAGGCTTGGTTAAGATCCTGGAAACTACAAACAACTAAAATCCGCACCAAAGACTTAGTTATTGTTCTATGAAGTACCACCAATAAGGTGTCTTAAGGGCCCATGACAATAACTCTACTTGGGAACATATTTTGAACATTTTTGCTAATCCTCTTAAATGTATAACAAATATTTGGCGGCCCCCCCCCCCCTTTTCAATTGAAAAGTGCACTGCTTTGAACATTTTAAATTCCCGGTGTTTTTCCTGTCAAATGAAGGCGCTGTTGCTGTAATGTCATTTCAGGAAGACACTGTTCAGTTCAGCTGTTTTCTGTCAAACTCTTGTGAACCAAAAGTTTCTCATTGAAAACATTTGTGAGAAAACTTTGCTCAATGGCCTGATGTCATTTACTGAAACAACAACGAATCACCAAAGAACAGATTATTTACGAAAGCAAATATCAAAAATTCTGCCAAAGTTGTTGTGCTCAAACGGCGGTAACATTTAGGTTTCTGCCTGAAATGACATCACACTTTTGATTATGAAATATTCAAATTCTCATGAGCATGAACATTAACCAGCTACCAAAATGACCTTACAAATGGCAAAATGAGAATTGAAAATAAGATTAAATAGAAAACAAAGGTGCATTTACAAGGACTGCATTAAAAGGCAAAATTGCAATTCCAGTATTTTTTTCTCCACAAGTCATCATTTAACGTTAATTAAATATTTGTCTGTTTTAACTTTCCTAGTGTTGTCTACGTACGAATAAACGTGTGCACCACCAGGAGAAATGGTGGGACGTGGTCGCATTATACAGGTACGTATGTGTGTCTGTCTATACATGTTTATAAGGCCAATAATGTGCATTTACAAGGACTTGCATTACAGCAATTACATTACATGTACCCTTTAAGGTAAAATTGCAATTCCAGTATTTTTTTCTCCACAAGTCATCATTTAACGTTAATTAAATATTCATCTGTTTGAACTTTCCTACAGTGTTGTCTACGTACTCATAATGTGTGCACCACCAGGAGGAACGGCGGCACGTGGCCGCAATATACAGGTACGTATGTGTGACTGTCTATGCATGTTTATAATTGGTCTCATTAGACAGGTTTTCTGTGCTCACTGAAATAATTAAATACCGGTACAACATTTAAATGGTATGTAAGCATTTAAATAAATGAGAGACATTTCTTAAACATTCAGAATCAGTCACATAAAATGTACGGTTTATGATAAGATATTTTGATGGCACAATATAAAACGTTAAAAAACATGTACACTTCAAAATTTCAGTTCGATTTCTCGTACAAAGTTAGGCTAAACAAACATATGTACAAAGTTGGATTAAGAAAAGATATATACAAGATACAAACAGCTTGGCACATTGTCAGAAATATCTTTAGCTTTCTAACGGATTGCATATACGCTCCTTAATTATATACACCTTCAAAATTACAGTTTGATTTCTCATGCAAAGTTGGGTTAAACAAAGTTATAAACATCACGACATTTTCTCCGGAAGATCGTGAGCTGATTGCATGCCATACTCTCATTTTTCCCCGGATTAATATTTTCATATTTTTCATTTAAGTAATATCTTTACCCTACAAAATTAATATTTCAAAGGCAACATCATCCGCTGATTAGAGATAGCACATATATTCACCTGAATGTATTTCTATTTGGCTGATCACCAGCGAGGTTTGGCCAGTGAAATTATCATGTAATACATTACGTTTATACAACATTGCTGGATTCAACACAATACCCCGCTTCCGAGGTTTCTCACAATTACTTGAACTGTGACCTCGAGACTGATTCGAATGACGTAGACATTGCATCATATACTAGTGCTTGAGTATCTGATGTACGTGGGCACACGCTTCATGAAATAGAGTCAAATTCAACTCCCCTTCCGCATGCCTCAAATATGTGTTTCTTATCTTCTTCTCAACATGTCAGTTCACATCCGCCCAATTTTAGGCCACTCACACGTTTCATTCGTTTCAGACTGGGAGCCCATGTGTTTGCACAACCACCCAAAGAACGATTTCTCGAATTTCTCCAATTCCAGAAGTTCCTTCTGGTTTTGTAAGAGTGGGGTCCAGATACCTGTGGAACTACCCAGACCATCAATGGCAGTAAGGATCAAACTGACTCTATCTCTTTAATTACTGAATGATCGTAATATATGTGCCATATCCTCGACGGTTAGTGAGGACCCGGCAATGCTCAGTCGTATACCATTACCCCATGCCTGTACACACCACTTCTCAGGGTAATTACTCAAGTCACAATCCACCAGATTCCGCGTGCGACCTACTGACTTAGCGATATACTTCACGTCGCGACTGTTAAGAATGCAATCTCTCATAGGAAGCTTCTTTTGGCGAGTTATCGACTGCGAACTTACCGCTTACGTCCCGGAGTAACCGACCGAGAGGACATTGTCTGAAAGGTTCAGATCGGCCAAATTTTGCATTTCTCCGACCGATGATGCAGTATGTGGTATATCTTGTTCATTAATTCTACATGAAGATAAATCGAGTGATTTCAGGTGAATCATTCTCTGCAGACTAGCCGCCCACGTACTGGCGTTACCACCCAAGGTCCTGTTCTGTGAAAGGTTAACATTGGCCGAGTTTGGCAATTGACTTAATGCGGCAGCAAGGTGTTCAATGTCAGTGCTCTGCAATAAGCAATTAATTAAAACCAACTCCCGAAGTTCCGTCATGTTTTGTAAGGGTGCGGTCCAGATACCTGCGGAACCATCCAACCAATTAGTGCCCAAAAGGAACAAGTTGACCAAATCTCTCCGATTACTGAATGTCTGTAGAATATCCGCCATATCCTCACCCGTTACTGAAAGTCTCTCCATGCTCAGCTGCATGCCATTATCGCATGACTGTACACAACGAATCCTACTGAAATCCCAATCCACCAGATTCACCATCCGACCTACCGATTTAGCGATATATTTCACATCGCGACTGTTAATGTCACAATCTCTCATAGAGAGCTTTTTCAGGTGAATCATCGACTGCAAACTAGCCGCAAACGTTTCAACATTACTACCCAAGTTCCAATTAGGTGAAAGGTTAAGAACTGCAAATGTTGGTATTTGACTTAATGCTGCAGCAAGGTGTTCAATGTCAGTGCTCTGCAGTGAGCAATGTCTTAAATCTAACTCCTGAAGTTATATCATGTCTGGTAAGGGTGGGGTCCTGATACCTGCGGAACCACCCAGACCATCAATGTCAGTAAGGATTAAACTGACTAAATCTCTCCGATTGCTACATGACTGTAATATATCCGCCATATCCTCGCCGGTTAGTGAGAACCCGGCAATGCTCAGTCGTATTCCATTACCCCATGCCTGTACAGACCACTTCTCGGGGTAACTGCTGAAATCACAATCAACTAGATTCCGCATGCGAAATACTGACGTAGCGATATATTTCACAGAGCGACTGTTAAGGTTGCATTCTCTCATAGGAAGCTTCTTTAGGTGAATCATCGAATGCAAACTTGCCGCCAACGTCCCAGCGTCACCAGCCAAGAGGACATTGTCTGAAAGGTTCAGATCTGCCAAATTTTGCATTTCTCCGACCGATGATGCAGTATGTGGTATTTCTTGTTCATTAATTTCACATGAAGATAAATCGAGTGATTTCAGGTGAATCATCCTCTGCAGACTAGCCGCCCACGTACTGGCGTTACCACCCAAGGTCCTGTTCTGTGAAAGGTTAACATTGGCCAAGTTTGGCAATTGACTTACTGCTGCAGCAAGGTGTTCAATGTCAGTGCTCTGCAATAAGCAATTGATTAAATTCAACTCCCGAAGTTCCGTCACGTTTTGTAAAGGTGGGGTCCATATTTCTGAGGAACCACCCAACCCAACGACGTCACAAAGGGTCAACCTAGCCAAATTTCTCCGATTACTGAATGACTGTAAAATATCCGCCATAGCCTCGCCCGTTAATGCTGAAAGCCTCTGAATGCTCAGCTGTATGCCATTATCGCACGGCTGAACACGACACTTCTCAGCGGAACTATCGCAAATGTCAATGTCATCATCTTACATCAAACGGTCGATTATCCTCTGCAAACTAGCCGGCAACGTTTCTGCGCTACGACTAAAGTCCCATTTTCTTGAAAGGCTAAGATCGACCAAGCTCGGCATCTCCCCAACAGATGATGCTATATGTAGTAGATCTTGTTCATTCATGCCACATTTCGATAAACTGAGTGATTTCAGGTGAAACATATTCTGCAAACAAGCCGCCCACGTCTTGGCGTTACCACCCAATTCTTCATTGCCTGAAAGGTAAAGATCGGCCAAGTTGGGCATCTCCCCAACTGATGATGCAATCTGATAGATTTTGTCCATTGACTTCAAATTCCGATAAATCGAGTGATTTAAGGTACATCATCCTCTACAAACTAGCCAACCTCCTTCCAGCGTTACCACCCAATCCCTCATTTCCCTGCATGAAAGGTTAAGATCGGCCAAGTTGGGCATCTTCCCCACCGATGATGTAATATTTGGTATATCTTGTTCATTTATGCCACATGAAGATAAATTGAGTGATTTAAGGAGAATCATCATCTGCAAACTAGCCGCCCACGTTTTGGCGTTACCACCCAATCCCTCATTGCCTGAAAGGTTAAGTTAGCCACGTTTGGCATATTCCCAACTGATGATGCAATATGTGGTTTATCTTGTTCATTAATTTCACATGAAGATAAATTGAGTGATTTCAGGTGAATCATCCTCTGCAAACTAGCCGCCCGCGTTTCGGCGTTACAACCCAAGTAAAGATTGCCTGAAAGTTTAAGATTTGCCAGGTTTGGCATTTCCCCCACCGATTATGCAATATGTGGAATATCTTGTTAATTCATGCCACATTCCGATAAATCGAGTGATTTATGGTGCATCATCCTCTGTAAGCAAGCCGCCCACGTTCCTACGTTAACCCCCAAGCTCGAATTCTTTGAAAGGTTAAAATCGGCCAAGTTTGGTACTTTACCTAATGCTGTAGCAATGTGTTCAATGTCAGCGCTTTGCAGTGAGCAATCACTTAAATCTAACTGTTGAAGTTCCGTCAGGTTTTGCAAGAGCGGGATGCAGATACTTGCGATACCACCCAGACCGCAAACGCCATCAATGGTCAATCCGACTAAATCTCGCCAATAACTGAATGACTGCAACACATCCGCTGTATCCTTGACAGTGGGTGAGAAGCTCTCAATAATCAACTTTATACCATTACCCAATGACTGTACACGCCACACCTCAGGGTAGCTACCCCCCAAAAAAATCGGTCTCTGGTCAGCGCGCGCGTCGTTTTAATCATGTGCGTCAACCTTTTTTCCCTTCAAATTGTCCGCGGTAGCTACAACTGCGCCCTCTATTGCCGCACCTCCTCAAATATTTGTACCAAGGAATGGGGAAATTGCACCAAGGCAAATGATGGAGGGTACCAAGGCCCATTATGGAGGACACCATTGTATATGAGGACACAACAAAAGCAAAAAATATTACCAGCCTTGTCTGTACAATCCAAGCTTGAAAAAAAAAGCCCCCCCCCCCCAAAAAAAAACACTGCGTCGCCGCACCCATTCCGGAACTTTGGTCTGACCAGAGACCATATATTATTTTTTTTATTTTTGGCCTAAAAACACGTGAACATTGTGCAGCAGCAGGATTCCAGTCAAACCAGTAAGTTTTGCAGTTTGGAGACATCATCTTAAATGGAGAAAAAAACAACACTTTTTCATTTTGGTACGGCGACGCGCGCGCGCAGACCGGAAACGGAGTTTTTTTTGGTGCCTTAAATGACAATCCCGGCAAAATCTCGCTAGGCCAACCTCACCCGGTCCACTGTCTCTCATCGCGCGGTATGTGGACCAGACTGGAGATAACAACATTGACCGGTGGAGAGGGGCAGTGGGAGACCGGGTCAGGGTATGGTTGTTGTCACGTCTCCCAGCCGTTTTGGCCGTGATTGTAGCTTTTGATGGTGAAATTGTTAGATATATCGCATGATCATTATCCCTTTTACTGGTGTGCAAATCTTAAGTTCAAGAACTGATTGGAAAAAGAGACATTTGGGGTTCAGTTATCGTCTTGATCTTAAAATATTCGCGGGTAAATCACATGGTGGTACACATTGACTTTTTCATGTCGATATTTATACAGCGACTGATATTTCAATCTAAGAAGGGAAACATTTTGCTCCTACTTCCATATAGAATGGTCCTATGATTATTTATTAAGCTTTAACATTCATATACCCTAATTCAGTAGTTGACACTGGTGTGTAAGGCTCATTCTTCGATGGACGATTGTCTTCAGTACGTTTCTTCATCCGATATATCTGCATCAATAACAACAAGATTATTCAAAGTATCTGAAATATATAGATTTAGCATTAGCTTACCCCATGAGGGAGACATTTGAGACGGGGAAAATATCGCTCGAACTAAAAAAAACCCATCAATTTCCCTTGTTATTATCAAAGACCCCGCCCCCGTGACAATATTCTGAAGGCTATTGATTTGCTGAAACTGGGTGTGAAGTTGCCCCTTACATTTGTTAGCAACAGTTTCAACGGTAAATCTTCACTTACGAATAAAAATAAAGAACATTAAACATTTTTAAACAATAGAAACTATAATATACTCTCATTGATCCTTCTCCGCAGCTAAACTGAGCAGAATGTATTTTGCAGGAGGCCCACACTTGTATACTTACAGTGTTGACAACTATAATGCCATTGAGGATGACTGAGATTGAAAGCAAGACTCCTAGTACAATCAGAGTGACGTGTAATTCAACAGGTTTGCATGCAGTTGGTGATACTTCGCCGGCCAAAACAAGCGTTGTTCCTGAAAAGCAGAAAGATGTAACCAGGTAGAATATGTGACTTGATTTAATTGATATATGTGACTTCACTAAATGATATCTAACTTGATTTAATTGATACCCTGCTTGATTCAATTGATATCTGGCTTGATTCAATTAAAATGTGACTTGATTCAAGGGATATCTGACTTGATCCAATACGGATATCTGGCTTGATTAACGTGGTATCTAACGTGATTCAATTGATATCTGACATGATTCAATGATATCTGACTTGATTCAATTGATATCCGGCTCGATTTAATTTATATCTGGCTTGATTCAATTAATATGTGACTTGATTCAAGAGATATCTGACTTGATCCAATGCGGATATCTGGCTTGATTAACGTGGTATCTAACGTGATTCAATTTATTTCTGACATGATGCAACTGATATCTGACATGTTTCAATTAATATCTGACTTGATTTAGTTCATCGATTCACTCATTCTTTTATTTTATTGTTCTATTACCCAATAGACCCCTGGCATCGGAAGTCACATCTGAGGCCGGGTTTTTGTTCTGTGATGAGGCTGTTTGCAATGGAAGACACTTCTTCTTTGTTTACTTCTATTGCCACTGAATTTAAATAACAAAAGCTGCTTTCGCTGAGAGCGCATTGTGCAAGGGGTCTGTACGCATATTTTGAATATTTCACTCGTATCATATTCACAATTTTATTAACACGTTCCACCACTCATACACTCTAAAAACTGTTTTTAAGAAAGCCTTTAGAAAAGTGTTTATTTACTAAACAAGGATTTTTACAGTGTACATTTCTCTTTTCACGGTACTGAGCTCTTTTTGACTTTATATTCGTTATCACATTTTGTGTCATTTCCATTTAAAACCATGTCACAACATCATATTAACTTTACCAAATTGAACGTTAATCCCCTCAAAAATGTACCCGACAGTACACTGCTACCTACCTGGATTGTTGGAGGGCTGAACTTCATTGTCGGTTGCCGTTGTGGGTAAAGGACGAGTTTTAGTAATCCGTACTATCATACGTGCACCGCTGCCGACAACAACACCCACTGCCTCACATCGGTAGACTTCCTCATCATCAAATGCTGCCACTTGAACTGATGCTGAAGTCGAATAGGTGTTGTTTCTCAACGACGACCCTGATCAAACGATTTATAATCAATTGGTAGATTTTGAAAGAAACACATGTTTAGTGTAAAACAAGCCAGAAAATTGTCTGAAAGAGAGTGAAAAGTTGCTCGCCTTTGAAATGCCCGTTGAGCAAGGATTTACGAAGGCTCTTGTGCTTTTGTGGTCTAAGGAGATCAGAATAAACAAGATCTCAAAATTGATGAGATGTCATTGTATGATAACCCTTATAGAAAACCTGTTGGGGCCTAACAATCAGAATCAGAAACGTGGTACAACATCCAGAGAAATCAATATTGATAACACAAAGTGACCAACAGTTATTGACCATCCGTGCCACTCATTTCCATGATACGGAACACGGACGGTAAGTTCAAAGGCAAGATCATTTGCATTTATCCCACTCTAATAGCAATACACTTCTAACGCTTACCCGTGTATGCCGGTAAAACTACGTGCCTGACTGTTGTGGAGGCGTTGAGTTCCGTCAGCCCGCCCAAAAACAAACGGATCCACCTCAATTCTACGGGAGGTTTGACCTGCTCCATGACGCACGTAAGGTTGTGCACCGGGGGAGTACCGTCGTTCAGTCGTACCACGCACATTTCTGGGTCATAAGTGTCCTGATTACAGCCGATGACGGCAGGGTATTGATGACTTGGGAAGACTTTTTGTGAAAAAAGTTGGGCAAGAAAACAATTAATATGGCCGCAAACCCATAAGAAAAATCAATTATTCGAGTGAGAAGGCCTCATGATCGAGGGTGCTTTGACGTCGACATTGTGAGTACAAATAATATGCATTAAAGGTTATTTACGTACATTTCGCTTTAGATCTAAAGTTTTTTAATCTTTATTAAGTACATTAAAGTTACTTCATCGCGTGAATAACGGAATTTCTTTGTGTGGTTTTTTCATACCAATAGCAGTGCCCTCATTCGTTTACATATAGCCAGTTAGCAAAATACTTTGAAAAACAGATCAGACTCCAGGGTACTTAATCGTCAGAGAGATTGTATATAGGCTTTCGGTCTCCTCAGAACTGGGTACAGATCTCCAGTTTTCACATACCACAGAGAACATTTTTAAATTAAAATCATTATTATCATGCACTTACCCTTGTCACAAACTTCAACGTTTCCCGATTCTATCATTTTTAATCGCGGTTTCAACTCAAAGTGATATGTTCCCTCATTGGAGCCGGTGACGTTCTCAATGACCAGATTGAACTCATTGTCGATATCATAGACGCCCTCTGGTATCCCGTTTTGGGGAGCCACATTTCCCATGAAGTACGAGATTAGCAAGGACGTCGTGGTTTTTGGGCCATAGTACCAGTACATGGCTTCAACGTCACCTGGCGGGATCGTTTGTGATTTGATAAGGGGACATGGCACCTTCCCACGGTGAGCTCGTTCCAAGAACACGGGTTCATTACCGTTTGCTAGAGCGAAACCGCCTGAAACAATAATAATGTTTATGGACTTGCGTTACTCGAAATACAGCAAGACGGTTGTAGATTTGTGTAAAAACACCTTAAGTTTCATGGGCAAAACATTTGCCTTTTCTCCGGTCAGAGGTGGAATCGAGAATGACGCGACGTTAAACTATCGCGTGCTATTTACAGTACACGGAAGAACTTTCCACCAATACCGCCAGTTATTCACGCGTTCAGCGTGTGACGTAATCGTAAACAACCACATAAGGGATCTTCTCAAAAAATCTCGGTGTCCGCACGTCCATAAACCTGATTAAACTGCGCTTAATCATCATATTATATTTAAAACTTAAGCTAATTAAAATGTATTTTTCAAGGATATTCGAGTAAAGACATATTTTGCCCATCAGTATTTAACAGGGGACCCAGGGTTAATTTAAAGGTTTGGGGGTTGTCAAGTGTCAAAAATTCTGTAAATTAAAGGGTTGTCAAGTGTCAAACATTTAAAAAGGCTCCGTGACAGACCATCCGGCCGTAGTCAATTCAAAAGGGGTGGCTCTACCTTATTTAGTATTTGTTGGAATTTTATTTAAATGAAGCAACGTTTAAGAATTTCCTGACTCGCGCTATTAGGATATTCCATGGACGATGCCATTTGAAACGTTCCAAATGACTGCCGAGTAGAACTTTCGACGTGGACACCCCAATGGCTTCATACCTCAAACCTTTCGTGTAAATAATTCAAATTTTCAAAATAAGTGTGGTTCGACACGATTAGAACGCAATAGCTTTTTCACATACGTACTTTTTCATTATAATAATAACTCTTTAATTGCGGTGAACATTCGTCCCTGGAGCATTTCAGCTCCAGGATTGTATCACTGGAAGGCCCCTTAAAACAATACTGTCCGCAATTAAAGGTATTTTTCGGCAAACCTTGAAACAATACTCGAAACTTCTTTATTTTGAAATCTGGTGCTTAAACAATATTAGAAAATGCATCAGGCAATTCCTCCGTTCCTTGCATCCTGTTTTATTACATACATATTACTTACCCTGTTTAGTCCATTAAAATACACTTTAAATTACTTACTGCATACTAAGATTAACAGCAACAATGATCTCCCTTCAATTTGGACACGTCCCATTATTTTTCCTTCCCTATAAAATAAAAGCGATGGTGATGTCATTCCAATAGAAATTTGTTGAAGTCATATGTAAAAATTGTTGTATAGCGTATTGAATGAAGATTTTGAATTACTTAACTGTGGGGTTTTGATACGAGGGTTGTTTGCCATTCTGTTCTCCATAAACCTCCACGGACCAGCTTCTCGCTGAGACGATTTATCTTCCCCCCTACGTTTCTCGTGTACTTTCCATGCTTCACTCTAGTAAGATGAAAAATATAAACAAGAATTGTAATGTGGACAATACACTGTAAAAGCACTGTCAAACGGGTTGCCAACAAAAAACCGTGACATTTCCGTCAGTTACTGATTTCCCTAAAATGACGGTGACCGTAATTTCAACGCAATTTCCCGTAGGAAGGTTACGAATACAAGCGCATTGTGAATCCCAGCCTGCGTCAGGGACCCAAGTTTTACGGGAAATTCACGTAGCAAAAATACGGGAAATGGACAGTGTCTTTACAGGTTTTGTTTACAATTCACAACTGGCTTTGTTGTTTATTGAAAGTTGATTTGTAAAGGAAGGCCTGTCAATTTATTTCATTGCGTTTAATTTAAAATTATTATTGGAATTAAAATTGAACATTTGACACTAAGGCTATTGAAGTAAAAATTCATCATTTAAAATAGGTTTGTCCGGCCAATTCGGAAAAAAAAATCGCATTAGAATTCATAGTGATATTGGCCAATTGGAAGCGAAGTAGCGCCCTGCTGTCATGCCCGTTGCTCGTACTTGATTTCAGGCGTTCATATTCGTTTTAAGACCTTATGTTGAACACATCCCAAGTTGAAGGTTTGTCATTTGGTTTAAGCTTTAAGTAATCATTCAATTTAGCAGTCGGTTTGGTTTAGGGTTATTTGCATGAGATTCTTGTTTTCGTTTTCATTTCCGCGCATTCTATTTGGCACTTTTTTGCATTCCAAATGAAATTAAACGAAGGTATACGGTGCGAGGCTTTTTATCTGTTGATTATTTCTGCTTTATGTCGTGGTCCATTTTTGTGTTTCTGGCCCCTCCTCTTTTTCAGGTTTTCCCGTCTGCCAGACCTCAGATACGTGGCTACAATTGACCTGCAGCAGTAGATCTGTTTATGCCAAGATTGTCTGCAAGTTCAAGATAGTCTTGGACATTGCCATCGAAAGTTTCGATGACGACAATGGTCTACGTTTAAAATTGTCATGTAACGCCCATGAGCTTGCATGTTGATATTTCTAGTGCTTCAATCTAATACTTTGCCTGGTGATCAGAATAGTGGCAGAGTCTTGTGGGAGACAGGTTTTTATATCTATATTTCTAAATTGTTACAAAAACACTCCACCTTATTCTTTAACAACGGAACGACATGGGCCTATTTCGAATTACTTTGCTTACTTTTCACATATGTTTGCTTAATGGTGAATTCGAATGACAAAACTTACACACAATCCAATTGAACGATTTTTTTTAGTTAATTGAATGCTGTTCTACACGTGCGTCCAAATTCGTCTATTAAATCGACCGGGAAAACCTAAATTGGGATCCTATTTATAGGCATCGAACTGAACATCTTACGAACTCATCCTTCCTAATCTAGAGAACATACTCCCCTTAATTATATTCTCTAAATACTTAAACGTTAGGAAAGCAATCAGTACCAAGTTTCTTTATTTACGTTTAGAGTGAATAAATATGGTCTCATTAGGTTAATCTCTGAAGAATTTTAAACAGAGTAAATATAATGATTTTCACTGGACCGCAAATTATCCTCCCAAAATTAGAACATTTTTTTGCCTCACGTTTCATTTTGTTTTAGTCTTTAAAACATGCAAAAGTTTTCCATCTTTCACTAACATACATTTCTTCAAATATGATTTTTACACGTTCCCTAAAGCATACTTTTCTGTCTAATTGCTCAACATGATTGCCGTGTCCAACATACACTAAAACAATTAACGGAAAGTTAAAAAAAAACACATTATGTTTCATGTTTCCCTGGTTCTCCAAGTGACCCCCTACTCAAGAAATGTCTACATTGTTCAAAAAAACAAAAAAACAAAACCTTAAATTAAACTTAAACCTGGATCAGATTTCTGGAGCAGATATCGAGCCGACAAGTAGTATAAGACTAGCTCAAGGAAAACTCGACAATATTGTAAATGATGACAACATGACTGACAAGAGTTTTACTTTCACCGAGACAAACGTATGTAATTTTTGGTTGATATTTTTTTTAAAGAAAGAGAAAAAACACTGATTCCCGTTAAATGCAGAAGCTGAAAGAAAGAACGAAAGAAAGAAAGAAAGAAGATCTTTTAGGGGGAGGGGCTGCCACGCCTATCAATTTATATAATTTATTGAACCATCTTGGAATGGTGCACTCGGCGTTTGTTTATGGTGTAAATCGAGGACACACACATGCCACATGATCGGCGAATCGAGGACAGGAACCAAATCGAGGACGACCTTCATTAGAAAACGTGTACAAAACCAATGAGAGTTGTTGCAAAAACCAAAGGAAAAGTACAAACAAAAGGACAAAAGAAAATCCTCGATTTGCACCATAAACAGACGTGCTTGCTCCTGTCGAGTTTTTCACTGCTGAAGCGTGTTTCATTTCAATGCACGCACTGACTTGCTTCTACGACTCGCAGAATTATTCAGCAGAACCTGGAAAAGGGTGGAATTCATCTTGAGTTTAAATTACTTAACGATTTCGGACTGATGTGGATTTTTACTGAAATATTCCGAGGAGAGGGCAGCGGCCAATCAAATAATTTGAAGAGAAACAGAAATTGCAAAATCATGAAGTGATAAAACTGCTCAATAGTGTCCGTTAGTGGACAGTCACTCTCTGTTACTGTTAACGCCTTCTGCTGGGAGTGACGTACAGCAGTTTGACCTGATTAACAATTATGTACGTTTGGAATTATTGCCCAGCAGATGTCCCGAAATTTGGGTAATTATGCAGAAAAACGCACCACGCAAGCAGCAGTGAGCAGTTTTAGGTTGTAATTTTACAACAATAAAGGTACCGTACAATAAAATTGTTGCACAGAACGAACAAAATCATATTCTTGCTGAATCTTGTTGCCCAGCATCAGTTGGGCGACGAGTCTTCGGCATTCACGGCTGAGAAGGCTCATGTGGGTTGCATAAGATGATAATTGTAGAGGGCTGTCCACACTACCATACTTTGAGGACCCTAAAGAGTCTTAAGATGTAGAACTCTTTGCCTTCTGCTAAGAACCACACTGACTCCCACTGTCACCAAGATAGGCTCTTTCATGCTTTTCATCGCCGCCCCATACTTCCACTCCTCACAAAGAACTAGACAAGGCAGTCCACCTCTGTGACCCTACGTTGGCGAAGTATGTAGCTAGAAGAGTGGCAGAAATTAGAGAGATATCTGAAGGCAAGGTATCATGCCAAACACTGTAGAACACTGAAAGGGTATAAGGTATCCAGTTAGATTTTTTCGCTGTAATCTCACAGGCGAACTATTCAAGATGAATATATTCACATGTATTGTTTTGTAGCAAATCATTGCTGGCTCTCAAGGATTAGTGAACGAAGAAGGCAAAAGGAATGTATAAATGTATACAAACGAAAAGTGTGTTTAGTGTTCACTAAAACAAAATATCAGATGAGAACGAAGCCGAGTTTTATATATGTATACATTTATATATGAGTTCAAGAAAGAAATATAATAAAACATCTGAAGAGAAAGATGCCAAATTGTATGCATGCTCATAGATATAGGTTCCATAAAGAAATTAAACAGAACATCGGAAGAAAATGAGCACAGTTTTATATATGTACAAGCTGATTTACCCGATCATAGATCGGGTAGCTGGGGATGAAAATGTGGGGAGTTAAATGTAAATGGGGGATATAGTTGGGGAGACATGCAGTTATAGAAAAGCAATTTCTGTGGTGTGATCTGAGGCAATTTCTGACCACTAAAACCAATTTGAGCAAAAGATCATCTTTTAAAGTGTTGAGTTTGGAGTAATTGAATCAGCTACATGTATTCTGAGCAATAGAATCATTATTGTAGGCTACAATATTTTTATTCGGGGAAAAAAAAATGGGGGGGGGGACCAAACAATGCCCCCCGCCTCAAGATGTGTGTGTGTGTGGGGGGGGGGGGCCTTTTCCCTTATCGATTTACGCACATGATAATTATGTACCGTGGAAACTGTCTGTAAATGTTGCCGTTGGTCTGTTAAATTGGCTTTTTGTGAGGCAGTCGCATTTGGAAAACGTAGTGAAAAGGTTACTGTAGTACACAGGCGAAGGCTGGTTTAAATCATAATGCAATAAAACGTGAAGGTGTCATTTGAAATGAAAATGTTGAGTGTTACCATAAAATTACAAACGGTATGAATCATGGAGGAAGGTCATAATTAAGTTTCAGTATTGGACTCTTCAACAAACGTAAACTTGAACTTCTTACAATTTGCAAGACCGTCTGCGAGGAAAAAGTCGATTTAACTTTTATTGAAGTTGGTTCAACCATCTATATAAGAGCAAGTTTTACTCGGCCTCCGAGAAATGTATCCGAGACCGCGGCTTCACGTCCGTGGAAAAATGTGGAGGGTGTCTTCCGCCGGGTCGGACATTTTTTCGTCGATTTTTTGTGACTGCGTTTAAGATCGCGATATTTGAAGCAATGCATCGATCCTTCGTTGACCCCAAAACAGGCCCCGGAAATTATAACGCGACACTGAATTATACGTGGCGGGCAGCGAACTCACAACGCTCAGCCTTGGTGGTGGAAGCATGGAGCTGTACATTATGGAGGCAACAGCACTCTATCACGCGACGTCACATGCTTGCGCTTCAAATAGCGAGCACCGTAGACCCAACCTCGTTTCCAGGGTGTGGAGCAGGCTGCAGTACGCGTTGCCATCGACAGTTTTGCATAGCCCGGAAATACTACGCAGTGTAGACTTTCGATTGGTCAGACCGCGCAAGGCATACTTAATATGTAGTCCTTCTGAGTATTCGTTGCACTCGGCGCAGGGGCGGCAAGCGAAGCATATGAAAGAATAGGGGCACTTAGTGGCCACGCTCCATGGAGAAAAAATATTTTACCAAGGTCACCCCATACTCCAATTTGGTGAACGCTTTTGCAGAACAGCCGAGTAGAACACGTAAATGGAACCCCTACGTCGAAGCCGCTGACCTCGCACAGTCTAGACACGCAGAAAAGCCAGCACAGGGGGCGGCCAGGCAGTCAACGTGAAAGCGCACACGACGGCAAATTCCTGCGCAAAATGCAGTCACGAAAAATAGACGAAAAGGATCGCCGGTCCGTACGGGAAAATCAGGACGACCCGAAGTGTCCGACCCGGCGGAAGACACCCTCCGTATTTTTCCACGGACATGGAGCGATTTTGGCGCAGCGGGAGCCCGCGGTCTCGGATCCTTTCATGAGCAAACATCGTCTCGGAGGCCGAGTTAAACTCTCTCCTATATATATAGATATATTTATGTAGGAATTCAAGAAAGAAATGGAACAAAATTTAAATTAGAAGAAAAAACCAAGTTTTGTGAATGTTAATTTATACAAGTTCAAGAAAGAAACAGACAATAGAAAATAGAAGTAGCCAACAAAATAAATAAGTACATGAATAGTTGTGTGGCACTGTGGCACACATTGCCAAAAAAATGACGAGACGTTTCAAGCAGATTGATGCCTCATCGTTGGACTTACGCTGTTTTTCAAATGAGAGATGTATGAACATGTACAACACTGAAAAGAGGTCTACACGCAGACATTTCAAATTTCAATACATTGCATATAATTTTGCTTTTAAATTTTTTGTTAATATATTGTAAATTATTGTTGCTATAGTGGGAATTGAAGCATCACCTCCCATTGTGTTTCCGAATGCTGGTCATTTTATGCATTGGTGGGATTGCCAAAGGTCAATCTCTTAAGGAAGGCCAATCCCGGAGATGTGACATCGAGTTAAGGTCTCCAAAAACTTACATACGTGTTTTAGAGAGCTGGATTTTTCTTTTAGGAATATCCTTTACACTGTCTATTACCTTTCTTTTGCAGGTTTACTTCTTGGTTTGCGGGTATTTAATGGCGATGATGTCTTTCTCTCATGGGAGGGGTAATGAGACGACGGTTTCCTGTATGGAAGCACAGAAAGAAACGCCTCCTTCCCACGCCTGCTGACTTTAGTCTTCCTGCTGACAAGTTTGGTGTTGGAGTGGTCGTACACGGCGGCTGTTGCCTTAATGTAGGCATCCAAATCCTGAATGGTCTTTTGCGGCATCTTGGTAGTCGGTTGGTGGTGAAGGAAGATGTGAGGATTCACTCACAGACGACAGGAAAACCAGCTAATGCTTCCATGTACTGGCCTTCAGTGCGCTACTGCTATGGATTGAATGTTAATCAGC
This sequence comes from Patiria pectinifera, assembly GCA_029964075.1. Classification (NCBI taxonomy): domain Eukaryota; kingdom Metazoa; phylum Echinodermata; class Asteroidea; order Valvatida; family Asterinidae; genus Patiria; species Patiria pectinifera. The sequence goes on from CM057145.1 coordinate 10,803,864, forward strand.
TACACGCCCTATAAGTACTGTTAATATTAACAGCCAGGCTAGGCTGCAGATGCGCATACTTCGCGTTTTGTTAATGAACCCTGGGAAGGTAGCACAAACTACACCTGACCTTGTCTTGTTTCAACGGGTTTGTACACGAAGAGGCAGGTCACCAGATCCTGTTTTTATCTATTGGGCCTTTTCCAAACCACGGATTCGTCTCAAGCTGCTGCTCCGTCTCTAACTTGAAAATATTGTTTTGGAATAATGTCAAAACTCGTTGGAAATGTTTAAAATATTGGCTTTGCTTATAATAAGATTTTATGTTGCTGCAGCAGAACAAGGGCCTGGATTGAGCCGGATTCCACTTAGCCAGGGGCTTCAAACTCTCCCGAAACCAAAACCGAAGCCGTGCACTGGAAACCTACTTGTAATTGGTTTTTATCTAGCCAAGTGCTACAGACTTTGTACAAATTCGCATAAACGCCGTGAACACTTCACGTTTGGACTTTGGAAAATGGCGTCAATAATCAAACCCCCATATTTAACAATATTGACATTGTGAGAACACACATACGAATGCTGCTTTTACACCAACGGCAAACATACAGCATGACCAGGAACTATACCTGTATTTGTTTTAAACAAAGTTTGGTGGCCGTCCATAGAATCTGTATGGAGTGGCATATGCGTAGCGGGGGGAGTAAGGGGGTATTTCCCCTATTATTTTTTAAAGAGTGCCCTTTTTCATTTAAATGCCCTTTTTCATCAATAAATACCCCCCAAAAAATGTAAGGAGTGTCCTTTTTGGTAAGAAGTGCCCTTTTCCTTAACAAGTGCCCTTCAAAAAAAAAAATGTTGCCCTTTTTGTGCCATATGCCGTTCACGGGTGCTTTTTTAAAATTTAATGCCCGGTTTGCCCTGATAAGCACCATAGCTTCGCGTCATAAGATTTAATGCTAAGTATGCTATTAATATTAGCAGCCAGGCTACAGATTTTTTTTTTTTCGCATACTTCTCGTTTTGGTAATGAACGCTAACAAGTGAGCACAGACTATACCTGACCTGGTCTGGTTTCAACAAGTTTGTACACGAAGAGGCAGGTCACCAGATCCTGTTTTTATCTATTGGGCTTTTTCCAAACCACGGATACAGCATGACCAGGAACTATACCTGTTTTTGTTTACAAAAAAAAGGTCTGGCGGCCATCCATAGAGTCTGTATGGAGTGGCATATGCGTAGCCGGGGAGGGGGAGTAAGTGGGTATTCACCCCTATTATTTTTTAAAAAGTGCCCTTTTTCATTCAAATGCCCTTTTTCATCAATGAATACCCCCAAAAAATTGTAAAGAGTGCCCTTTTTTGGTAAGAAGTGCCCTTTTCCTTAACAAGTGCACTTAAAAAAAAAAAAAAATAAGCGTTGGCCTTTTTGTGCCATATGCCGTTCACGGGTGCCTTTTTTTAATTTAATGCCCAGTTTGCCCTGATAATAGATAGATGGTACCAGCGCCCCCCCCCCCCCCCACACACTTTCTGTTGTTATGAATCGAAGAGTCCGGAGAAAAAAAATGTGTCTACATTTCATCACAGATGTGCAAGTGCCCTTCTCAAAACAAATTCCCCCCCCCCCCGCCCCCAATAAAATCGTGCTACGCCACTGACTGGGGAGTTATTTTCTTGTTTTCAAATGGCGATAGCTGCATGACTAATTCTAGGTTGTTCTAGCGTTGTTCACTTAAGTGGTTATATCTCCCAGGAGGTATTGTTTAATCACACCCCAATCAAATGTGCATTTATAGGGACGACTTTGTGTCCCTATTTTTTGTATATGTATCGGTGGCAATTTAACTGGTCTGCACCCTTCAACTATTGTTTTCCCTTTGACCGCCTTTAAAGCAAATACAAACGAGTTCAAATTGCTTCTTCTTTCACATTCAGGCCTTTATTTGCCAATTACTTATTTTAGACAAGTCCAAATGATTCACATACATTACCAATATATAGCAAATGTATTAAATCTCTTGTTTCCATCAGGATCAAAATACAAAAACAAATCTCAACACTCTTCACTATGCATAAAGGTTACCCAAACTTTATTGAAAGTTCAATGTTCTCAAAGTGCAAACATTGATCACCGGCATTTGTTGCACTCAAAGATGTTTTTTTTTTTCAAATGTGTACGGTTTTCTTTCATTGTCAACGGTGTAATTCCTTGTAAAAATTCTGAACAATAACTGAAAAAAAATGAAGGCCATTTTTTTTCATTAGCGAGTGTCCAAAAATCGTATTTTTTTTTCTCGACATTAGGCTTAGTTTCTTATGAACTACAGGCAGCTAAAATCCAAACTTCAGAAATTGTGGGTTTTTATATTAAACTATCACAAATTAGGTGTCTTAAGGCTTAGGGCTTTTGGCAAAATAACGAAATGTCGAGTATTTTTCTCCATAAGACAGCATTTAACATTATTGCAATATGCATCTGTTTTAACTTTTCTAACTTTGTCAACGTAAGCATCACGTGAACACCCACAAAGAGGAATGGTGGGTAGTGGCCGAATTATAGAGGTACGTATGTGTGTCTGTCTATCGAAACATGTCTATAATTGGTCTCATTAGACAGGTTTTCTGTGCCCACTGTAATAATTAAATACGGGTACATCATTTGAATGGTATGCACACATTGCAATAAGTGAGACACCTTTCTAAAACATTCAGAATCAGTCACATAAAATATACGGTTATGATAAGCTCATCTGATGGCACAATACAAAACTTATTTTTTAAAAACATGACCACTTCAAAGTTTCAGTTCGATTTCTCGTAAAAAGTTAGGCTAAACAAACATGTACAAAGTTCGGCTAAGAAAAGATATACAAGTAATGCACAAGATAAACATATATATACGAGATATACCGCATGGCACATTAACAGGAAAATCTTGAGCTTTCAAACTGATTGCATACACGCTTATTAATATGTACACTTTCAAAATTAAAGTTAAATTTCTCATACAAAGTTGGTTTAAACAAAGATGTGTACAAGGTATAAAGAGCATGACACTTTCTTAGGAAGATAGTGAGCTGGTTGCATGCGATACTCCCATTGCTCCCCAGAATGATATTCTCATATATTCCATTTTAGCAAAATCTTTACAAGGCCTACAAATATAATATAATATATATTCAACGGCGACATCACCCGGTGATTAGAGATGATACATTAGTTTATTCAACTGGATGTATTTCTTTTTGGCTGTTCACCAAAGCGATTTTGCCCATTCAAATTATCGTGTAATACATTGCGTTCAAACAAGATGACTGGATTCAACACAATATTTGGTTTCTTATTTATTTTTTTCCACAATAACTTGTATTGTGACCTCGAGACTGATTCGATCCAAAAGGCTGAACAATGCATCATCTACTCGTGGATGTGTATTTGATATCCTTCGGAATGTTCAATCATAAAATAAAGTCAAAATCAACTCCACTACCACATGCCACAGGTATATGTTTCTAATCTTTTTTCTGTCAGTGCAAATCAGCCCAATTTCGGCCTACTAACATATTTCATTAGTTTTAGAATGGGAGCCCATGTTCTTGCAGAGCCACAATCATTTCCCTTAAGGCTGAGGGATTCGAGGGTTGGCAGTTGACTTACTGCTGCAGCAAGGTGTTCAATGTTAGTACTCTTCAATGGGCAATTTGTTAATCGTAACTCCTCCAGGTGAGTCAGATTTGGTAATGGTTCGGTCCATAAATCCGCGGAACCACCCAGATCATCAATGCCCCAATGGAACAAACTGACCAAATCTCTTCGATTATTGAATGACTCTTAAACATTTCCGTAATATCATTACCAGTAAGTGAGAACCGTCTAATGCTCAGTTGTATGCATTTTTTGCATGGCTGAACACGATACTCGCGTAAAGAGAAACTACCGAAAATACAAACCAACAAATTGCCACGCGACTGACTGATTTTGTGGTATATTTAATTTCAAAATTGTCAATGTAGCAAACGCTCATATCAAGATTCTTTTAGCACAACGTGATCACCCACCGAGAGGAATGGCATGAAGTGGCCGCATTATACAGGTATGTTTTACATGAGTATAAAGTTGGGCTTTGGAGAACGGTTGCATTACACAGGTTGCCTCTGCCGACTTCATCAAATACACACATTGAATGGTATGTTATCATTTCTATCCATGAGACTTTTTTTAGTCATTTAAAATCAGTCCCACAAAATCAGTTGAGAAAAGGCCGTAATGTGGCATAATACAAAAGGTACACACAAGATGTACAATTTCAAACTCTCTTACAAAACTGCGGTAATTAAAGATATGTACAAACAATCTTTACGAGGCCTACGAAAATGGGAATTCACCGGCGAAATAACCAGGTGATTGGAGATGTATACATTTGCTTAACAGGGTGTTTTTCTATTGGGCTGTATACCAATGAGGTTTTTCCCATTTGACCAGCCCCAGCCTCTCTTTCACTGTTACTGTATCATATTCAATCGATTCTTTATATTTTTGCACCGAGTATATTAATACATTTGATGAGTAATTCTGATTGAACTGGATGCTGTTCCAGACGTTTATGAAATTAAGTCTTTGTCGACAATATTAAAAGAGTTTTATTCTGAAGTTAAACATTTTCCACACGATTCACATTTCTTACAAGCAACAGAACCGATGTTAATAAGCTGTCCTCGATTCTGTTATGATGCCATTTACACTATTAAAGCCTGCATTGGATTAAACTCTCAATTAAACTGTTATGAAATTGTCACAATGTCCGTGCGCGTTGGATATTTATTACTGTTAAATCTGTGAATCGGGAACAAAATATTCGACACGTATACAAAGGAGAGCGGCGAATTATGCCTTACGATCCCCTTCCCAGAAATAATCAGTGGTCCACTTTTCCTGGTTAGAAACTGAAGAGAGTTCTGAAGTGTGGAATGACATGCACTTAGTGTGTCTTTATGCTCAAAGCGATAAAGTCCGTCAACTATAGCCCGTCAATTTAAAGCATATTTGAGATATTTTTTTTGCGAGTCTTGTATGGGTAAAAAAAACCCAACATTTCTCCCAAAACATATTACATCTGAAAATCTGGCATCCGTTGCAAACGGACTGTAATATTTTGACTGATTAAGCTGCAGCAGGCGTGGATCCGGGGGAGGTGGCCCCCCCCCCCCCTCAGCTCTAACTACAATTTTGTTTATTTTTATAATTACATTAAATATAATGTGACCCCCCTCCCCCCCCGTGCCAATTCTCAGCTTGGTTCTGGATTCAACAGAATGTTCCGTTTCCTGGATTTCTCACGATAACTTGTGACTCGCTCAAGTTACTGGCTACTTGGGCATTATATACACTGTAGTAAATCTCAGAGCAGACACAAATCTAGTCATCCTCCGAAGATTCATCAGGCTCGTTTATCAACTCCCCATGTCTCATCTAACTCAAAAAGAACTCCCCATGCCTAATCTCCAATTCCCTCAACTCTGCTTCCCCATGCCTCAGATATGTGTTTCTTATCTTGTTCTGTCAGTGCGCATCCGCCTAATATCAGACTTCTGACATGTTTCATTTGTTTCAGACTGGGAGCCCATGTTTTTGCACAGCCACCCAAAGAACGATTTTCCACAAGGCTGAAGGATTTTAGGGTTGGCGTTCGACTTACTGCTGCAGCAATGTGTTCAATGTCAGTACTCTGCAGTGAGCCATTGATTATATTCAACTCCAGAAGTGCCGTCATGTTTTGTAAGGGTGGGGTCCAGATTTCTGCGGAACCACTAAGACCATCAATGTCACGAAGGATCAAACCGACCAAATCTTTGCGATTACTGAATGACTGTAAAATATCTGCCATATCCTCGCCCGTTACTGAGAGCCTGTCCACGTCCAGCTGTATGCCATTATCGCATGGCTGAACACGACTCTCCTCACCGGAACTACCAAAATGACAATCCACCAGATTGCTCATGCGACTTACTGATTCAGCGATATATTTCATATCACGACTGTTCATGTAACACTCTTCCATAGAAAGCTTTTCGAGGTGAATCATCCTCTGTAAGCTAGCTGCCCACTTTCTGGCGTTACCCCCCAAGTCCCGATTTTGTGAGAGGTTAAGATCGGCCAAGTTTGGCATCTCCCCGACTGATGATGCAACATGTGGTATATCTTGTTCGTTCATGCCGCATGAAGACAAATCGAGTGATTTTAAGTGAAGCATCGTCTGAAAACTAGCTGCCCAAGTCCCAGCAAAACCACCCAAGTTCCTATTCTGTGAAAGGTTAAGATTGGCCAAGTTTGGCATTTGACTTAATGCAGCAGCAAGATTTTCAATGCCAGGGCTTTGCACTGAGCACTGCAATTCCCTAAGTTCCGTCATGTTTTGTAAGGGTGGGGTACATATGGTCCAGAAATCGGATCCTCCTTTACCACGAATGTCAGAAAACCTTAAGCTAACTAAATCTCTCCGATGACTGAACGACTGTAAAATATCTGCCATGTCCCTTTTTGAGTCACATTGAATGTGCAGTTCTACACGTATGCCATTCCCGCTGGGCTGAATAGAGAACGAATTATGACCACCGAAATCACAATTCACTAGATTCCCCATGTGAACAACTGATTTAGCGACGTATTTTACATCCCGATTGCTTAAGCCACAACAACTCACTTCAAGTTTCTCTAGGTGTATCATCTTCTGCAAGCTAGGCGCCCACGTTCTTGCTTTACCTCTTAATACCTCATTCCATGAAAGGTTAAGACTGGCTAAGTTTGGCATCTCCCCAACCGATGATGCAATATGTGGTACATCTTGTTCATTTATGCCGCATAAAGATAAATCGAGTGATTTCAGGTGAATCATCGACTGCAAACTAGCCGCCCACGTTCCAGCGTTACCACCAAATCTCTCACTCCCAAGCTTAAGATCGGCCAGGTTTGGCATCGCTCGAACCGATGATGCAATATGTAGCATATCCTGTTCACTTATGCGACATCCCGATAAATCGAGTGATTTCAGGTGAATCATTCTCCGTAAACTAGCTGCCCACGTCCATGCCTTTCCACCGAGATCCACATTGCACAAAAAATCAAGATCGGCCAAGTTTGGCAGCTCCCCAATTGATAAAACAACGTGTGGTACATCTTGTTCATTTATGTCGCAAAAAGATAAATCGAGTGATTTCAGGTGGCCCATCCTCTGCAAACTAGCAGCCCACGATCCGGCGTTACCACCCAAGTGCGAATTCCCTGAAAGCTTGAGAACGGCCAAGTTTGGCATTTGACTTACAGCCCCAGCGAGATGTACAATGTCAGTGCTTTGTAGAAAGCAATCACTTATACCTAACTCCCGAAGTTCCATCAGGTATCTGAAGAGTGGGGTCCACACGCCTGCGGAACCACCAAGACCACGAATGTTCTCTAGGTTCAAACTGACTAAATCTGTCCGATGACTGAATGGCTGTAATATATTCGTCATATCCTCGCCGGTAAGAGAGAACCCCTCAATGCTCAGGTGTATGCCATTACGCCATTTCCACACACGTAACACCTCAGGATAACTACCGATATAACAATCCACCAGATTCTCCATGCAACTGACTGATTCAGCGACAAATTTAACTTCGCGACTGTGAATTTTACAATATCTTATTTGAAGCTTCTTCAGGTGAATCATCCTCTGCAAACTAGTCGTCCACCTTTCGACTTTACCAGCCACGTTCCACCTCTGAGGGAGTCTAAGATCAGCCAAGTTTGGTAGTTGACTCAATGCTGAAGCAAGGTGTTCAATGTCAGCACTATGTAAACAGCAACAACTTAAATCTAACTCCCTGAGTTTTGTCAGGTTTTGTAAAGGTGGGGTCCATATACCTGCGTAACCATTCAGACCATCAATGTAAAGAAAATTCAAACTGAACAAGTCTCTCCTAATACCGAATGATTGAAGTATATTGGCTACATCACTAGCGGTCAGTGAGAACCTCTCAATGGTCAGTTGTATGCCATTACGCCATGGCTGTACATACGACCGACTGATTCAGCGATGCATTGTAAATCACGACTGTTAATGCTACAATTTCTCATGTCAAGCTTGTTAAGGTGAATCATCAACTGCAAGGTAGCCGCCCACGTTCCTGCGTGACCACCCAAGTTCGAATTCTCTGAAATTTTGAGATCGGCCAAGTTTGGCATTTGACTTAATGCTGTAGCAAGGTGTTCAATGTCAGCGCTCTGCAGTGAGCAATCACTTAAATTCAATTTCCGAAGTTCCGTCAGGTTTTGTAAGGGTTGGCTCCAGATATGTGCGGAACCACCCAGACCATCTATGCCTTTAATGACCAAACTTACTAAATCTTTCCGATTACTGAACGACTGCAGAATAACCGACATATCCTCGCCAGTTAGTAACGACCCAGTAATGATAAGTCGTATGCCATTACCGCATGGCTGTACATGATACGTCCCAAACAAACCGAAGCTACACTCTACCAGATTCCTCATGCGACTTACTGATTCAGCGATGTGTTTCACATCGCGACTTATAATGCCAGAAAGACTCATATTGAGCTTCTTTAGGTGAATCATCCTTTGCAAACTAGTAGCCCACGTTTCTGCTTTACTACCTGGGTCTTTATTGTATGAAAGTATAAGAACGGCCAAGTTTGGCATTTGACTTACTGTGGCAGCAATGTGTTCGATGTCAGTGCTTTGCAGTGCGCATTGACCTAAATCCAACTCCTGAAGTTCCGTCATGTTTTGTAGTGGTGGGGTCCACACACCTGCGGAACCACCCAGACCATGATCACCATAAAGGATCAAACTTACTAAATCTCTTCGATAACTGAATGACTGCAAAATATCCGCCATATGCTCGCCAGTTTGTGACAACCTGGTAATGCTCAACTGTATTCCCTTTCCCACTGACTTAACACGCCACTCCCCAGCGGATCTACTACTGAAATCACAATCCACCAGATTCCCCATGCGACTCACCGATTGAGCGATGCTTTTTACATCGTGACCGTAAATGCAACAATCACTCAAGTCAAGTTTCTTTAGGTAAATCATCGACTGCAAACTAGCCACCCATACCCTCTTGCCGGCAAAACAATCATGTAAGTAATTGCCTGAAAGATTAAGATCGGCCAAGTTTGGCATCTCCCGAACAGATGATGCAATGTCCATTACATCGCGCGGGATTAAGCTACATCCGCGTAAACGGAGTGTTGTGAGGGATTTCATTCCGCGCAACTTGACCGCCCAGTCTTTCTGTACTGCAACTGTTGGTAAAAGTAAACGTTCCAAATGATTGCCACCATTGAGTGGACACTTATTAAAATGCAATACGCGCAGATTGTTCATTTTGTTCAAACGTGAAAGTACGACATCACTCAACCTTGAAAGGTCACACCCAGTAAATATGACTTCATGTACTTCAGCAAGGTAATCTACTCCCGAGAGCTCTGTCTGCTCGGCAACATGTTGCAGCAACCACGCGAGTGAGTTCATTGAGTCGTTGCTATAGTTATCTATCCGCATAGATTCAGTGAAAAACGACTCGATGAAATCAACTGATATCAAATCACTTGGCTGACATTCAAAGTAGCAATGTACGGCCAATTTCCCCACTTCACCGTGATGTGGATTCTCGTGCATGTTTTGCAATATACGCCTTGTGCATTGTTGATTGTCGCCACAGCAGAAACGCAATATGTACTCAAAATTCCTAGGATCGTTCGACATTTTATCAAGAATCTCTTGAAATGCCCCATCGTCTTTCCCTAAAAGACTCTGACAGTACATAGCTGCGCAATACTCTTGAATAGTCTTATGAATGAACTGCACGTTATTGTGCGTGTCAAGCCAATTCATGACCCTCTGACTAGTGAGAATACTCGCTTGTATTGCCTTATCAAGTGCACTCTTCTCAAACTCTCCCTCTTGAAATGAAAGCCTTTGCTCTGGGAAAATAAGCCCTTCTAAAGCAACTTTGCCGATTCCAATTAGTACTTTCGATATTGCTTCTTCTGATATTTCAGGCATTTTTCTTCGAAATATGTATCTAATTGCCTGACTGAACAATCTTGATAAAGTTTCGGGTAGCTTTGACTTTTCCCTCCATAATAAGCACATCAGCAGAAGAAACATGGGACTTTTTGACAAATCGGACAGCACATCCGATGACTGAATCCTATCAAGAAGTCCCTCAGCCATATCAAGCTTTTCAGAGAAAAACCTTTTCACATACTGCCCAATATCTTCCTTCCTCAATCCCAACACTTTCACATGGGTGAAAGGTTTTGAAATGAGGGATTTGCTTGCCAATTTAGCAAAGTGTGAGGTGCGTGTTGTTACAACTACAAAACATTCTGTGCCAAACTTTCGATTGAGCATTCTTAGAACGGACCCAAATTTCTCTGGTTCGAGGTTAGTTGTCCCGAATTCATCAAAACCATCTATCAGAATGAGCACACTACTACCATTGTCTTTAATAAATGCTTCCAAATCACGCTTGTTAACCTTTGTGTCATCTGATAAAAGTTGGTCAAACACTGAGTCAACAAGATCCGACGTTTGTTTGAGAGCGGACATTTTCAATACAAACAAAAGTGGAAACTGCCCGAGTGCAACACCTGTAGCCCAGTCGTATGCCATTTTGTCAATAATGGTTGACTTGCCCATCCCAGCTGACCCACACAGAATGGCGCGCCTAATCACATTCCCATCTTTTGACTTGACGAGAAAAATGTCCCGATATTCCCCAATATGCCCCTCTATGTCATCCTGGTCACCCTTTTCTAATTGCAACTCTGTATAAATATCCCTAATATGTTTCATGTCGTCATCGACCCAGGGTATTAGCTGAACGTAACTACCTGTTGTAGTATACAGGGTTTTTAATTCACTCCTGCACTGATTAGCTGCAGCATCACTCGGACTGGATTGCGCTCCTTTCATCTCGGCTGTTAAAAGAAAAGAGCGAATATCAGGTGTGTAGTTGCTGCAGCGGTTGAATGGGTTAATATTTATCTCTTCATGTGGAAGTTTCGTACAGGTATTTTAATAGCTCGATTTGTCTCCATGCTTGTAAAACCTGAATTGTAAGCATTGTAAAATGTAAGTCTACAATTTGCCAAATTTTCTTAAATTACTGAACATACCTGATGCGCCTCGAACCAAATCGTTCTTGCCGGAATCAATCAGAGCCTTCTCCAACGTCCGCCATGCTTCTGTGTAATTGTCCTGCCTTCTCCACCATGTGCTTAACATCTCAAAGCACTGCCTCACAACATCGTTGGAATGATTAACCTTGATTATATTAATATCTTCTTTAGAAAAATCCAAGTTTAAGGCCAATTCTTCCCAATGTGCTCCAATCCTCTTAGAATGATTCCAAGTGGATCTGTCGTCGGGTAGAGTGTCTGTTAATAAAAAAAAAAGTCATTTTACTATGAATAATGCGCGTACAGTTTAATTTGCGGCTATAATTATTTTACGAATTTTTGTTTTGAAATGGACTACACTTATATTATATGGATATCCATATGGAACGGTTTTGCGTTCCAACGCAAGATACGAGCAAAGCGAAAGTCACGAAGCGTACCTTTAGATGGTTGTGTTGTTGACAATCTCTCTTTGCAAAAGTACTACATTGTATTTTGATTTCTATGGAATTGTTCTTCGCTAGTTTTGAACTCATATTAAGATAAGAATAATAATGTTTACTTTAGCTTATTGCTTCTGAATGAGACATCGACAAAATCCACATATATTTTTTTAAAATAATAATTATCTCAAACATATTTTTTATAACATATTTGGTAAATTTAAAATATTTTAGTTGATAACTTGGGCAGAAGAAAAAGAGGAAATTTGTTCAACAGGACAAACAAATACAGTGCACCTTTAACACAAATTGAGGGGGGAAAAGAAACGATAATGGCAAGCGGCAGAAGGATTAAACATATGTTGGATTCTTTTTAAATATGTACATGATATGCAATCAGTCTCCGTAACTCCCACTTGAACAGGTGGGCTAAGTTTGTCTTGGTGAGCAATCTCTTCTCGTCTCGGTCCCTGTCTCCCAGATGATGTGGTCACTTTCGCCTTGCCCTGTTTTTTACCCCTTCCCATTTGAATCGCTGGTTTAGTTTTGTCTCGATGAGCTACTTCCTCATGTCTCGGTCTCTGCCTGTCAGTTGATGTTGTCCCATTCTCCTTGCCCTGTTCTTTAGACCCTCCCACTTGAACCTGTGGTTTAGGTTTGTCTCGACGAGCAGCTTCCTGTTGACGCGGTCTCTGTCTCTCAGATGGTGTTGTCCCTTTCTCTATACCCTGTTTTTTAGCCCCTCCTGCTTGTACAGATGGTCCAGGTGTGTCTCGATGCCCAACTTCCTTCTGTTTCATTCTCTGCTGCTCTTCAGATGGAATCATTAAAGCTAGCTCAGACCGCCCGATTGAATGTAACGCATCTCTTAAACTCTGAAATCCTTCCTTGCGATTTGTGATTTCTCCACCAAGAAAGCAACATCTGTAGGCTCCATTCTTTGTTATCTTTGAAGGTGGTTTTGAATTGTCTGATTTCTGCTTCTTTATATCCCAGGAATTTAGCCAATTTTTCCCAGCATGATTCAGTTTTCGAAGCCAAGTCCCGAAAGAATTGATCATCAACAGTGTGTTTGTCTGCCAAACAAAAATAAACCTTTTCGTAAGTACATGAGTATGTGATTAGTTCGCTGCCTTTTTGGATTTAAAGGCAATGAACTTTAGATATTACCATTTGGTTGAAGTCAAGCTAATTTTAATCAGATGTATTTTAAATATCTGTGACATTTTTTTATTGAATTAATAATTTTTTGGCAGGGGTTCGGAAATGCTGGGAAATGGTGAGAAGTTGGAGGAGGCGGCGTTACAGCACATTAATTAAAATCGCTCTTTAACTGTAAGTACTTGTTTCACGGCTTACATGCTAGTATGATCATGTTTTTCCCACATGGGGCTTAAGATTGTTGGGTGGGTTGTTGGGTGGATATATATTGTATTCATACAACTCGAGTTTTACAGCTTTGCAAGTATTACAGCTTTGCATTCAAAGACGCATGCGTCTAATTTTCATACCATTTGCATATCAGATCGCGCCCATTTCTCTTCGTTTCTGTACTATCGAAGTACCGGCACGGACGGTGCCGTATAGCCGTCTTTACACGTTACCCGGCCTCGCTGCTACCAGGCCGCCGTGTGTTGTACCACTTGGTAATTGTTATTTCTGGACTTTCCAAAAGCCATTTAGAAATGTTGGTTATGTCAGGTTTTTTCCCTGTGACATGAATCTAGTAAGAGAGGCGCATGTGGCATCCCCACACTTACAACTGTAAAGGTATAAGGACATATGTTTTCTCCCATCTTTAAAGATACTTAACATGTTTCCCTTTGGTATGTACCTTCAAGTCCTCCACCCAGTAGGCCATCAGTGCACAGACGGAGTGAGATGTTCTCGTCCGGATGAATTCCACAGTCGTGAAGGGTCAGCAAGTTATGGAGCTGGCAAAAAGAAATAGAAGATCCTGATATAACACACAGTACACTCTTTGAAACAGAGGGTTTAACGATGCCAGTCTGTTGGATGGGATAACACAACCCGGCAAAAAAGTTGTAATTTTAACTTTTTATCTGTGGTATAATTAAATCGTGAGACTAAAGCGGAGGGCCTAAAACCAACTCTTTTTATAATCGTTGTCTATCTATTACTTAAGTGCTAAAGTACCACTGTACCGACATCAGAAGAAGCACTGTTTTCAAATACACGACTGATTTAATGTGAATCAGAAGAGGTTGTCACTTAAACCCACAATGCATGGCCTTTAATTCGATGGAATGTTGATTGAAAATTAACACCATGGTTACTTTGTAAAATCTGGAGTCATCTTTACCTCAAAGTTACGAAAGTTTCTTCGGATGTACAGTCGCTGTTGTTGAGGATGGACACTGATTGTCTCGCTTATTATCTGTTTTAAGGTCGAGATGCGTGTCTCTGGGTCCATTTGCAAACACAGTGTCGTATGCTTATGTGACAGGTGACTTCGGATGAAGACCTGCACATATCTGAAACTGTCAGAATGGAGGATTTGCACTTTTGGTTATATTTAACTGACATTTTAAAGTTAATACGTGAAGGTAAAGTTCATCAATTATTAATGGAAACATACCTGTGCACCGCTTATAATATGAGGAGATATGATTGTTTTTAAAAGGGCATTGATAAGGCCAAAAAAAAAAGTTTCCGGTTTCTGGTATGCGCGCGCGTCGCCGTAGACATGCGCGTCGGCAAAATGAAAAAGTTTTTTTTTCAATAAAAGATGATGTCTCAAAACCGCCAAACTCACTGGTTTGACTGGAATCCTGCTACTGCACAATTTTAACGTGTTTTTAGATGGGGTTATGATCGAGAATAAGCTTTATGTGGCCTCTCTGGACTCCCATATATTTGCACTAAGTTTAGTCGGGCACCATTTGCAGTCATCAGCCGACATTTGGAGCAAAAAAGTCAGGTAAAAAAAAAAAAAAAGCCGCGTCGCCGCACCACTTTTTGGACAAGCTCCATACCAGAAACCGGAGACTTATTTTTTTGGGCCTAAACAATGCCAAATTTGATGAGCTTTATATACTGAGGTAATTTTTCAACCCGGTCTACAGTGTGAACAGTCGTCCAGCGTTCATTGATGTTTTACCTGACAAGCCGAGGTTTGTCTTGATCAGAAACTTGTTCCTTTTTCAGTTTCTCTTCCTCGGTTGATGCCGCCCCGTTTTGTTCACTCTCCTCTTCAACTCCCGCATCTTGTTGCCTTTCTGGCTTGTGTCCAGCTGCTTCGTCGCTCGATTCGCTCGTTACTGTTACAGATAGGAAACCGAGTGCGTCATATTGTTTACAGATTGTTTGAACTAATGTGTTTAACATTGCTAACAATTGCATTGTTTTCTAATGGCTTATTTGTTGTAAAATGAGTTTGTTTGAGGTCCTGAAAACAAAGCGTCTGATATAAAGTCACGTTTTCACTAATAGCTCACTTGGTACATTTTCAGTCAACCCAATGGCCTCCAATGCTCGCCTCAGCTTCTGAGCTGCTTCGTCGCGATCTGTCGTCTTTTCCAACCAAGTGAGTAGCATGTGACGGCTCTCTTCAGCGCTGCCTTTGTTGGTGGTTTGGATGTCTGCAATTTCCGCTTCTTCATATCCTAGATGTTTAGCTACTTCCTTCCATGATGATTCAATTTTCGGAGACAAGACCTTGAGGTACTCATCATCAATGGCGGCCTTGTCTGCCAAAAGAATGTTAAAGTGTGCCTTCAGTGAAACATTTTCTATTGCGCCCACAGGGGTATATGGTATCAACGTATAGCAGTTAACTTATATTATTAACTACAGCCGCAACAAAGAGAGACATTCGTTCTTCATAAACAGCTCAAATAAAGATAGCAAAATCTCTATAGAAGGTAGTTTGTTCACTTGAACATAATTCGTTTCCCGAACTTGGTCATTTACCTTTTGATACCTCGTTTTTCACATTTTCTTCTTCGGTTGATGCCGCCCCGTTTTGTTTGCTCTCCTCGTCAACTCCTACATCTTGACGCCTTTCTTGTTCGGGTCCTGCTGCTTCGTCTCTCGATTTGCTCGTTACTGATGCAAGAAGGAAAACAGAGTGCATCATAATTGTATTGTTTACTAATTGTTTACCAATTGTTTTAAACTATCTTTACTTTTTTGTTTTACAATCGACGAGGCCGTTTTTAATTGCTTAAGCCTATTCATTTGTTAAAAGAGCAACGTATGAGAGTAAAGTACCATGCCAATCTGTTTTTCGTCGTAAAAATACAGCGTCTGAAGTTAAGTCCAGTCGGAAATCACTGATATATATTAGAAAACTTTTTGTTCACATTAATTTAGCTCACCCGGTACATTTTGGGCCAAATCGGTCAACCCGATGGCCTCCAATGCTCGTCTCAGCTTCTGAGCTGCTTCGTCGCGATCTGTCGTCTTTTTCCACCAAGTGAGTAGCATGTGACGGCTCTCTTCAGTGCTGCCTTCGTTGGTGGTTTGGATTTCTGCAATGTCCGCTTCTTCGAATTCGAGGTGTTTGGCAAGTTCCTTCCACGATGTTTCAATTTTTGAGGACAAGTCCTTGAGGTACTCATTATCAATGTCGGCCTTTCCTACAAAAAAATGAGCCTTCAGTGAAACATTTTTAAGAGCTAGAATAAAAAAGGCTCTTGTCTTTATTAAAGGCTCATTTAATTTCTGCAAAATCTCCTTAATAGGAGGTAGTTTACTCATTTGAACATTATTTCGATTTCCAAATTTTGTAATTTACCTTCTGGTACATGGTCGCAAGTCTGATCGTCTTTAGATAGACGGAGAGAGATGATTTCACCCTTGTCGACACCATTCTCCTCAAGTGTGAGTAAGTCGCAGAGCTGCCATAGTAGCTAATGTTAAAAGTGAATTACTTTGTTTAAAGGACTAGCACATTTACCTTCCACCCATTTCCACATTGCAACCTCGCGCTGATTTAAGCTTTGAATCTTTCAAATTAAATTGAATGGTATATTGAAACATACCGACCTGAAAGTTTCGCCAGATGTACAGACACTGGTACCGCGCCTCGACACCAATCTGCTTTTCTATGAGCTCTTTTAGCGATTGGACGGATGTCCCCGGATGTAGTTGGAAACTAAGCGTCTGTGGTGCATCATCGTTGGCACTTTCTGGAGTCCGGACAGAGAATTTCAGTTTCTGTTTCGGGTAACTGAGTGTACTGTAAAACAAAAAGATTGCTGTAAGAGAAACATTGAAGTTCGAAATTTGGTCAACGGAATACACTGAGATAATGATTTTTTTGGTCACAAAGGTCCAGTGTTACAGGGTGATTTTATTTTAACCGAAATTGAACTGAAAATGAAGATATGATTTTATATTAATAAATACAATTTTGTGAACTTTCATCTTAAAATCATGGCCAAGTTTCCAAGATGAGTACATAGCAGACACAATTATTGATAGTAATATTATTCCACAAAACATCAAGGAACTTCGCTATTAATGTGTACCAGGGACTTTGTGGCATTTAACGACAAAACAATTCGCTTCAGACTTGAAAGAATATTTCTTTCGGCTAGGAATAATTTCAGGTGCTGTCAATGATTGTAAAATATTATACAAATATTGAGTGGCTCAGCGTGGAATGGGAGGAATATTATCGCGAGGTAAAATCTGGACTTTCCATTTCACGAGGCGAATCCGAGTGAACTGGAAAAGTCCAGATTTTACCGAGCAATAATATTCCTCCCATTTCACAATTTAAAGCCACTCAATATTTGTTTTATATAACTGACATATAGATCCTTGTCATTTGATATATTTGAACCTTTTTTTTTTCAATACAAAACTGAAAGAAAATCTATTTCTCTCTTCCAAACCACCCCATCACGAAAATGTTTGAACCTAACGCTGTAGCGCTGGCTCTTTGGAACAATACGCGCTACGCGCAACGCTGAAGGCGCACACCAGCATGCATTCGCACACAAATACCGCGTCATGATCCTAACTGTTGAATAGTATTTCCCATTCCCCATGGGCGGATAGTACTTTTTGAGCCGCGGCTTGAATGGGAGCAATAACGAATGTCATGTGATGTGAGTTCCACCAATCAAATGACTAGGATCTGTATGTCAGTTATATAACACATGCTTAATGCAACTTGGTGGCAGTTTCATTCACAGTCAGGAAAATTAACAAGAAGTTGTCCGTGTACTGGCGTTCGATGCCATACTGCCGCGATAGATTCAATGTTAATCAGCTATACGCCCCGTAAGTAAACACAGTAATATATTAATGTTAATATTAACTGCCAGGCTCCAGATGCGCCTATTCTCAAAACACGTCAATATTGTAATTGAGAAAATTTCATGAATAGAAAAAAAATATTTCCATTACCAGCAGCACGTACGTCGTATATACATGGACAATAACTGATACAGCCAAAAATAACCAGAAATTATACGGGTATTGCTTTGGTAAAAGTCACTATATAGCAGTTCATATAATAAAGAAACAGACGATCAAATAGCCTGTGAACACCTACATACCGAGTGGTTTCGGAAGACTACAAGGGTATTAGTCAAGACGACACTGTCAGCATACATATGGCATACAGAAATAGACCAATACGGGGCCAATGATTGAAAGTGAAATATAATCAACCGCTTACAGATGCTGTGTGTCAATCATTTCACTTAGTGAAATGCATGTGTGCATTTGTTTGTTGAGAAACTATTTTTGGATGTCTTATCTTGAAAACATACTGATTTGGGATAGAAGTTAAAGGCACCAGGATCATCGGGGACATTAAACGTTTACAGGTGTTGATGTGAACATTATCCATGAGCACAGTCGCTTGGGTCTTTTTTTCCGTTCATGCTGTGTTGACTGCGACGTTGGAAGAAAAGGTGTTATTTGTTTTTATTCAATATTGCAAGACTTTTATCTGTCAGAAATACATTGTACATGTTTTGCTTGAAACTATGTATTACTCAGGTTTTGATTGTTATTTTCAGGCATTTATTCAGTCAATGTATTTTACCTTTCTGTTTTGACATCCGGCGAAACGATTAAAAAATGAACATAATACAGCAAAGCCCGCTCTCGTAAGGCCTGGTATAGCGAACATCGTAAATGCCTGCACTGAACGGTGGAGAGTGGCCTATGCAAAATTGTCTTGTGGTGGAGAAGGGTGTAGTATCCCAACACCCACTGCATGCATAATAATTGTGAAGCCTCATGGGCCTTTTCAGGCCACTATACGTGTTTGCCCTCTAATTACACCTTGTATAAAAAAATGATAATAAGCCATTTTGATTTTGCAGTGTAGTTCCTAAAACGCATTGAATTTGGCATATTGTGGATTGGTCGGTGAGTTATGAGGGTCGGAGAGGGTAGCTTCCAAAAGTATATGGAGAGTCGGTGCATTTTGAGTATTTTCAAACAAAGTTCGAAATGTTTCTCAATCCCAGATTCATCAGTCCCAGATTTGTCTTTTAACATTTGTCTGCAGTGACTCACCTTCATTGATATATCAAATGATGAAAAAATGGCGTCATGATGCACCATTATCTCCGCCTTGAACCTGACTGTAATATTCTATCTCCGCCTACAACTTGACTGTAAATAGTCACTGCGCATAAGTGCCTATCCGTCAAAATGTCGCTTATAGAAAATAAGCCTTTATATTTCGAAATCTCTTACATTTGTCTCGCAGGTTTACGTCTTGGTTTGCGGATCATTAATCAGCAATATGGTTGCGAAGGCAAAGCATCGATCGTTGTCAGGGAAAGCTAATCCGATTATGTACTTAGACGCTGTGACAGAGCATTGGAATTCATGAGCCCCCCTCCAAAAAAAATGGCCTTTCGAACGTAATGTTTCTCAGAAAATATGCTCGGTATGAATGAAATGTTACATTCTAATTGAAAAATAAATTCTAAACTTTATGTCAGTAAAAAAATCGCCGTCATCGATGCCGAAACGTCAATACTAGTTACTGGTAAAACCGACCTTCAAGTCTGGAAGAAATTGTTCGAAAACTTCCCCAAATGTTTGTTTTTATCCCAATATCTAGGAATGTATCGAAGTTGTTATTTCTCGAGTAGTTAAACACTTGTATCATCTCAGTATATTCCCAATTTCAGCTCAATCTGTTGTTGCGGACGCTAATATGTTACAGCTTGAACCATCTCTAAGAAAAATTTCGAAGAGGATCAAAAAAATTGTTTGCCGACCTAACCAATGTTTATTGTACAGCAAAGCGCCCTAGGCGCCACGGCTGACCGATTTCGGCCAAGGCAAAACAATAACGTATATAGATTATCATAATTATTACCGTCACTCGGCGTGACATGGCGTGGGTCTCGGTATCGACCAATGGAAGCCTGCAAAAAGGGTGATATTTGTTAATTAACAACTCGCGAAGGAGGCTTTTATCAAACTATTTACTGCACACCGTAATGGATGGGAACCTCATTAATATTCGTGAAGCTTGAAAAGATTGATAGATATTGCCCACCCCAGTGTTACAATTTTCAAAAATGCACGTAGCCAGGCCTTTTTTTCTCCAATTTCAACAAAACATGATGGACATATCACAACGACTTTTAGTACATACTTGGATCATTAGAGGGGAAATAAATCCTAAAAGTTGCATGAAGATACGGTCCTCCCAACGGGAAAACAAATTAACTTTCAAAGATTTCACCCGCCAACGTGAACATGTCTGTGTACAAGTAGTTTCATTCAAAATAAAGTGTTACGTAACCTTTAGAATTTGCCCTTCGCAATCATAATTATGGCTGTAATGAAGTAATTTTAAAAAAAATCAAGGAACTTCGCTGTTAACGTGTACAAGAGACTTTGTGACATTTAATGACAAAAACATCTCTTCAGACATTGAGGGAATATTTCTTTCGGCTTGGAATAATTTCAGGTGCTTTCATGATTGTAAAAGAATACATGCTAAACGCAACCCGGTGGCAGTTTCATTCACAGACAGGAAAAATAACAAGAAGTTGTCCATGTACTGGCGTTAGACGCCATACTGCCGCGATGGTTTGAATGTTAATCAGCTATACGCCCCGTAAGTAAACACAGTTATATACTAATGTTAATATTAACCGCCAGGCTCCAGATGTGCCTATTCTCAAAATACTTAAATAGTGGAATTGAAAAATATGCGTGAATAGATAAGCAGCCATGCAAACAATATTGGCATTATCGGAATGCGCGTACACTGTTTATACATGAAAGATAACCGGTACAGCCAAGATAAACATAAATCATACGGGTATTTCTTTGGTAAAAGTCCCTAGAGCAGTTAATATAATAAAGAAACATCCGATCAAAATAGCCTGTGAACACCTATCTACCGAGTGGTTTCGGAAAACCGCAAGGGTATTAGTAAAGACGACAATTACAGCATGTACATGGTACACAGAAATATACCAATACGGGGTCAATGCTTGAAAGCTAGATGCTTTGAGTCATTTGTTTCACTTAGTGAAATCCAAGAGTGCATTTGTTAATTTATTTAAAAAAACTACATCCGAATATCCTATCTTGACCTATAATTTCAGATAGAAATTTAATTCACAAGAGTCATCAGGACATAGGATTAAACGTTTACAGACGTTGATGTGAACATACTCCATGAGCACAGTCTCTTAAGTCCTTTTTTTCTGTTCATGCTGTGTTGACTGCGACGTTGGAAGCAAATGTGTCTGTAATATAGCGAACCGGTTACAAATACAATTCTATTTGTTTTTAATCAATGTTGCAAGACGTTTATCTGTCAGATATACATTGTACATGTTTTGCTTGAAATTATGCTTGACTCAAACTGGTTATTATTGTTTATTCTGTTACTCCTTCAGGCATTCATTCAATCTGTGTATTTTACTTTTCTGTTTTGACATCAAGCGGAACGATACAACAATGAACAAGACATAGCAATTAAAGCCCAGCCTCGTAAAGCGTGGCATAGCGAATATTGTAGATACCAGTGGTAAATACGGTGAAGGGTGTAGCATTTAAACACTCACAATGTATGCATAATAATTGTGAAGCCACATGGCACTTCCAGGCCACCATACGTGTTTGCCTTTTAATCATACCCTTAAAATAACAATAAGGCATATGATTTTGCAGTGCAGCTCCTAAAACGCAACGAATTTGGAATATTGTGGATTGGTCGCCAAGAGTTGTGGAGGATCGGAGAGCTAGCTGCGACCACAAAGTCTCTGGAGAGTCGAGCGCATTTTCAAAGTATTTTCTAACAACATAAAATTGTTTCTCAGTCCAAGATTCATGTCTTTTTAACATGATGACTCACTGTCACTTCCACGTCAGGGTGTAGCATTCGTTCTGTGTAGAACCCGAATGAGATTCCTCCAAAACAGCCACTGTCCATGTTCAGTGCTGTGCCTGTCTGGCAAAATATAATTGTTTCCCAAAAGAATGCCGGATCCGGCCAAATATACACTGCCCTTATTGTACGAAGTCCCTTACCTTTCTTTCGCAGGTTTACTTCTTGGTTTGCGGGTACTCAATGATGATGATTTCTTTCTCTCATGGGACTGGTAATGAGACGACGGTTTCCTGTATGGAAGCACAGAAAGAAACGCCTCCTTCCTACGCCTGCTGACTTTAGTCTTCCTGCTGACGAGTTTGGTGTAGGAGTGGTCGTACACGACGGCTGTTGCCTTAATGTAGGCATCCAACTGCTGGATAGTCTTTTGCGGCATCTTGATGTTTACCAGTTGATGGTGAAGAAAGCCGTAAAGATTCAATCAGACAATCACACTCACAGACGAAAAGAAAATGAGCTAGTACTCGTCCTCGTACTGGCCTTAAATATCCTACTACGATGGATTGTATGTAAATTAGCTATACGCCCCATAAGTAAACACAGTGTTAATATTAACTGCCATACTCCAGGTTCGCGTATTTTTGTTTTGGTAATGAACCCTGGCAAATCAGCTATACGCCGCATAAGTTAACACAGTGTTAATATTAACTGCCATACTCCAGATGCGCAAACTTTCGTTTTGGTAATCAACCCTGGCAAGGTAGCACAGACTACATCTGATATGGTCTTGTTTCAACTGGTTTGTACATGACGAGGCAGGACACCAGATCCTGTTTTTATCTTTGGGGGTTTTCCGAACCACGAATGCGTCTCCAGCTGTGGCTTCCTCTCTGACTTGAGCATTATTTTTGGAGTCAATAATGTCAAAACTAGAATATTGGCTTCGCAGTATAAGATTTAATGTTGCTGATGCAGGGCAAGGGCCCGGATTGAGCCGGATTGCCCTAAGTCAGGGGCTTCAAACTCTCCCGAAGCCAAAACAGAACCGAAGCCGTGTACTGGAAACCCATGATTATTTGACTTTATCTAGCAAGGTGCATATATATATAACTGCCGTAAACACTGCAGTATTGAACTTTGGAACTTTGCGTGAATGATAAGTGGCCATGAAAAATAAAATTAGCATTGTGAGAGCACACGTATGCTGCTGTATACATGGACGACAACCAGTACAGCCAGGTATTACCAGACTCTATACCGTGACATGTATTGGTGGAACAAAGTCGGGAGAGCAGTTTATTAAATGGAAAATCAAAGAGGAATAACCTAAAAAAAAAAACAATGTGTATCAGGTAAAACGTTTGGAAGACCGCAATGGCATTAACAAAGTCGAAACGACTGTGTCAGCAGGCCCGTGCTATATACAGTTGAAAATGATCATTGGTAAAATAATATAAAATCAACGATTTCAAAGAAACATATTTTCTATCTTTTTTGAAATATTTATTACATGTAGTGAAATTTGTGGTATATTCAGGGGGCAATATACAGTCGGCCATCTTGATTACGTCATATATACACGTTCCCCGAAGGGATTCAGGGTAATTTGATCTGTGACCTATCAAGTGGTCCACATTTGCCATTTTTTAGGGAATGAAAATTTCACAACCGCCAATAATAGTAATCCCCTTCCCAAACAACCGTCGAAGAGAGGGGGGGTCCAAAAGCATCCTTCATGAACAGCGCCTCCAATTGTCGGATGTTTTCACCACCGGTCCTACCATCCCCATTTTAATTATGCGACAAAACAACGACAAAACAATTGGGGACCCTTTTCAAGAAACACAAGTTCCAATTCTGCTCCCCTCCCGGACGCAAAACCTGGGCCGATTTCAAGAAATGCTATTCCGCGTCTTAAATCGCAACAATTGTTCTTGTCCAAGGAGCAATTGTACCAAACGTAAAATGTGTTCAATGCGTCATAACTTTTTTTGCAACACGGTCGGACTCGTTTTAATACAGTATATCTGTTACAGGGTTGTCTTATCTCTAGACTTGGCCCAAGTCTTCGTTTTGTTTATCGCCTTATGTCCTAAGATGAGTTGTAAAATAGGAAGAATCTCGCTCTATCTGTGCGAGTTGGCAAACAACGCTGATTGAGTGTTAAGAATGAATATTATGCAAAGCTCATCGACTGTGCTCAAGCACCAGGCAAGATTGACCAACTCTGGGTTTCTGAACTCACATCAAACAAGCATTTACGTTTCCTTAATAGAGTTGTATTATGTTGATTTACAGTGTGTCTGCACATGCGAGATGCTATTGTACAAAAAATAGGGGCAGGGAGTATGAGGCGCGACCCCGGGTGGGCCCTACTGCTCCACGTGTGGGTGGAGCAAGGCGGCCTAGAAGCTCTGCGCGTTAACGTTGTTAACCGTGCAGTAGTTATGAGTGCGTTTACTGAAAGACCACAAGTAACTCAGACTTGGGCCAAGTCTAGCCGTTGATTGGGCGCTGTTGCACGGAGCTCATAGTCGTCTGCCGAACTTGGTTGTATTCGGGTGTCTGCAATGAACAGCGCCACGAGTGTCGGACACTGTTCATAGTTAGTTTCTGTGTTAACACATGTCCGTGGCATTGTAGGGTCCATGTCGTATCTTATCTATACTCCTCACAACAAACGATGCATTGTCTGATGAATTCTTGGGAAACTCCTATTAATGATGGCGTTTTGGGAAAATGTCTTCGGAAGCCAGACGCCCGTCTCGGCCAAACAGATTCCGGAGGCTGTGTGTCTTCTCTGCGAAAACTTCGTTTGCGATCTCTGGGGAAAAAAAGAAGGACAGATGAAAAAAAAAAGACGTGAATCCAATAATTATTATCGCAGGAATTAAGTTAGATTGGACATTCACCGTGTTCGTCCATGCACAGATGGGATGTGAACCCCCAAATAAATCGATGTTGTCGGCTGCATTGTCCTACTGTCGGGAAAAGCAATGCGTCCGTCGGCAAATTTGCAGGGATGATCCATTGTCTGATCTAATGCCCATGACTGTCCGCTTTGAACAGCGCACCCTACATGATCAGGAAGACACTTTTCGATTTTAAAGAGGCCAGGGTGACCGGGTGAAAAATACTTTGAACCTTTCAACAGGCATGTCTTGTCGGCTAATTTTTAGTCAACCCACCCCCCTCCACCCATTTAAAGTGGTAAAGCAACGTCCTCCTGAATGTTGCTCTATGTTGCAATGGAGTGGAGGCATCATTATGACTTTGGCGATGGGCGTCAAGATTGCTTTCAGGGGTGATAATGTTTTGAGGGATTTGATAACCAACAAAACTTTGAACAGAAATTTGTGAAAGTGGATGAATCGAACTTAAATTTGATGAATGCCTTAATCACCGGTGAGAGTAAGTTTTTTTGTTTTGTTTTTTTTAAGAGGAAAATTTATTGTGTGTGCCTCGGGGAATTATGGTGTGCTCCTTGCCCAGGTTAGACGCCCAGACTTCATTGCATTCTCCCTCCGTACGTAGTGTAGTAGGGGAGTCCACCTGGGCTAGCTCTGTTCCCCTAGTAAGAAAAGAAAGGATATACTGCTCACGGTAACAAAAGTAAGCGCGAGTATACATAATTGATAAAGAGCGTCCCAGTTTAATGTGGTGTCCAGCCCCCCCCCCCTTTTTTTTCGAATGTGGACGGCCGGGCAATTCGGGCGTTTCATGTGCCACCAAGAGTTTGCCACGGAGAGTTCATTTTTCCTAGTGCATCGTGGGAGATGGTCGACAAATTCACAGCGCGGGATATTTGAAATTGTTTTGTTTTTTTCCGGTCAGTAGTTTCGTAAGCGAATGATTCGAATATAAAATTGTTTCTTTTTTTGGATCAATATGGTGTTTTTTTAAGGCGGCAGAACGCTATACCCGACTTTATAACCACTTAGCTAAAGTTGTTTAATGACTCTCATTCAAACGGGCCTTGTTTTGTCGACCGTAATTTGAAAAACTGACTCGCCAAGGCAAACTCTTACTGGCGCTCTGCATTGTCAATCGCCAAAATTGTAGGATTTGGGTCATTCCCCCCCCCCCCCCACTCGCCAGCACAGATTTACGCCACTTGCCGTCATTGCACTCGCGTGACGATTCTAATCATGCCACCGGCTGACGTTAATGTGACATTGTATTATAATGGCATCATTCCCTAGACTTAGCGTTAGTACAAGAAAAGACGCATTTTCCCAAGCTAGCTAAAGGAGCTGAATTTGAATAAGACAAACAATATTCGCTCGTAAATATTTTGTAAACGGGTCAGTATACTTTGATATAAATATTATGAGGTAGTGGAAACTTGCTGGAATTTCTCTCAATCAGCGCGACATGTCAGTGCCGGCCGTAAGACGCGCGACGCGAAACAATTGATGAGATAGAATAAAGACGAGCTTGGTATAAAGGTTAATTGCTCGCGCTGACTCTGAATAGTCAACTGCTCGGTACATAAGAATTATTGTAGAAAGAATTACGTAACAGCATTCATGTGTATAGCAGATGCTGATGCATCTTTCGCGCAGCTGTGAAACACAAAGTAACTCTCCCACGTCGGAAATAATGACTACGTTTTAAACGCAAAGAGTAAAGCACCAACTGAAACAGCCTAGTTGTTAAGCTGTCTGACAGCGGACCCAGGGTTGGGGGTTCGAATCTGCTTGGTGTCATTTTTTGGGTTTCGATGCCCTCGGTTTTGTCATTTAAGAGTATTAATTTCCCGTCGTCATTTACCAACAGCAGTTAGCTCGGTCGGTCGGTAAGCTGACTCACAAGTTGGGACTGTCTGCGAAGTCCAGGTTGGCATCTGCGTATAGGTACGGAGTTCTTTTGCTGACTCGGCAGCAAGGCTTAGGGTGCCACCTCGTTTCCTCCCTTTATGGTGCCTGACTTTCGAGTTACATGGATGGACAGGGAAGGAGGTGTGGTGGGCCGGGTACCGAGTCCCAGAAGAGTTCTATATGGAAGTCGGTAAGGGGCTCATTGAGTTAGGGTCATAAGTCCGACTCCTGAAGACTTGGCCATCGCCACATAACTTTTTGTTTTATTTTCTTTCTTTTCTATCGGAGAACTATTGAAAGAGTGATTGGTTTTTTTATATTGAGAGCTTGTACTGTAAATCGTTCGAAATTGGTTTTTAAAATTGCTCGAAATACAAAATTCAATCCAGCTATGTTTTTTTTTCTTGTCGCAAAACTGCATGCACATGCTCATCAGTACCTTTGCGCATACCTTGTTCAGGCCTGTTCCCTTATCCCAGACTGCGGGGGGGGGGGTCCTTAAATCCTATATTGAGGAATTATTTTTATATGGGACTGCAAAGCCCTGAAGGCATGGGTTACGGGAACGCTTAAGAGCCCCAGGAAATTTTTGGATTGCAGATGCTCTGTAGCGCAAATTATAGCGTGACTCTCTCTAGAAATATGCCCTCGTTATTTTGAGTCGTCACTAATAAGAATCATCTCAATTCGTAACTGCTGCGAGCGAGCACGTGCTTGTGTTTTGCACAGCTGTAGCTGTTAACCCCCGTAGGCCTATATGAAGCGACTTCGCGCGGCAGCTTGTGCCGACATGACAGAATGTACAATCTTTTGCCATGGGTTTCATAACCTGATTTTAGCTACGCGGAGATTTTGAGCAGCGGTGTTTATTATTTACATTCTCAACCTTGTTCTTATTCCCTCTTCCTTTCCCCTTCCTTCTCCATTCTTCGGAACGCTGCTGCCTAGCGCCTACGAAACAATTAATCCGGGCCTGGCTACCGTGCTGTAGACCAGGCCATATCTTATGTATTATGTGGGATACTGAAGCCCTAGTTATAGAGGATGAAGACCTTTCAACTACATTTATGTGATTGACAGAGACACCAGATTATTGGAGACCTTTTATACATAATGAGGGATAAAGTCACCTGACATGGCGTTGTGAACGAGATCTCGGTTGCGACTGCGATGATGATGAATAATAATAAAAGAAAGGTTCTACTGCTCACGGTGACCGAGTGCTGGTTTGCCGATGTCACGGAGGGCTTCATCCAGCTCGGTGAGCGCTAGACCCTCCTTGGCCTCGCTGTCCAACCATCGCTCCAGGTCCAGCACACATCGCCCTGTGATGTCCTGGGTGCGCTGGAGACGACTCCTCGCTGGCAGTGACTGCCGACGCTTGTAAAGAACGGACAACAGTTTCCGACATTCTGTCAAAGATTTGGCATTAATTACAAATTGGTTTGAAAAACACCATTGACGCTCCGCTCACCAGCACGCACACACACTAACGTGTGTATTTGCCTGCAATCGGGACCCCCTAAGTGTTCCTCTTTTGTTTGTATACTAACTTTAAGAAGGCCTTTCATATGTTTTGTACAAATTGAGGACCTTTTGGACAATGTCCTATATTGTTCAACGTCTCCTATTGAATGCAGAAACAAACTCACGCACATACGCCCACCCCGTTACATACGAAGTGTGGACATTCTTTTCTTTTCGTGTAGTTCATTTAACTCACAAAAAGATCATTTTACTCACACTGTGAAAACTCTTTCAACCCGATTTTCTCTCCTATGATTCCCTTTAGGGTAGTGTTTCTTTTCAATTGCCACGAATAAACCCAACCCCAAAAAATTCCTCTAAGTCTAAACCTGTTTTCCAGAGAGGGTGAAACATTGTGTGAACGTGGGAAAGTCCACACAATGTCGCTGCTACCTGGTTTATGTGGACCTCCTTTATTCGGAAGTCCCATAGAGCTATAATATAGCTCTATGGGAAGTCCACACAGTGAATGTAATGCTTGTACAAAACAACTGACCTTCATCAGATAGCTCACTCGACAAGATGTTCAACTCATTGTCATTGATTACACTGGCAGTGCAGATCGTAGAAAAGATGATGACAATGCTTGCGAGAAGCATTCCAAGATGGCATTCCTTCGGACTCAGTTGCCTCTTCCATCTTCGCATTAGGATGCTTTTCATTGTGTCTTTCAAGTTGAAACCAGTCCTTTCACCAGCTTCAGTGCATCTCTTAGTTTAAACTTTTTGACTCGACTGCGTGAGCGAACGTGTAACGCCCATAGACCATAGATATCAAATTAAAAGACACAGAACTGGTAACGCCCGCGCAGAGCGCATTCGACGCCAAACGCGCAGAGACGATCACGCGCGTGGCAACCGTGAGCTCCAAATTCAAGTAAGGATATGCTCAATATAAAATAATATAATATGAATATGGTGTATTCATGATTTTGCAGACCGGCGGGGGGGGGGGGGCATGTGGGAGCGTTGCATACAGAGTTTGACTGATTTCAGTAGATCCATCATCCAATGGTATGATCGGATGGAGGCCGCAGCCACTGTTCCAAATAAAAAAGGAAGCCTTGTTCCAACTTCTCAATCTCAATCTCAATCAGGTGCCGTCTTCTCGCAGAAGGTTGGCTGCAACTTCTAGAGGGCGTCCTCAAAGATCAGTTTGTGCGGGGGGGGGGGGCTACTGATTGCGGTAGTGCGCAGAGAATTACGTAGGTTAGTGGTCGATCACAAGTCATGTGGTGCAAAAGTTAGCAATTCCGACTTGATCAATCTACCATCAGCACCCCCCTCGCATGCACGTGCCTGTATTCATCGATGCATGTGCAACACCATCTCTATGCATATGCATTATGCAGCAACATCGCTTGACTAGACTTGACTCAAGTCGGAGTTGCTTTAAGTCGGTATCTTGGGTTGCTGAATCACTTGAAAATAACATGTACATGTACGTTTTTAACATGATGGTCCGGATTCGACGCATGAGGCCGCGCGTTATGTACTGTAAGGACGTATGCGATATGCGCTGTGAGTGGATTGAGGCACAGACCGAGCGCAACCCAGACTTGGCCAAGTCTATGCGGGGGGGGTGGGGGGCTACTGATGCGGCAGTGCGCAGAGAATTGCGTAGGTTAGTGGTCGATCACCCCAAATCATCCTTCTAAGAGATAAGAAACCTTGCCCTCAAGCTGTTCCAAGATGTGAGTAAGCCCTCTGTAAATGGAGTTGGGAATGAGCAGGTTTGGTCTGTAGAGTCTGGTGAATATCAACTTAACAAGGTGGTAGCCAAGGATTCTAGGGGGATGCCTAGATCAGACAAGTGGTGTACTTTCTGAAATCGCGCGGGTCATGTATTTTATTTTTAACCAGAGATCAACACAACAAATGGTTTCTTACAAAAGGTTCAAACAGCCCCACTTCATCAACCAAAAACTGTATAAATTAGCAAGATGACAAAAGTGGATACAAAATATTTATTACAACTTTATTTCGTACCTCAAACATATGTCCGTCAACTGATTGAAAGATAATTAAACCTGTTGTTACAATAACTCCTGCACTGACACTCACTCTCGGGAGATAACAAGTTGGACGTGGAAAAAAAAATTGCTATCAAATTGAAATCAACTGTTATATTTAATATTAAACTGGATTGATCCTTTTTACACTTTGCTATTCTTGTCCGATATAAGGGGGAAAAGAACAAATATTTCCCGCAATTAAAATCTATTACAACAATTAATCAGACCTGTCAAAAATACCCGTCTAATGTTTCTCGGCAATACATGTTACCGGTACTTAAACTCAATAAACCCAGTATTTCGTAGTTAAAACACTAAGTGCAAATATTCTCCATGTATCACACAGCATCTAACCTTGCTGAGCCATGTTGGATGATCTACAGACTCATCAATCATGACTCAACTTTCACTTGGTTTGTGCATCATATTTAGTTATCATCATCATTCGTCCCCTTAATAACTTTGAATATGGATCGAGTTAAGCGATTGATAAAACAAATATTAAAACCTTGTGTGAGTGAAAAAATGATCACTATCATACAAGTCATGATAGGCCTATATGATAAATATAATATCATGTTCAATACGTGTAAAAGTTGAAGGTTTACAGAAATATTGCGATATATGCAGACACCGTGTTTTTGTTTTAATCAGTTTCCAAGAAAGCATAACTTTCAACTCTGACACAACTCCTTTGAAATCTTTGTATAACCTTCATAACTTTTATCAGCTGAACAAAAATCAGTTTCAGCTGCTTGTCTTTATTATCGATTTCTAACAAAACCTGGTGTTAACCCAACAAAATCTGACTTGTTCCGAAGTGAACATGACACATCTCAGTGACACAAGATGCAATTATACAACACAATTGGTTACTTTCACAGTAAGTGTGGAAATGTAACAGTAAATGTTTCAGAAAACAAATTTGGAATCATCAATATTAAATATCTGATATAAGTATTATATTATATAACTTATGAAGTGAAGCCACAGGTAAACTTGACATGCGCAGTTATCGCACCAAAAGGACTGGCTGCAATTTTGGTGTACTGTCCAAAGTAGTTTTAATACATTTAATACCGACCGTATTAATCAGGTGGCTTCTAGCCAATAAATAAATACACACATTGAATAGTATGTAAACATTTAAATCCAAGAGACTTTTCCCAGTTTTGTTAGAATCAGTCGCGTACAAAAATCAACGGTTGTGGTAAACTCGTGTGGCACAATATAAAAGGTAAACATATGTACACTTCAAACTTGCAGTTCGATTTCTCATAAAAAGTTGGGTAACACAAAGATATAAGTTATAAACAGCATGAACCATTTTCAGGAAAATCTTGAGCTTTGTTACTGATTTCATGCCATATTCTCATTGTTTCATGGAAGAATATTCTAATATATTCCATACTGAGTCAAATCTGTACCAAGCTTACAAAATTTCAGTGGCGACATAGCTCGGTGATTAGAAAGAAGAAAACATGTATATAAACATTTATTCGGCTGAAAGTATTTCTGTTAGGCTGTGCACTAACAAGGCATTGCCCATTCAAACAGCCGCAGTCCCTTTTCAATGTTACTGTATTTTGTTAAATTTAATCCCTTTTATATTTCCTCTCAATAGTATTGAATTTGCCGTGTAGTTTTTTTGTGCTTATGCGTTTTTCAGGAGAGTGTATGAAATTAAGTCTTTTGTCTACGGTCTTTTTTTTCTGCACATCTACGATTCACATTTCTGGTAAGGAACAAAACCGATATTAAACTGTCCTCGATTCTATTACCCGATTTATATACGTGCTATTTTGGGGTTAGAAACGGATAAGCTTGATCACAAATATTAATTTGTTTTTAAGATATTGAATGAATCTGCATAATTTCCCTTTTGTTTCACCGCGTGTTTCAATTGGTGCGTAGTACACAAAATGTCTAGATTCAGTAGAAAACTGCGTTTCCTAGGTTTCTCACAACAAGTTGGACTTTAAGACCGACTCGATCTAAATGACTTCAAAATTGCATCATACACTAGTGCTCGCTCATCTTATAGGCTACTTGGGCATGCGCATCACATAACAAATCTCAGCACAGACATACATTGGACATCTAGTCATCTTCAGGAGATTCACTTTCCCATTCCTCGTCATCTTCAGAAGATTTACCTTCCCATTTCTCGTCAGATTCAGAATATTCACTTTCCCATTCCTCGTCATATTCAAAATCAACTCCTATTCCCCATGCCTTGGATATGTGTTTTTTTTCTTTTGCCAACAAACAAAAGGCCAAATTACGGCTTCTAACATGCTTCATCTGTTTCAGGCAGCGAGCCAATGTGTGTGCAAAGCCACCCAAAGAATCATTTCCCTCAAGGCTGAGGGATTTTAGGGTTGGCGTTCGACTTACTGCTGCATCAAGGTGCTCAATGTCAGTGCTCTGCAATGAGCATTTAATTAAATCCAACTCCCGAAGTTCCGTCATGTTTTGTAAGGACGGAGTCCAGATTTCTGCGGAACCACCCAGCCCACCAATGTCAAGAAGGGTCAAACTGACCAAATCTCTCCGATTACTGAATGACTGTAATATATTCGACATACTCTGGCCCGTTAATGCTGAGAGCCTCTGAATGCTCAGCTGTATGCCATACTCGCATAGCTGAACGCGACTGTCAATGCCAGAATCTCTCGTAAAAATCATAATCTTTAAACTAGCCGGCCACGTGTCTGCGCTACGACGAAAGTCCGATTTCCTTGAAAGCTTCAAGTCGGTCAAGTTCGGCATCTCCCCAACAGATGATGCAATATTTTGAATATATTGTTCACTTATACCACATTTCGACATATCGAATGATTTCAGGTGAGTCATCGACTGCAAACTAGCCGCCCACGTTCTGGCGTTACCACCCAATCCCTCATTGCCTGCAAGGTTAAGATCGGCCAAGTTTGGCATCTCCCTAACCGATGATGCAATATGTGGTACATGCATATCTTGTTCATTTATGCCACATGTCGATAAATTGAATGATTTAAGGTGCATCATCCTCTGCAAACTAGCCGCCCATGCTCCGGCGTTACCGCCCAAGTTTAAATTCTCTGAAAGTTTGAGATTGGCCATGTTTGGTACTTGACCTAATGCTGCAGTAATGTGTTCAATGCCAGCACTTTGCAGTGAGCAATCACTTAAATCTAACTTCTGTAGTTCCGTCAGGTTTTGCAAGAGTGGATTCCAGCTACTTGCGAAACCACCCATACCGCAAACGCCATGGTCAATCTGACTAAGTCACGCCAAATCCTTGACAGTGAGTGAGAAACTCTCAATGCTCAACTCTATGCCATTACCCAATGACTGTACACGCCACACCTCAGGGTAACTACTGAAATCACAATCCACCAGATGCCGCATGCGACTTACTGATTCAGCGATATATTTCAAATTGCGACTGATATAAAATCGCATGTCAAGCTTTTTCAGGTGAATCATACACTGCAAACGATTCGCCCACGTTTCAGCGTTACCACCCAATCCCACATTGTCTGAAAGGTTCAGCTTGGCCAAGTTGGGCATCTCCCCAATCGATGATGCAATATGTGGCATATCTTGTTCCTTTATGTGGCATGAAGATAAACAGAGTGATTTCAGGTGAATCATCCGCTTCAAACTAGCCGCCCATGTTTTGGCATTAATACCCAAGTTAAAATTCTGTGAAAGTTTAAGATTGACCAAGTGTGGCATCTTCCCTACCGCTGATGCAATATGTGGCAAATATTTTTCATTTATGCCACATTCCGATGAATCGAGTAATTTTAGGTGCATCATTCTCTGCAAACTAACCTTACACGTTCCAAAGTTACCACCCAAGTTCGAATTCTTTGAAATGTTGAGATCCGCCAACTTTGGTACTTGACCTAATGCTGCAGCAAGGCGTTCAATGTCAGCACTTTGCAGTGAGCAATCACTTAACTCTAACTCCTGAAGTTCTGTCAGGTTTTGCAAAAGTAGAGTCCGGACACTTGCGGAACCACCAAGATCACAAACGCCATCAATGATCAATCTGACTAACTTTCTGTGATAACTGAATGGCGGCAGTACATCAACTAAATCCTTGACAGTCAGTAAGAACTTATTGACAGTGAGTGAGAACTTCTTGATGCTCGACTCTATGTCATTATATAATGACTGTACACGCCACACCCCAGGGTAACTACTGAAATCACAATCCACGATAGTCTGCATGCGACTTACTGATTCAGCGATATATTTCAAATCGCGACTGTTAATGCTACAATGTTTCATGTCAAGCTTCTTTAAGTGAATCATGGACTGCAAACTAGCCGCCCACGTTCTGGCATTACCATCTAATCCCTCATTGAATGAAAGCGATTATGCAATATGTAGTATATCTTGTTAATTTATGCCACATTTCGATATAAAATTGAGTGATTTAAGGTGCATCATACTCTGCAAACTAGCCTTCACCGTTCCTACGTTACCGACCAAGTTTGAGCTCTTTGAAAGATTGAGATTGGTCAAGTTTGGTACCTAATGCTGCAGCAGGGTGTTCAAAGTCAGCACTTTGCAATGAGCAATCACTTAATTCTAACTTCTGTAGTTCCGTCAGGTTTTGCAACATAGGAGTCCAGAAACTTGCGGAGCCACCCATACCGCAAACGCCATCAATGGTAAAACTGACTAAATCTCGCCGATTATTGAATGGCTGCAGTCCATCTGGGTGTGTTGTATGGATTACCACAGTGTGTGTGTGTGACTCGTCTAGTGCAGTAGTGTAGTCGTAGTTAGCAAATATGGGCAAATATTCGAAACTGGGCCATCGTATACGAGATATGCTCGGAACGCTCCGTTGGAACGCGCAATAGAACGCGTGTGCCCGACCGTTCCGCTGGACCGTTGTCGCAAAGGGACTTTGCCGTTCCAACGGAACGGTCCGGCGTTCCAGTTCGGGAACACGCCGTTCCAATGAGAATGTTCCGAGCGTTCCAACTTATGAGACGCTCCCTAAGTCTTCCCTGCCAGTACATAGCCTCTCCGCCACCAAGACTCTTGCAGTGCCTCCTCGTGGCAACACACGGTAACTGGGTGTCTTGCGACCCCAGGCTGGATCTGCAAGGGATCTCGGAGTTGCAGTGGTCCCCAGAGACATGGTGTCCAGGCCCACCGGTGTGTGGACACGCCCTGGTGCCATGTCAGCCACTGCGAAACCACGGCAGCAGGTGGTGGATATCCTTGCTGGGAATCTACAACATTATTGCAGCAATGGCCAACAGGAACTCCAGCTGGGCATCTGGGACGTCATCTCAGTAGTGGCCAGGTGGGACTCATCAGCGAAGTCTGACACTGCGGGGCAATCACTGCCAGGCCCTGCCGTCCGGAGCTTCTCCTGCCGCTGGAACCCCCCAGACAGTGATCCAGTGAGTGGGATGAGTACCCGCGCAATGCTCATCTTACTTGAAATTTCTGCGCAGGCCAACCGGCAACAAGTCTCAATTGACAGGTCCTCTTGCGGTGCCAGCAGGCCCGAGAAGCTGGAAGCTTGTAGCAAGTAACTTGCACTTGTGCGGCTCTGGAGTGATGCTCGTGCAACATAGCAGGGTAATAGTGCTGCAAGGTCCTTCCAGGGCGACCAGGCGGCCCTATTTAGGGAGGCCCCGCCTGCCTCAATCCGAGGACGCCTCTAGAAAATGTGAGGTAAACAATGCTCACCCTTATCAACCTGGGTGGCAACCAACAGTCAGCGGGTCTCCATTCAAGTGGGTGCAAGTACAAACGAAAACGAAAATTTTAACTCGCATGTTGGAACATGCGCTCTTTACTTGACAATAACCCGAACCTCCCACGGAGGAAGACAGCTTTGCTCTGCAAGGAATTTGAAGCCTACAGAATTGATATTGCCGCTTTGTCAGAGATGAGGCTCTCCGACACAGGGGAGAGGAAAGAAAAGTCCCACACTCTCTTCTGGTCTGGTGTTCCACATAGCTCACGATTTCAAGGCATGTCCGGGACCATGTTAGCAATCGCCAACCGTCTTCTTTCTCAGCTTGACGAACTCCCAAAGCCAGTTTCTGACAGAATGAAGGCAACGCTCAATAACGTACACCGAACGGATATCATCATTGTTCTTGGGGACTTTAACGCAAGGGTTGGAAGTGACAAGGTCACGTGACATGGAGTCCTAGGCAAGCATGGACGTGGTAATCTCAACGCTAATGGCGAGCTGCCCCTACAACTCTGCAAAGAGTTCAATTTGAGCATTACAAACACCTTCTTTGACGTCCCGGACAAGCACTTCTACTCCTGGAAACACCCAAGATCAGGCCACTGGCATCTCCTCGACTATATTTTAGTCAGCCAGATTGTCATGAAGGATGT
This sequence comes from Patiria pectinifera, assembly GCA_029964075.1. Lineage (NCBI taxonomy): Eukaryota > Metazoa > Echinodermata > Asteroidea > Valvatida > Asterinidae > Patiria > Patiria pectinifera. The sequence continues at coordinate 10,840,516 of CM057145.1, forward strand.
CTGTCTCACAAGAGCCATGAGAGGATCAGAGTGCTCCACCGATCACTTGATGATTAGATTTCGAATGAAGTTCACAATTCACAAACCAAGGAAACGAACATCACCTAAGCCTCTGAAGAAACTGGACATCAAGAAGCTGTGCAACGAATCCTCATGCTCGGGTCTAAAGATTGCCTTTCACAAGAACTTTACTATACCACCTGACAGTGACGCAGACGCCAAGTGGCAGCACTACAAACACTGCACTTCTTGTACACTGAAGCAGAGAAAGCCCTTGGCCACCCTAAACGCAAGGACGCCGATTGGTTCGATGATTGCCAAGGTGACATCACTGAGTTAATCATTTTCAAGCGTAAAGCCCTGCAAGCCTATCTCTCTAAACCCCATTGCTTGAAGACTAAAGCTACCTTCAAAGAAGTCAAAACCGCAGTGAAAAGCCTCGCAAGAAACAAGTCTCCTGGATTGGATGGCATCCCCGCCGAAATTTAACAGGAAGGCGATCACATCCTACAAGGGCTCTTTGATGTGTTGTCAGCCATCTGGACCGAGAAGAAGATCCCACAGGACTTTAAAGATGCCATAGTCATCCCCGTCTACAAGAAAAGGGCAACCGACAAGAGTGCAGCAATTACCGTGGAATTTCCCTGCTTGTTTTAGCAGGAAAAGTTATAGGAAAGGTCATCCTGAAGCGGATACAACCAATTCTGGATGCCAACCTACCTGAATTACAATGCGGATTCCGTAGTTCTAGGTCAACTTTTGACATGGTATTCACCCTATGTCAGTTGCAAGAAAAGGCCATGGAGCAGAATATGCCCTTGTACATGGTCTTCATTGACTTTTCGAAGGCATTTGACACGGTGAATAGAAATTGTCTATGGGCTCTCCTACAAAGCTATGGCTCTCTTACAAAGCTATGGCTGTCCCCTAGGTATCACCACGCTCATCTCTCAACTGCACGATGAAATGATGGCTCAGGTGTCGTCAATTGGCTCCTACTCTGAGAAGTTCACAGTCAGGTAGGGGGTAAAGCAGGGATGCGTTCTAGCGCCTTCTGTCATTGCTCTGTACTTGGCTGCTGTTCTAGAGCTTTGCTCCTTGGATGGTGGAGTTTATCTCACAATCCGCAGTGATTGTCAGCTGTTCAATCTGAGGTGCTAAAGGCTGCAACCAAAACCAGGACTGTCTGCGCCAGGATGCTCCTTTACGCTGATGATTCAGCCATCGTCTCGCACTCAGAAGCAGAACTGCAGGGCATGCTAGATACAATCCATACAGGAGCCAGCTCCTGGCTCAAGTGTACCAGATCCAAACATCATGCTGAACAATAAACGTCTTGAAGTAGTGAAGCACTTTACTTACCTCGGCAGCACAGTGTCTGACAACAACCGTCTTGATAAAAAGTGGAGAAGAGAGTCAGCTCTGCAGCCACCGGGCATCCGACTCCCCACCAAATGCAGGGTTTACCTAGCCGTTGTTCTGAGCTGCCTCCTCTACTCATGCAAGACTTACACACTGTTCAGACGACACGTACATGGACGTCAACGAGTGCAGATGTCACATCTAAGACAACTGTTGAACATCAGCTGGAAAGATAAGATCACCAACGTTGAAATACGCAGGCGTTCCAATATGCCTGGCGTTGAAGCACTGCTGACAAAAAGCCAACTGTGGTGAGCTGAAGGAAAGCAGAAGAGGAGTCGGCAGGCAAAAGCTGCCCTATAGAGACTGTATTGAACGCCACCTCGTAACCGGCAATATTGACGCTGCCACAATGGAAGCTGCTGTCTATAACCTCTCAGAGTGGCGACGCCTAATTACACGCTGCAAGGGAAGTAGAAAACAGACTGGAAATTGAAACCCTTGAGTGCAGTCGTCGCCGAGCCAGCAGGACCGACTCCACTTGCAACCAGCAGGGAGAACACCTTCCCAAGTGCCGCCTCTGCGGAAGAACCTGCGCTCACAGAATTGGGCTATACTCACAAGAGAAACGTTGCCGACGTCATATTATAATGAGTGACAGCCGATGATGATGCAGTACATCCACCATATCCTTGACAGTGAGTGAGAACTTCCTGATGCTCAACTCTATGCCATTAACGAATGACTGTACACACCACACCCTAGTGTCATGACTGAAATAACACTCCACGAGATTCTGCATGCGACTTACTGATTCAGCGAAATATTTCAAATCGACAATGTAAATGCTACAATTCTGAAAACTAGCTGCCCACGTTTGTATCAAATGTAAATATCGGCCAAGTTCGGCATCTTTCCAACCGATGATGCAATATGTGGTATATCTTGTTCATCTATGCCACATGCCCATAAATCGAGTGATTTCACGTGCATCATCCTCTGCAAACTAGCCGCCCATGTTTCTGCGTTACCACCCAATCCCTTATTCCCTGTAAGGTTAAGCTCGACCAAGTTTGGCATCTCCCCGATTGTTGATGCAATGTCTACTACGTCACGCGGGTCTAAGCAACACCCATCTAAACTGAGTTTCGTGAGGTATTTCATCCCTCGCAACTGGCCCGCCCAGTCTCTTGCCGAGCCTCCCAAATCATTTCCTCCAAGGCTTATTTCATTCAAGTTACCTCCATTACGAAATGATGACAAAAGTTGATTAACATTGCTTCCAGTTAGTGAGCATTCATCGAAATCCAATACGCGCAAGTTTTTCATTGTTGGCAAATGCAAAGCTACGCCTTTACTCAACCTTGATAGGTTACACGCCTTTAGGTGAATTTCACTTACTTTAGCGAAGTAATCTACTCCCGAGTGCTGCAGTAACCACATGAGCGAGTTCATTGAGTCGTTGCTATAGTAATATATCCGCATATATTTAGTGACAAAAGACTCGATGAAATCTACTGATAACAAATATCTTGACTGACTCTCAAAGTACAAATTTAAGGCCAATTGCTTCACTGTCTCGGTTTCGATAAACTTATCATGCAGATTCTTCTCATGCAGCATCCCCATGACATGCCATGTGCATTGTTCATTGTCGCCGCAGCAGAAGCGCAGCATGTACTCGAAATTCCGAGGATCGCCAAGTTTATGAAGAATCTCCTGAAATTCCCAGTCGCCCTTGCTTACAAGACTCTGGCAGTATATAGCTGCGCAATACTCTTGAAGTGTCTTATGAATGAACTGCACGTTATAGTGCGTGGCGCGCCACTTAATGACCCTCTGGCTGGTGAGAATACCCGCTTGTATTGCTTTATCAAGTACACGCTTCTCAAACTCTCCCTCTTGAAATGAAAGCCTTTGCTCTGGGGAAACAAGCCCTTCTAAAGCGACTTTGCCGATTGAAATCACTACTTCCGATATTTCTTCTTTCGGTATTTCAGGGATTTTTCTTTGAAATATGTATCTAACTGCCTCACTGAACAATCTTGATAAAGTATCGGGAAGTGTTCCCCCTTCCCTCCACAGTAAGCACATGAGCAAGAGTAGCAAGGGACTCCTTGCCAAATCAGACAGGACATCCGATGACTGAATCCTATCAAGAAGTCCCTCAGCCACATCAAGCGTTGAAGGGAAAAATCTTCTCACATACCGCCCAATATCTTCCATCCTAAATCCCAAAACCTTCACATGGGTGAAAGGTTTCTCAATGAGTGATCTGCTTTTCAATTTAGCAAAGTGAGAGGGGCGTGTTGTTACAACTACAAAACATTCTTCGCCAAATTTTCGATTGAGCATTCTTAGAATGGACCCAAATTTTTCTGGTTCGAGGTTTGTTGTCCTGAATTCATCAAAACCATCTATCAGAATGAGCACTCTACTACCATTGTCTTTAATGAATGCTTCCAAACCACCCATATCTACTGTTGTATCATCTGCTAACAGCTGAGAAAACACTGACTCAACAAGCTCCGACGTTTGTTTGAGAGCGGACATTTTCAAGACAAACAAAAGTGAAAACTGTCCGAGTGCAACACCCTTAGCCCAGTCGTACGCAATTTTGTCAATAATGGTTGACTTCCCCATCCCAGATGACCCACACAAAATGGCGCGTTTTATCACTTTCCCGTCCGTAGTTTTAACGAGAAAAATGTCCCCATATTCCCTAACATCGCCCTCTATGTCATCCTGGTCACCCTTTTCTAACTGCAACTCTGTATATATATCCCTTATATGTTTCATGTCGTCATCGACCCAGGGTATTAACTGGACGTAGCTACCTGTCGTAGTATACCGGTCTTTTAATTCACTCCTGCACTGATCAGCAGCATCACTCGGACTGGATTGCGCTCTTCCCGTCTCGGCTGTTAAAAGAAAGGAGGCAGCATCAGGTTGTATTTTGCAGTGCAAATGCCGTAAAAAGGGGTTCATAAACATTTCATTTCAATTACACTCTCATAGTTCCTAAGAGCATTTTTTTTTTGTTCAGTGTGACTGACAAGTGAAAAAAAACAAGAGTGAGCTTCTAGATCGTACACTTGATAAAAACTGCTCAATTGTGTTTCCGCTCATTCGTCGGCTATCCTTGAAGTCAGGCAGCGCTGACTGCTTTCAGCCAAAAAGGAAAGATTTCTTCCAGCAAAAGGGTTTGGGAAAGACGTAGTGACGTCTGTGTTTTCCTTTTTTGTGTCAGGTATGACCTTTCATTTGGCATTCGTTACCGCAATATGGAACATAATATTTTTACTTCAGGAGGCCATTTATTGGAACCGCCAATGGTTGAGCTTACATGTATTCTCTTGGCACTAGGGTTGTAAGGGGACGAAACAAAACGCCATAACCGGAGCAGACCTTGACTGATCTTAATCAAACTGAGCACAATTAATCTTTATCAATAGCACTTTTGGAAAATATTTGGTAGTATTGGAAACTAACTATAGAGGGCACTGGGTAATATTATTATTAATATAAAGTTTCCTTTACTTCACGTTTAAGCCTTGGTTAAGTATTTTTTTTTTTTATCAAATCCTACCTTTTATAATAGTACACATGCCTAAATTATTCCGTGGCTTTAATGGATTTGTTTAAGGGAAGTAAAGTTCAAAAAAACATTCGATTGATAGTCTGGTTCCAAGAGCAAAAAAAAAAGATCCTGACGTTCAATAAAGTCAAGTCAGGAAGCCAGATTGTCGATCGTCGTAACGATTGTTGTTTTTGTCGAATGTTTGTAAATGTCATGTCCGTACAATTGTTCTAGTTAGATATTATTTTTCTAAATAGAAATTTTCAATTTTGAAAAACAATCCCACTTTTAGTATTATTTGAATTCTCTGTAGACCGACGAAACGTGTAATTTAGTTTCCACATAATAATTATTATACAACTAGTTCCCGCCAGCAATTACTTTGTCTGCAAATGAGTGTAATCAGTTCCATGAAACGCATGCGTCAGTTCGCAACGGAATGGTTGTTGGACTCTATCTCCCCTTTAACAATATCTTCTAGAGCGCCGTGACATAACATTTTCGCAGAAAGAGAGCAAATGTGTTGAAGAGCATGAATTGTATTTTTTTAAACAAATGTTACCATTTATAATACTTACCTGGACTGCTTTCGGTCTTAATCTCTTTCATTTGTATCTTTAGTTCACGTTTGTCTCGATGAGCACCTTCCTCCTGACTCAGCCTCTCTCCTTCAGATGATGTATTCCCTCTCTGCATGGTCTTTTCTTTAACCCCTCCCACTCGTTCCGATGGTTTAGGTTTGTCTCGATGAGCATCCTCCTCCTGACGCGGTCTCTCTCCCTCAGATGATGTAGTCCCTCTATGCGTGGTCTTGTCTTTAGCCCCTCCCAATTGTACCGATGGTTGAGGTTTGTCTCGATGACCAACTTCCTCCTGACTCGGTCTATTTCCCTCAGATGATGTAGTCCCTTTCTGCGTGCTCTTTTCTGCAGCCCCTCCCACTTGGGACTCTGGTTGAGATTTGTCTCTATGAGTAACTTCCTCCTGAGAAACTTCCTCCTTTACCTCAGATGCTGTAGTACCTTTCTGCTTGCTTTGTTCTTTAGCCCCTCCATCTTGTGGTTTGTCTCGATGAGCAACTTCCTCCTGACTCGATCTATGTCCCTCAGATGATCTATGTCCCTCAGATGATGTAGTCCCTTTTGGCTTGCTCTTTCCTGCAGCCCCTCCCACTTGTACCTCTGGTTGAGGTTTGTCTCCATGAGCAACTTCCTCCTGAGCAACTTGCTCCTTTACCTCAGATGCTGTAGTGCCTTTCTCCTTGCTTTGTTCTTTAGCTCCCCCCTCTTTTGCCGATGGTTGAGGTTTGTCTCGCTGACCAAGTTCCTCTTGTTTCATCTTCGGTCGCTCTTCAGATGGAATCAATAAGGCCAGCTCAGCACGCCCGATTGAATTTAACACATCTTTTAAACTCTGAAATCCTTCCTCGCGATTTGTTTGCTTTCCCCACCAAGAAAGCAGCATCTGTAGGCTCCTTTCTTTGTCGTCTTTGAAGGTGGTTTGGATTTGCCTGATTGCTGTTTCTTCATTTCCGAGGAATTTGGCCAGGGTCTCCCAGGATGATTCAGTTTTCGAAGCCAAGTCCTGAAAGAACTGATCATCAACAGGGTGTTTGTCTGCCAAGAAAACAGGAGTTTCGTTATTTCGTATACATTTTGTATAATGATATGTATGTATTCCAATTCAAAAGCAATTAAAAAAATATAAATTCCAAAGAGTGACACTAGTATATAGGAAACAGACGATTTCGACTGAAAGTAGCTTTAATGTTAGACTGGAATACTCTTTGAAAGTAATTCTAGTAGAAACTCGACTGAAACTAGATCTAGTTAAATGAATGAATTTCATCCAATTTTAATGAATCGCTTGGAGTGAATTTTCACTTAAATAGTGTGAATTTCACTCTTTCGAAAAAGAGACATTACATATACTTTGGTTGAAGTTTTGAAGAACAGGCAAATTATTAATATGCTTTCCTCCAGACGCGCTAAATATCAGTGCCAATCTTTATTTCTCTGGTAAGAAAGTACACTTTCTTAATTCATAAAAGTATTTTTTTTCAGTGTAACTGACACGTGAAACAAATTTGACTTGATAAGAGTGAGTTTCTAGATCGATAAAAATGCTCATTTGCGTCTCCGCTCATTCGTGATCGAATAAATGATAAATGGAGCGTTTAACGAATCAGAAGAGTTTTTTCTTGTTCACGTGGTCATTTTTTTTTTAGATCAACTTTGATCCCATCATATGATCACTCTGGATCATGCGGTGATAAATCGCCATAAATTGCACAACGCCGGCGATCTTTCATGTCAGGCAGCGCTGATTGCATTCAGCCAAAAAGGAAGGATTTCTTTAAGGAATAAGGGCTCGAGAAAGACGTAGTGACGCCTGTGTTTTTCCTTTTTTTTCGTCAGTAATGACCTTTTAGTTTTCATTTGTTATCGCGATGATCGCCTGTGACACTGACATGACTAACATTATGCGCGTACCGGCGCGCCCATATTTTTTTATCAAGTAAATAGAGTCGAGTGTTTTTAAATTCATCATTCAATCCTAAACGTAACGTAACTTCCACAACGTAAAGCAGACTTCTTTTAAGTCCTAACGACCCTGTTTCTTTACTCTTTTTTTCGTTTTCGTATTCGGTACAAAATGCGATTATCTAACTCTTTATCTGATTTGCCATTCCCGTCGTGGCGCAAGCAAATCGTAGGTCGACCTGAGGGCGCTGCTACCCACTGCTACCGGTATTTTTTAATCCATGGCATGTCTTTAATAGGAAAAGTGTTAACACTGACAATTTAGGGATGCACTCTCTCAGGAGGTCACTTATTTGAACTGCCTCTGATTGAGCTTACATGCATTTCTTAGCACTAGGATTGGAAGGGAAAGCAACAAAACGCCATAACATGCGTACACCTCGACCGATCTTAATCCAACTAAGCACATTACTAATCTTCATCAATATCGTGTTCGGAAATATTCGGTTGTCATGTCAAGCAAAGTATATATACACGTTTGTTTCGAAAATTGTCCAAAACTTTTCTTGTCATTAGTCATTACAGTTTACTTTTCATCTTGAAAGCCACTAAAACCTAAAACTGCACCTAGTTGGTATCGATATCTGTGTTTCTTGACGCAACAGTGGAGCATAATTCAGGCATTAAAAGTTTGAAGTTATTTGGTGTGGGACTGGAGCCAGTTGCCCAATCAAACGCAATGTTTTCCAAAAGAATAGACTTTTGCTCATCATCTGGTCCAAGTAGAAAGGCCAGGTTAATCGGATCGCCCTCTCGTGATTCCACAAGGAAAACATTACCATATAATATTACCCTTTTCTCTGTCTCAAAGCTAGCCGTAACCAAATCTACCTGTGGCATTATAACTTTTTGGTGTCACCATGTACCCATTTAACTACTTGCAAATATGTATCCGTGGTCAAATGCAATTGTTTCTTTACATCTATCAGCAGCGTGTTGTACCTCTGTCATGAAGCTTGAAAAAAGAAAAAATGTCAACAACGAAAGCGAAAACTTATTTTTATATAGAATTTTAGAAAAGGGGTTGATTGCAGTTTTTTATTATACAGCATTAGGCTACCTTTCTGCTGGGCTTTTTCCAACTCGTCAAAGAATCGGCAGGCCTGTTCGTAGTCGCTTTCCGGTATAGTTGCCTTGATAGCCAAGTCACTCTTATCCTCTGTTGTCAGCTCATCCGTGATGAGAATCTCTGTCAGTTTCTTGGCGAGTTCTCCAGCGGTGTACATACTCCAGAGTCTGTTCAGACCCTCACGACTCTTGATACGAACGACAAATGTCACAGACCCTGATTTTACATCCACAAGCTCTCCGTCACATGAATTAAAAAAACTAATGATTTCGTATATCACGTAATCTTCTCCGCGAGTTCGTCGTAAGTGAACCAGCATTTTCCTTATGAACTTGGTCTTGGCATCGTCCTTTGTCCCCATTTGTGTGACGTCCGTGCTTATTGCAAGCCGTGGAAAGTCTGAAAACAAAAGATAACGTTACTGAATAAAATGCAGTTGGTCACTCTAATGATATTATGTGTTCCGAATGTGGCCATGATTCTAACCTCGATCAAGTCCTAAACACCTTACCAATTGGTCCTTTGTCACAAAGCTTAGCGTGACGTTATATGAATGGTGATATCTGCATGAGCAACTCGGCGTGAACGGACACGTAAACCCTTCATGAATTCACCTGACATTTTAAGGGAAAGATAAGACTGTCGAATTTCAAATTTATTCACACGGAAAAAAATCGCTCACTGATGAATTCGTCCATCACGTATTCTTCTCCGCGAGTTCGTTTTAAGTCAATCAGCAGTTTCCTTAATAACTTCGTCTCAAAATCGTCCTGTGTCCCCATCTGAGTGACGTCTGTGTTTTCTGCTGGCTTTTGAAACTCTGAAAACAAAAGATAACATTACTGAATAAACTGACAACTATGAGTCCTGACAGGGTTTGTTCTGGACAGTAAAACTTTATATTGAATTTAACAGCCCTTTATGACCATGCAGTTGGTCACTCTAATGATAAGTGTTCCGAATGTGGTTATGATTCCGACCTCGATTAAATCCTAAACACCTTACCAATTGGTCCTTTGTCACAAAGCTTAGCATGACGTTATATGAATAATAATATCTGCACGAGCAAATGGCGTGAACGGACACGTAAACCTTTCATGAATTCACCTGACATTTTTAATGGGAAAGATAAGACTGTCGAATTTCAAATTTATTCAAAGAAATCGCTTTTTTGGGGCATCGTTTGTTGTAAATTTCATCCATCTCATGTACGTTCAGTTCCATATTGTTTGACCATCTGGATTGACTACAATATTGACTACAATAGAGGTTCGTGCGACGAGAACATCGCTGAGTCCTCGTCTCTATATTTTGTCCCTGTTTTATCGTGTTTGCTGTTGTTTTATCTGTCAAGTGACCGTCTTATAGTTCTCTATGTGGATCCTCCAACCTATGCAACCTTTTAGTCCTAACAGTTTCTTTAAGAAGTGCTCTTTTGTTGCTATTTTTTTGTTTTGTACAGCTACTCACAAGTATTGTATTCCATTTTACTAACGGTGGACAATGACAGTGGTACAACTGGTACCCTGCAACGTGATGTGGATGAGTCTCTGTGCGGGCACAGTAGTTGTAGGTGATTTTAACAGATTGGACACTGGCATCCTTTCCTGCCTGGTGCAAGTTGCAAACATCCCTACCAGGTGTCAGGCCACCCCTGGTAAAATCCTTACAATAACTTAACTTAATTTCCAATTCCAAACAAGAATGTGAACAATATATACAGAGAGTATGGATAAGAGTATACATAATGCAGTGGAAATGAGAAAATAATTTGAATGACGACAAAGCTTGGAAATGGAGGGGGTCCATAAAAAGCACAGCTTGTCGTGTATGGGTCCCCAAAATTATGTTGTTTGTAGATTGGGTATATCAAAGGATAGGAAAGGACCCAAACTACAACCAACACAATATAATAAACATAGAAAGAACTAAAATGAAATAGAAAGAACTAACCGTACCACAGAACGTGTGTGTAAAGGCCTTTTGAAACTGAATCTGAACAAAAGCGGTGGTACTGACAGGTTCCCTACACCCCTAATGAAGGAACTGCATATGAATTTTGCTTTCCGCCTACTGATACATTTAATTGCTCTCTTAATGCAGCAGTGGCGTATCACGGTCACTTTTATTGATGGGGGGGGGGCACTTTCACCAGTCCCAAATTATGTATCCCTCAAACCCCATATGACTGTATCCCTGTTTGTACACGTATGTTAAATTCTACATTAACTTTTGAAGAAAAAACCCCAATATATCACCTTTGCAATGCCTTCATGGATTTTGATGAAACTAAGGCCGTGCCCGTTCATAAAAAAAACCAATACTTTTCAGGAGCCAATCATTTTTTGTTCAACTGCAACTTAACAGCTTCTGCAGGAATAAGAACACAAAGCATACGGGGATCGGTGACACATGCAATCCGCAGATCACCTTTTTTGGAAATGTAAGCCCATGATTTGCTTAACTTTCTTCAGTTACTAAGCATACCTGATAAGCGCCGAGCCAAGTCTTTTCTGCCCGAATCAACCAGAGCATCCTTCAACGTCTGCCATGCTTCTGGGTAATTTTCCTGCTTTTTCCACCATTTGTTTAACATGTCGAAACACTGCATTTCAGTGTCGTTGGGACGATTGCTCCTTATTATTTTAATAGCTTCTTCAGAGAAGTCCAAGTTTATGGCCAATTTTTCCCAGTCTGTTCCAATGTTTACAGAAAGACTCAAAATGGATTTGCTGTCAGGCGGCGTATCTAAAAATGAATACAAGTGTCATTGCAGCATGAATAAAGCGCATACATGTGATAATTATTGTTGTTAGAATGTATACATTGGGACCGACTGCGAGAATATGAATATCCCCAAAGAAAAACAGGTTATTATGTTCAAACTGTATAATAAGAGATATGCATTGTAAAATGAGTCACAAAGCTTACTTTTAGATGGTTGTTCTTTATCTCTATGTTATGGCACTGCATTGTATTTCATTTTCAAGTGGAACTATTCTTCGATCGTTAGTTTTCACCTCATATGATCAGTTCGTTGAACACGTTGGGTCTCCTTTTTTAGGTGTCATGTCGGTCATATTCTCTAGTTTTATAGATATTCTAGTTTGATGAAGTTTATTTTCGAATTTCTATTTTTCTAGCGATAAAAATGATATGTTTACTTTTACTATCAACTTTTTCATGAGATATCGAAAATATGCCTTATATCTATTTATAAAAAAGTCTGCCTCAAATATTTAAAGTAAAGTCAATTAGCAAGATTGTAGGTCAACTCGCCCCTGACTGACTTTCCCCTTACAAACTCGCCCCCTTGCCGACTCGCTCTTATAGGGGCTAGACGTTGCATGGTTTCATACGTGATAACCCACAAAAACCGAACCCTCTTTTTCACAGCTTTTTAAAAAATACATCGCAAATATCTTCATCTGTTAAATTCAACCAAAATTTGTGGTCATACAAGACCAAATTAAATTTTGGTTGAATTTAAACGAAATTATAACTTACACAATTTGGTAAAGCGTAACCCAGTTTTAAGTAGTTGCAGTTTTCACCCTTGCCTGGGTAAAATTAACCCATGCAATTTTTCATTAGCTTTTCAACACCGAAACAAAAATCCAATTGGGTAAACAATTATTGAATAATATGGAATGGCGTAGCCACGCGGGGCGTGGGGGGGGGGGGGCGACGGCGAAACCTTGTCGCCCCCCAGTCGCCCCCACTGAGATTTTGAGTTTCTAAAAAAATTATCATTGATAGTAATATGACGCCCCCCCCCATGAAATGTCCCCCAGCCTCCCCCAACTGAAAAATTCCTGGCCGCGCCACTGATTATATGGCCAATTCAAAATAAGTGCCGACTTTTCTATTTGTCCATGGTCTCAATAATTGTTATTGATTAGGAATTGGATTTGGGGTGAGGGTGGTTTTTCTTTCTTTAATGTTTTAATCTTATTTTTTTTTATTTGACTCTCCTTTTTTGCAAAAATGGTCATTTAACCTTTTGGACGTACCGTAATTTTCGGAATATAAGCCGCGCTTATGGTAGTCCTGAAAAGACTGTTAGGTTCAGTTCTTCGGTGTAGCCTTTTCCACGGATGCAAGTTTCGGACAGTGTTCATATTGCCGCGGTCAAAATATCAGTCGCCATGGACAAAACGGCAAACCTGCACTCTTGTATTCCATTGGCCATAACTCAATAAATATTTACCCGATTGGAAAGATTTTTTTCGTTGGCTTCTTCATATCCCAGGAATTTGGCCTGTGCTTCCCAGGATGATTCAGTTTTCGAAGCCAATTCCCAAAAGAACTGATCATCAACAGGGTGTTTGAAGCATTTTCGTCAGTACAAGGTGATACCTCTTTGGGATTGATTTTTGAATTAAAATCAAAGAGAAGCAACAGAAGCCAGATGTCCGTGCTTTTATCTTTGTCATTGTTTACTGAACTAAATATATTGTGCGTTTTCGGTAAAGTTGACATGTTGAAAGATGTTTTTTTTCCAATACAAATTAATGTGTACTTTTTTGACGGTACGGAAATTATAGCGGTTGATGATGGTTGCAATTAATTCAAATATCTCTTTAACTACAGATGCTAAACTCCGAGAATCCTAGAGAGGAGCTAAACAAAAAATAAACCAACGATCATGAAATTTCTAACAACTGCACTTTCAAAGCGGTCTTTTTCATGACTTTAATGTAGTAAGTAAGGGTGATTTTATTATGGATGGTAACATTTCTAGTAAGCATTTACCTTTCCGTCCACCGCCCAGTAGGCCATCAGTACACAGACGGAGTGAGATGTTCTCGTCCTGATGAATTCCACAGTCCTGAAGTGTCAGCAAGTTATGGAGCTGGTAAAGTAATGAAGATCCTGATATAACACACACTCTTTGAGCGAAAATTTAACGACGACAGTTTGGGGTTTAGGTTACACAACAGTGTAAAAAAAAAACAATGCATGGACTTTACCCAGATGTAATGTTAATTGGCACTTAACAACATGGTTACTTTGTATGAGCCTTCTTTACCTCAAAGTTCCGAAAGTTTCTTCGGATGTACAGTCGCTGCTGTTGAGGCCGGACACTGATTTTCTCGCAAATTATCTGTTTAAGAGTCGAGATCGATGTCTCTGGATCCATTTGTAAACACATTGTCGTCGGTCTATGTGACAGGTGACTTCGGATGAAGACCTGTAGTGCCACATATCTGAAACTGTTAGAATGGTGGACTTGCATTATAACGCCATATGAATACTTTGAACATAAATTTTCAAATAAATGATGGAAAATTCAATTGTTCTTGAAATTATTTTTTTCAAAGTAAGGAAAGATGATTGTTTTCAAAAGGAGTACGAATAGACGCGATTAATCATGTTTTACCACATAAGCTGAGGCTTGTCTTGATGACACACTTGTTCTTTTTTCGGTTTCTCTTCCTCGGCTGATGCCGCTCCGTTCTGTTTGCTCTCCTCGTCAACTCCTGCATCCAAACGCCTTTCTGACTCGGGTCCAGCTGCTTCGTCTCTCGATTTGCTCGTTACTGATACAGATAGGAAACCGAATGTGCGTCATATTGTTTACAAATTGTTTGAACTAATTTGTTAAATATTGCAGATTTCTATTTGTTGTAAAATGAGTTTGTCCTGAAAACAAAGCGTCTGATAAAAAGTCAATTTTTAACTTCTAGCACACCTGGTACATTTTCAGTAAACCCGATGGCCTCACATGCTCGTCTCAGCTTCTGAGCTGCTTCGTCGCGATCTGCCGTCTTTTCCCACCAAGTGAGTAGCATGTGACGGCTCTCTTCAGCGCTGCCTTCGTTGGTGGTTTGGATGTCTGCAATTTCCGCTTCTTCATATCCTAGGTGTTTGGCCAATTCCTTCCACGACGATTCAATTTTCGAGGACAACTCCTTGAGGTACTCATCATCAATGTTGGTTTTATCTGCCAAAAAGAATTTCAACTAAGCATTCATTCAACTAAGCGCCAATGTCCGTATTGTTACCAACGTAAGCTTATTAATTACATCCACAACAAAAAGAGACCTTTTTCTCTACTAACGGCTCAACCAAAGAAAGCAAAGTCTCCACAGGAGGTTGTTTATGCAGTTAAACATTCTGTTGCCAAACGTTGTCATTTACCTTTTGGTACATCGTCGCAATTCCGATCGTATTTTGATAGTTGGAGAGAGATGATTTCATCATTGTGGACACCATTCTCCTCAAGTGTGAGTAGGTCACAGAGCTAACAAACAAAAAAAATACAAAAACAAGTACATTACAAAATATTTACGGACTTCAATGGATTGTTTGTATTCGTTTAAACGAATATCAAATTTACCTTCGTTTTGACCATGTTTGATATGGATAACTTGTGATTTCCTCTTATATACATAAAAAGACAGTTTTGTTGATCATGAACATTTGAAATTTTGTACCCTGCATATATCCATCTTAACAATACCCCTACGTGCAAATCTACTTTTTGCATTTTTCTAATTCAGGTGTCCGTAATGTAAATTTAAAAATGCCGACCTGAAAGTTCCGCCGGATGTACAGACGCTGACACCGCGCCTCGACACCAATCTGCTTTTTTATGAGCTCTTTTAGCGATTGGACGGATGTCTCTGGATCTAATTGGAAGCTAAGTGTTTGTGGTGCATCATCGTCGGCATTTTCGGGAATCTTGACGGAGAATTTGAGCTTCTGTTTCAGGTTCTTGATGACACTGTAATGAAAAGGATTGGAGTAGTGTTTGTTTTCTTTGGTAATTTTTTTTTTAATTTAGATGCGACTATATACACTGAAAGTGTTCGTTTTGCGATCATTTACCGTCGGTGATTGATTTTAACCGTAATTACTATTGAAATGAAGACATACACCGGCTCGTTTTATGTAAGAATAAAATTGTTTTTTCAGTTTAACGTAGAAATTTAGAGAAACGTTGCCATGCCACGTCCAACCCTTTCTAGAAACTGTTGAACCATCCAAGAAGGATGGGGTCGAGTCGAGTTTTCACAATAAGCGTATTTAATTTGCATCAATAAGAACATTGAATACTTTTATGCATCTACTGACTTTTTTGAGCATTGTTTAATATCCTTAGTCTCAATGACTGGTACTAAATACAAGGGGTGTCTTTGAAACGGAGGAGAACATTTTAGCTGTGTCGACATAGTGCTCAGTATAATATTTTGTCTAATGGAACATTGTAAACAATGTTTACGTGGAAGATACAGGCGCAAATTATGTAAATAAGCTGTCAATATTGTAACTTTATTGGGATATGCAGCATCACCTTCTATTTTCTTTTCTGAGTGCTTGTCATCTCATGTATTGGTTGGACTATCGACGAGCAATCCCTTTGGGAGTTGGCCAATCACAGAGACGAAAAATGAGTATAGGCCTCTTAATTATTTAAATGCAGTCACTAGATTCAAACATGCATTGGAGAAAACACGTTCACAAAAAGACATGTTGTTATAGAGCTACACTCTAAAAAAAAAAGTTGATCAATATTGGGTAAAATTACTACCTTTTCGAGAGTAAAAAGGGAACATGGTCGTCAACTTGTGTACTTTTTTTTACACAACAGCTAAAGTGTAGAAAAGTACCCATTTCAGTGTAACTTTTACCCATAATTGTGTTAAGTGTTTGCACAACAAAGTTGGGTAAGAAAGTTTACCCATGTGACGACCATGTTCCCTTTTTACTCAGTTATTGGGTAAACTTTACCCAACCCTCTTTTTACCCAGGTGTTGTGTCAGTTTCTTACCCAGATATTGGGTTCTAATTTTTACCCTGCACTGTTGGGTTCTAAATTTACCCACCACTTGGGTTGTTTTTAAATTAGTTATTGTGTACCTTTGTTATTGATCCTTGCGGTTTTATTCAACTTTGAACTCTGCAATGTGAATTGCATGCTAGAGACAGCAATCGCGAGGGATTTCAATAACCGAGTCCTGGGTTGGAAAGTCAGTAAAATGAATAAGATGATATTTCCCCCAATATGGTGCTGATGCATGAGGACTATTACGAGGAACGTGGGCTAAATGATGAGCAGGGGTGTTAGAATTTCCCTCAATCAACTCATTCAAAAACAATTCCCCAAATGTAGGTCACTTTACTCCGTGTTTCTAGAACTGAGAACACTCACTATATACGGTACATGAAACGCATGCATCATGTGCATGGAATCGTAGTTGGCAGAGCCGTGACGTCCAAGTTGCAAATAAATGTCTAAATAATAAGCATGTCACTTCTCCAATCTCCCCGATATTAATCCTCATACATCAGCATCGCATTTGGAGGAAACAACACTGAAATTCATTTCACTGACTTACCTGGAACAAAGAAATCACGTCTTCAAAATCCCCAAATTATTGAAGGTCTCACAAGCGGCGGCCATTTTGTACATGAGTGATGACGCGTGCACAATATTGGGTAAACGTTGTCACGTGCGTCAGTTTACCCCACACAGTGGTAACATTTTACTAATGTCGTGGTAAATTCTACTCTTCGACGTGTACAATGAAATAATTGTTAACACAGTGGTGAAGTAAATCCAGTTTCTTTAACCCATCACTTGGGTAATAATACCATGATTTGAACTTTTTGCCTGTGCTGCCGGGACTTGTAGTCAATGTTGGGTACTATTTTACCCGTTACATGTGTAACACATTTGACACAAGTAGGAGGTACAAGCGAAATTTTCATTTTGCTCAATATTGGGCAGAAATGACACAATCTTTTTACACAACAGTTTTACACAACATAAATTTACACTTCTTTTTTAGAGTGTAGAGTTTTCTTTTCTGTAGATCTTCAACGAATTCCATTACCTTTCTATCCCAGGTTTACTTCTTGGTTTGCGGTTATTTAATAATGATGATGTCTTTCTCTCACGGGAGTGGTAATGAGACGATGGTTTCCCGTATGGAAGCACAGAAAGAAACGCCTCCTTCCTACGCCTGCTGACTTTAGTCTTCCTGCTGACGAGTTTGGTGTTGGAATGGTCGTACACGACGGCTGTTGCCTTGATGTAGGCATCCAAATCCTGAATGGTCTTTTGCGGCATCTTTTTAGCCGGTTAATGGTGAAGAAATGTGTGACGACTCACTCATAGACGAATGAAAAATCATCTAGAAGTTGTCCATGTACTGGCCTTCAATGACCTACTGTGATAGATTGTACGTAAATCAGCTACACGCCCCATAAGTACTGTTAATATTAACAGCCAGGCTACAGATGCGCATACTTCACGGTTTGGTAATGAACCCTGGCAAGATAGCACAGACTACACCTGACCTGCTCTCGTTTAAACTGGTTTGTACTACGACGAGGCAGGACACCAGATCCTGTTTTTATCTATTGGGGGTTTTCCAAACCACGGATTTGTCTCCAGTTTCAGCATCGTCTCCGACTTGAAAATATTGTTTTGGAATAATGTCAAAACTCGTTGGAAATGATTACAATATGAGCGTCGCTAATAATAATATTTAATGTTGCTGCAGCAAAACAAGGGCCTGAATTGAGCCGTATTCCCTTAAGTCAGGGGTCTCAAGCTCTCCCGAAGCCAAAACAGAACCGAAGCTGTGTACTGGAATCCCACTTATATTAGGCTTTATCTAGCCAGCGGCATCAGACTTGGTAAACAATCGCATAACCGTCGTAAACACTTCAGTTTTGGACTTTGGGAACATGGCGTGATTTGATAAACCCCCATAAAGAATATTGACATTGTGAGAACACGCGTACGTATGCTGCTTAAACATTGAACGACAACCAGTTATATAAGCATAGCCAGAAACGATACCCGTATTTGTTTGGGAAACAGTTCTTACTGAGTCGTTAAAAAAATCCTGAAGATGAAACAGCCTCATCACACCTGTCATTCCTGTGGTTTTGGATGATCAAGACATTGATGAAGATGCCACTTTACTAGCATTGACAGCATGCATGTTGTGTACAGAATTAAACCTTACATGGTTCAATGCACGCAAGTGATCATCAACTTGACACCGATGGATTTCAGAATAACACCGCTTGAAACAATTATTCTTTTGATATGATAAAAAACAGTGGCGCAGCCAGGATTATGTCAGGGGGATGGGGAGTGGGTGGGGCACCAGCCTTTTATGAAGGGCACCAAGGGCGGACCCAACATTTCCCCCCACAATGTCCAGATCACCACAAAAGCTGCAAATTCGAAAAGTGAAAACCCAAATCCACATATTGGCCCGGGCGGGATTCGAACCCGGGTCACAGCGGTGGAGGGCGAGGAAAGTACCGTTACGCCAACCTGACTCCCCGAGTCTGACTCCTGGTACGCTTGGTGAGGAGTTACGCTCAGAAATTAAAACAAAAATCGCCGCCCAGAAATTCCACTTTTCATGACCCCTTTGATATTGTGTTCACAATGTTTCGCTGATAACTTTTTGCTCTAAATGTCAAGGAATTAGTGGCCAGGAAGTGACTGAGATTGCACAACAGATCATCTAGAATCAAAGCCGTATGTGCTTCGCGCTCCGCGCTCGCATATAATAAAAGGTCGACTTTTGGGGGTTTGTCAATCCCTCCCCCACCCATTTTCGAATCGGGCAACAGACCTGTACAGTGCATTGGGCGGGAGTAGGGCCTGTGGAACACTAGTGCCTAGGGCCTACGAAACACCTACGCCGGCCCTGCTGGCGACGAAAAACACCCATCCACACACAAAAAAGAATCTCTTGGGTGTATTGTTGAGGGCGCGTGCCACAATGCCCCATGGAGTGGTCCCGGTGAGTGTACAGTGATCGCGAGCCTGGATTTGGACTGCTTTGGACCCGTAATTTGCCTCGTTGCAGCGCCCTCATTTGTTCAAGAGGCTCTAATGATCTAAAATTTTGTATTTGCCATAATGGCTTGAAATTTGCAGTAGTTGAAGAAATTTAAAAAACTTCAGTTCCCGAAATGCGTAAATTAGGCTGAACATCTCCTAGATGTATACAGAATGTTCCAAACCCCTTTTCGCACTTTTCAATCAGTTCTCAGATATACAGCATTATTCATGTCCCATTGCTATGATTAAGCGCCATTGTTTTACCAGACCACTTGTCCCGGACTGGGGGTGGCGCTATACATCACATATTTCATGAAGGTTTACCAGCGTCCATGGCTTGGATGGAGTCTCTGCATTTTAGGGTTTGTATCAAGTAAATGCCGAAACTCTGAATCGGACCTGAAGGTGCTCTGCTTAGCAATTAACCATTTCACAGAGAGATCGGAAGTATATGCAATGAAGGTATGGTGCGCGTTGCATCATGGGACAGTTTGCGAGACGTACCGGCATTTTGTGCATCGCAATGATGTCCCACAATGCAGCGTAACATATACATTCACTGCACATTTCCGGTCTGGCGGCTATCCTTAGAAAGTCTTTGGAGTGGGAAGTTATTTTTTGGTTTTCAAAATGGCGATAACTTCATGACTATAGTTCTATATAGGGCGTTGTTATCAGTGGGACTCATCACTCATAGGTTATTGGCTAATTGCGTCCTGAAATTTGAAGACCTGATATTTAATCGGTTGTATTTGTGGCAAATTATTAACTGGTATGCAACCTTCTACTATTTCCACCCTTTTGACCGCCTTTAAAGCAATGACAAATGAGTTCAAATTGTTCTCCTTTCCCATTCAGGCCTTTATTTGCCATTACTTATTTTAGACAAGTCCAAAAATGATTCACATAAATTAACAATAAAATGTAATAGACCTCTTGTTTCCATCAGGAACAAAATGTAAAAACAAAAAGTCTTAATACTCTTCATTGTGCATAAAGTTTACTCAAACTTTATTGAAAGAGACATTTTCTCAAAATGCAAACATTGATAACTGGCATGTGTTGCACTTAAAGATGTTTTAAAATGTTTACCGTTCCTTTGATTGTCAACAATGTGATTCCTTTTAACTTGAACCAAAAAATGAAAAAATACCGACCATTTTTTTCATACGCAAGTGTCCACAAATCGTATACACAATGTAGTTGGCTTGACATTAGTATTGGTTTCTCAGGAATTACAGTCCGCTAAAATCCAAACTTCAGAAATAGGTGATGTTTGTATCAACTATCACCAATGGTATCTTAAGGTTTCGGGCTTTTGGCAAAATAATGCAATTTGGAGTATTTCCCCCATATGACACCATTTAGTATTAATACAATAGTTGTTTCTGGTTAAACTTTTCTAACGTTGTCAACGCAAGCACAACATGAACACCCACAAAGAGGAATGGTGGGTAGTGGCCGCATTATACAGGTATACTGTCTACGCATGCGTACATATTTAATCTTTGAAGACCGGTCGCATTAAAAAGATTGCCTCTGCCAAATTAATCAAATACACAATTTCAATGGTACGTGTATGTAAACACTTCAAGCCATGAGAGACTTTTTGATACAAAAATAACGGTTATGGATAAGCTCTTCTTGTGGCACAATCAATATAAGCGTATTAATATGTACACTTTCAAACTTTCAGTTCGACTCCTCAGACAAAGTTAGTTTATCAAAGATATGTACAAGTTATAAACAGCATGGCTCATTCTGGTAATCTTCATAATCTCATTGGTCCACATTATTAACATTCGCATGTATTGAGTAAATTCTTTACCAGGCGTACACAAACAATAAGTCAACGGCGATCATGCATGATAGGCTGTTCACCAAAACCAGGCTTTACTCAATCAAACAACCGCAGTCTCTTGTTAGTATATTAGTATGTTTACTAAGATGATATCGTTAGAGAGGGTATATGAAATGAAGTATCTTCAATTTTAATGATTTTACTTGAAGGGGTTCTTAAGCTAAACATTTATCTCTCGATTCACATTTCTGGCAAGCAACAGAGCCGATGTTAAGCTGTCCTCGATTTTATTACGATGCTATTTACACTGAGCCTGCATTAGACTAAACTCTCAATTACACTGGTATGAAATTGTCACAATGTCGATGTGTGTTGGATATTCATACTCCCAAATCTGTGAGGCGGGTCCAAACTAGTCGGCCCGTATACAGAGCGGAGCGGAGAACGCTTCACGATTCTTTTCCTGGAAATTATCAGGGGGCCACTTTGCTTTGTTACAGAGGGAAGTTCTGAAGTGTACCATGATAAAGCTGGGTGTGTCTGTATGTGTTTAGAGACTGATCTATTCTTACACTACCTGCACCAAGCCCCTTCATTTCAACCATTTTGCTTGAGTTCCAAAATTAAATACTGAAAAGAACGCCGTATCGAAAACAATCTCGATCCTGGTGGTTCGTGAATGGCCCAGGGAGCGATGAAAGTACAAGTATTATCAATAACAATAACTGTCTCAAATTTACCTGTTTTTTAAAGTTAGAAACGGATTAGCTTGAATACGAACACTAATTTGTTTTTAAGTTGTTGAACGAATATGCATCATTTCTCTGTTCACACAAAAATGCCTGGATTCAGTAAATTACTGCGTTTCCTAAGTTTCTCACAACAATTTGTGACTTAAAGACTGACTCGATCTAAATGACTTCAAAATTACATACATCATATACTCTAGCTCACTCATCTTGTAGGCTACTTGGGCATGCACATCATATAAAAGATCACGGCTCATCAGACATACATTGGACATCTAGTCATCTTCAGAAGACCCAAAATCAACTCCACTTCCCCGTGCCTCGGATATGTGTTTCTTATCTTCTTTTGTCAACGAACAATAGCCCAATTTCAGGCTAACATGCTTCATCTGTTTCAGGCAGCGAGCCCATGTTTGTGCTGAGCCACTCAAAGAATCATTTCCCTCAAGGCTGAGGGACTCCAGGGTTGGCATGCGACTTACTGCTGCAGCAAGGTGTTCAATGTCAATACTCTGCAATGAGCAATGGATTAAATCCAGCTCCCGAAGTTCCTTCATGTTTTGTAAGGGTGGGGTCCATATTTCTGAAGAACCACCAAGACCAATTCCACAAATGGTCAACATGACCAAATCGCTCCGATTACTGAATGACTGTAATATATCCGCCATACCCTCGCCGATTAGTGAGAGCCTCTGAATGCTCAGCTGTATGCCATTATCGCATGGCAGAACACGACACTCCTCAGCGGAAGTATCGCGACTGTCAGTGTCCAAATCTCTCAATAAACGGCAAAACCACATCTGCTTACTAGCCGGCCACGTTGTTGTGATGCGACTAGCGTCCCATTTTCTTGAAAGGTTAAGATCTATCAAGTTCGACATCTTCCCAACCGATGATGCTATGTGTGGTAGATCTTGTTCATTTATGCCACATTTCGATAAATTGAGTGATTTCAGGTGAATCATCTTCTGCAAACTAGCCGCCCACGTCTTGGCGTTACCACCCAATGCCTCATTGTGTGAAAGGCTAAGATCTGCCAAGTTCGGCATCTCCCCAACTGATGATGCAATGTGTGATAGATCTTGTTCATTTATGTCGCATTTCCATAAATCGAGTGATTTCAGGTGAAGCATCTTCTGCAAACAAGCCGCCCACGTTGCTGCGTGACCACCCAATCCCTTATTGCCTGAAAGGCTAAGATGGGCCAAGTTGGGCATGTCCCCAACTGATGATGCAATATGTGATAGATCTTGTTCATTTATGTCGCATTTCCATAAATCGAGTGATTTCAGGTGAATCATCTTCTGCAAACAAGCCGCCCACGTTCCTGCGTGACCACCCAAGTTCGAATTCTCTGAAATGTTGAGATCGGTCAGGTTTGGCATTTGACGTAATGATGCAGCAAGATGTTCAATGTCAGTGCTTTGCAGTGAGCAATCACTTAACTCTAACACCTGAAGTTCCGTCAGGTTTTGCAAGAGTGGGGTCCAGATACCTGCAGAACCACCCAGATCACATATGCCATGAATAGTCAATCTGACTAAATCGCTCCGATTATTGAATGGCTGCAGTACGTCCGCCAAATCCTTGACCATGAGTGAGAACCCCTTGATTCTCAACGCTATGCCTCTTTCCAATGACTGTACACGCCACACTTCAACGTAACTAAATCACAATCCACCAGATTCCGCATGCGACTTAGTGATTCAGCGATATATTTGAAATCGCGACTGTAAATGCTACAGTGTTTCATGTCAAGCTTCTTTAAGTGAATCATCGACTGCAAACTAGTCGCCCAAGTGCCTGCGTGACCACCCAATCCCTTATTGCCTGAAAGGTCAAGATCGGTCAAGTTTGGCATCTCCCCAACCGATGATGCAATGTGTGGTACATCTTGTCCATTGACGCCACATGCCGATAAATTGAGTGATTTTAGGTGAATCATCTTCTGCAAACAAGCCGCCCACGTTCCTGCGTGACCACCCAATTCCTTATTCCATGAAAGGCTAAGATGGACCAAGTTTGGCATCTCCCCAACCGATGATGCAATGTGTGGTACATCTTGTCCATTGACGCCACATGCCGATAAATCAAGTGATTTCAGGTGAATCATCTTCTGCAAACAAGCCGCCCACGTTCCTGCGTGACCACCCAAGTTCGAATTGTGCGAAATGTTGAGATCGGTCAGGTTTGGCATTTGACGCAATGATGCAGCAAGGTGTTCAGTGTCAGTGCTTTGCAGTGAGCAATCAATTAACTCTAACTCCTGAAGTTCCGTCAGGTTTTGCAAGAGTGGGGTCCAGATACCTGCAGAACCAGCCAGACCACAAATGCATAGAATAGTCAATCCGACTAAATCGCCCCGATTATTGAATGGCTGCAGTACATCCGCCAAATCCTCGACAGTGAGTGAGAACCCCTTGATTCTCAACGCTATGCCATTACTCCTTGACTCTACACGGCACACCTCATGGTAACTACTACTGAAATCACACTCTGCATGCCACCCCTCAGGGTAACTACTACTGAAATCACAATCCATCAGATTCCGCATGCGACTTGCTGATTCAGCGATATATTTCAAACCGCGACTGAAAATGTAACATTGTTTTATGTCAAGCTTCTTTAAGTGAATCATCAACTGCAAACTAGTCGCCCACGTTGTGGCGTTACCACCCAATTTCTTATTGCGTGAGAGGTTAAGATGGGCCAAGTTGGGCATCTCCCCAACTGATGATGCAATATGTGATAGATCTTGTTCATTTATAACGCATTCCGATAAATCGAGTGATTTCAGGTGAATCATCTTCTGCAAACAAGCCGCCCACGTTCCTGCGTGACCACCCAAGTTCGAATTCTTTGAAATGTTGAGATCGGTCAGGTTTGGCATTTGACGTAATGATACAGCAAGGTGTTCAATGTCAGTGCTTTGCAGTGAGCAATCCCTTAACTCTAACTCTTCAAGTTCCGTCAGGTTTTGCAAGAGTGGGGTCCAGATACCTGCAGAACCACCCAGACCACAAATGCCATGAATAGTCAATCCGACTAAATCGCTCCGATTATTGAATGGCTGCAGTACGTCCGCCAAATCCTTGACGGTGAGTGAGAACCCCATGATTCTCAACGCTATGCCTCTTTCCAATGACTGTACACGCCACCCTTCAGCGTAACTACTGAAATCATAATCCACCAGATTCCGCTTGCGACTTAGTGATTCAGCGATATATTTCAAATCGCGAATGTAAATTCTACAGCAATTCATGTTAAGCTTCTTTAAGTGAATCATCGACTGCAAACTAGCCGCCCACGTTTCAGCGTGACCACCCAATCCCTCATTGCCTGAAAGGTCAAGATAGGCCAAGTTGGGCATCTTTCCAACCGATGATGCAATATGTGATAGATCTTGTTCATTTATAACGCATTCCGATAAATCGAGTGATTTCAGGTGAATCATCTTCTGCAAACAAGCCGCCCACGTTCCTGCGTGACCACCCAATCCCTTATTGCCTGAAATTCTAAGATGGGCCAAGTTGGGCATGTCCCCAACTGATGATGCGATATATGGTATATCTTGTCCATTGACGCCACATTTCGATAAATCGAGTGATTTCAGGTGAATCATCTTCTGCAAACAAGCCGCCCACGTTCCTGCGTGACCACCCAAGTTCGAATTCTCTGAAATGTTGAGATCGGTCAGGTTTTGCATTTGACGTAATGATGCAGCAAGGTGTTCAATGTCAGTGCTTTGCAGTGAGCAATCAATTAACTCTAACTCTTGAAGTTCCGTCAGGTTTTGCAAGAGTGGGGTCCAGATACCTGCAGAACCACCCAGACCGCAAATGCCATCAATAGTCAATTCGACTAAATCGCTGCGATTATTGAATGGCTGCAGTACGTCCGCCAAATCCTTGACGGTGAGTGAGAACACCTTGATGCTCAACGCTATGCCTCTTTCCAATGACTGTACACGCCACACTTTATACGGACGTGTGAAATCACAATCCACCAGATTACACATGCGACTTGCTGATTCAGCGATATATTTCAAATCGCGACTGTAAATGCTGCAGTGACTCATGTCAAGCTTCTTTAAGTGAATCATCGACTGCAAACAAGTCGCCCACGTTTCAGCGTGACCACCCAATCCCCCATTGCCTGAGAGGTCAAGATCGGTCAAGTTTGGCAGCTCCCCAATTGATGATGCAATGTATACTACGTCACGCGGGCCTAAGCGACATCCATGTAAACTGAGTTTTTCGAGGCATTTCATCCCTCGCAACTGGACCGCCCAGTATTTTGCCGAGCCTCCCAAATCATTCATTCCAAGGCTTATTTCAGTCAAGTTACCTCCATTGAGAAATGATGACAAAAGTGTATTAACATTGCTCCCAGTTAGTGTGCTTTTATTGAAATCCAATACGCGCAAATTTTTCATTGTGGTCAAATGCAAAGCTACGACTTCACTCAACCTTGATAGATTACACGCCTCTAGATGAATTTCACTTACTTTAGCGAGGTAATCCACTCCCGAGAGCTCTGTTTGCTCGGCAGCATGCTGCAGCAACCACACGAACGAGTTTACCCTGTCGTTTCCACTTAACTCTATGTCTCCAGTAAAAAAAGACTCAATGAAATCTACTGATAACAAATCTCGTGCTTGACTTTCAAAGTAGCAATATAAGGACAATTCCTTCACTGGCTTGCGTTCGAAAGGCTTATTTTGCAGATTCTCGTGCAGCATCCGCAATACATACCGTGTGCATTGTTCATTGTCGCCGCAGCAGAAGCGCAACAAGTACTCAAAACTCATAGGATCTTCAAGTTTATCAAGAATCTTCTGAAATTCCCCACCGCCTTTGCTTAAAAGACTCTGACAGTACATAGCTGCGCAGTACTCTTGAATTGTCTTATGAATAAACTGTACGTTATTGTGCGTACCGCGCCACTTAATGACCCTCTGGCTGGTGAGAATACCCACTGGTATTGCTTTGTCAAGTGCACTCTTCTCAAACTCTCCCTCTTGAAATGAAAGCCTTTGCTCTGGGGAAATAAGCCCTTCTAAAACGACTTTGCCGATTGAAATCACCACTTCCGATATTGCTTCTTCTGATAATTCAGGCATTCTTCTTTGAAATATGTATCTAATTGCCTCATTGAACAATCTTGATTGAGTATCTGGTAGTGTTTCCTCTTCCCTCCATATCAGGCACATTAGCAGGAGTATCATGGGACTCCTTGCTAAATCAGACAGGACATCCGATGACTGAATCCTATCAAGAAGTCTCTCAGCCTCATCAAGCTTTGCAGGGAAAAAATTTCTCACATACTGCCCAATATCTTCCATCCTAAATCCCAAAACATTCACATGGGTGAAAGGTTTCTCAATGAGTGATTTGCTTTTCAAATTAGCAAAGTGAGAGGGGCGTGTTGTTACAACTACAAAACATTCTTTACCAAATTTTCGATTGAGCATTCTTAGAATGGACCCGAATTTCTCTGGTTCGAGGTTGGTTGTCCCGAATTCATCAAAACCATCTATCAGAATGAGCACTCTACTACCATTGTCTTTAATGAATGCTTCCAAACCGTCCTGATCAACTGCTGTATCATCTGCTAACAGCTGAGAAAACACTGTCTCAACAAGCTCCGACGTTTGGTTGAGAGCAGACATTTTCAAAACAAACAAAAGTGAAAACTGTCCGAGTGCATCACCTGTAGCCCAGTCGTACGCAATTTTGTCAATAATGGTTGACTTCCCCATCCCGGGTGTCCCACACAAAATGGCCCGATTAATCACTTTTCCGTCTCTTGTTTTTAAGACGAAAATGTCTCCATACACTTGAACATCGCCCTCTATGTCATCCTGGTCACCCTTTTCTAATTGCAACTCTGTATATATATCCCTAATATGTTTCATGTCGTCATCGACCCAGGGTATTAACTGAACGTAGCTACCTGTGGTAGTATACCGGTCTTTTAATTCACTCCTGCAATGATCAGCAGCATCACTCGGACTGGATTGCGCTCTTCCCATCTCGCCTGTTGAAAGAAAATCAACGACATCAGGGGTGTATTTTTCAGCGGTAATGGGGCAAAAATAATAGGTTCATGATTTTATTTCTTCGTGTTAAAGTTTCTTGGCCCCATCCATATAGCAATTTTTGTAATGCAATCCTTGAAAATGCACCCTCTGTATCCCAGTTAACCTTATTTTCAATATCCAAGTTGCTGTTTTCAAGACTATTATGGTGCCTTTTTTGGATTCTATGCTAATGCGAATTTTTGTATTTGTGAGCAACATGTGATGTTATATCAGGCAAAAACCCCAATGTTGCAATTGTTTGCACCCAAACAGTTGCAAGAATGTGGACATTTTTCGGTTTCTTTGTTGATTTGTTGTGTAAGTACCTGTAAGTAAGCCACTGAGTTAACCTTTCTCAACTAGAAGATTTGTGGGTTCACATTTAGTGCCCAATTTTCGTGAACCTAAAATTGTAACCTTGAAAGACATCACAGCAACAACGCTCTCAGTTGTCGAAATATAGAAATTTTAATGTTAAAAAATGCACTTTTCGTTGAAGTAAACCTAAAACAGATGTCAAATAATTTTAATATATGTAACAGACTAAAAGTTGCACAAAAAGATGTTTTTTTAAACAAAATCATTTCATGGATATTTTAAAGCTATTTTAATGGCACATTTTGTCTTGTCTGTACAACTTCAATTTGTTCGCATTGTCAAATGTAGGTGTACAGTTTTCCAAACTTTGTTCAATAACTGAGCTGATATTCTCAGTAATGTAACTGTTTAGTTACATACCAAATATTTCCCGAACCAAGTCGTTCCAGCCCGAATCAATCAGAGCCTTCTTTAACGTCTGTCTTGCTTCTGTGTAATTGTCCTGCTTTCTCCACCATGTGCTTAACATCTCAAAGCACTGTTTTACAATGTCGTGGGGATGATTAGCCTTAATTATTTCAACATCTTCTTTTGAGGAATTTAAGTTTAAGGCCAATTCTTCCCAGCGTGTTCCGATCTTCTTAGAATGTTTCAAAATGGATCTGTCGTCAGGTTGTGTTTCTGTAAATGAAAACCGATACATTGCAACATGAGCAAAGTGCCTTCACTTGAATTTGAAGTCCAAAATATTATTGGTAGAATGTATTCGGAACGAACGCGTGTATTTTTGTTTTGGACATACCTAAAGAAAATCCAGTTGTTACGTCCCAACATAAGAGACGTGCCTACTAGTGTTGTGCATTGGGTCGGGTTCGTTGACTTTGTTCAGGTCGGCCAAAAGACCCAAAACATTTAAGATATCAACCGAATCTTAATTTGAACCCCGTAAAAACCGACCCAACCCGACCTGACCAGACCAAAGTCAAGGAAAACCGACCCAAACCGACCCCAAAACAACGCGACTATATCTGGCTTGGGCAACTGAGTCCGTATTTTGTCCCTCAACTCATACCTAGCGCCGCGTGAAGATCGTCGTCTCTCAGTTACTGAATCGTACCGTGCGGCATTCACAACATAACCTAATGGTCGGCCTGCAGAATGTCTTTACTGCCGAATGATTACAGATATCCTGTCGATGCTTATAAAATCTTGTATGATAGATTTTCTAGTTTATTAGATTTTCAAATTTCTATTATTCTACTAATAACAAAATTCAGTTTACTTTTACTTTCTTCTTTTGAATGATATACCGAACAAAAAAAAACACTCATAAGTTTTTAAAATGATTAGTTCACATAATTATTATCGCATAGGTCAGTTAGTGAGAGAATGGTTGTCGAATTTTATCTTCCCTCAAAAAATCCTTCAGAGCCATGAATCAGAACAACGTTTAATTTATGTCATTGATTGGTAGGACTTGCTTGAACACAATCCTCTTTGGAAAAAGAGAGAAATCTAAACAATTTCGGGACATTTTTTTATTGTGACCTCTGACAAATAGCATGCCACAGTGATGGTAATTGTTTTTGCTGTGGAAATTGAACAGTATATAGTTATTTCAAATCACATGACTTGTTAATTCGGTAACACGAAACGTTTCGAGCACGCATATTAACATATATTATTTGACTAGCCTAAATTAAGAAAACAATTGCTTCCCTCCCCAATTAAGTTACTGGTAACAAGTCTACTCGCTAACCGGATATATATGCGCTGAAAAGGAACCAATAATCGGAGGTTTGCAGGCGCCCAAAACCAGAAATAAAGTAGTTTCATCTTGAATTGATAACCTTTATGTTGAACACTTGCTGGGAGCAAAAGAGCAAATTTGTTGAAGAGCACAACACAATCTGATTCTTGATAATAGCAAGGACAAACAATCGAATAAAAACAGCAAGCGAGAGAAAGATTAAACATATAATATTATTGGATTCTGTGTAATTACTTACCTGATCTGATTCCTGTCCCAGTCACTCCCACTTGTACCGTTGGTTTAGGTTTGTCTCGATGAGAAACTTCATGTTGTCCCTGTCTCTGGTCCTTGGATGATGTAGTCTCATGCAGCTTGATATTTTTTTTAGGCCCGTCCAATTGTACCTGTGGTTGAGGCTTGTCTCCATGAGTAACTTTCTGTTGTTCTGGTCTTTGGTCCTCAGACAATATAGCTCCTCTCTTCCTGCTGTGTTCTTTAGCCCCTCTCACTTGTACCGATGGTTGAGGTTTGTCTCCATGAGTAACTTCCTCTTGTTCTGGTCTCTGGTCCTCAGATGATGTAGCTCCTGTCTTCCTGCTCTGTTCTTTAGCCCCTCTCAATTGTACCGATGGTTCGTGTTTTTCTCGATGTGTAACATCCACCTGGCACGTTCTCTGATTCTCAGATGATGTAGTCCCTTCCTGCTCCCTTTGTTCTTCAGCTCCTCTCAATTGTACCTGTGGTTGAAGTTTGTCTCGATGAGCAGCTTCCTCCTGTCTTGGTCCGCGTCCCTCAGATGATGTTTTCCTTTTCTCCCTTTCTGCAACTTCGTCCTGTTCCATCTTCCGTTGCTCTTCAGAAGGAATCTTTAAAGCCAGCTCAGCACGCCCGATTAAATTTAACGCATCTCTCAAGCTCTGCAATCCTTCCTCGCGATTTGTTTGCTTGCTCCACCAAGAAAGCAGCATCTGTAGGCTCCTTTCTTTGTTTGCTTGGCAGATTTTGTGGAATTGCTTGATTTCGTCTTCTCCGTATCCCAGGGATTTGGCCAACTGTTCCCAGGATGATTCAATATTCAAAGCCAAGTCCCGAAAGAACTGATCGTCATCAGGGTGTTTGTCTGCCCCCAAAAAACGAAACCTCTTCGTTACTACAATGCAATAGATGTTTTTTTTTTTTTTTTTCATGAAAGGAAAGAAAAATAAACACAAGGAACTAGCAAACAAATAATCAATCTGATTTCCCTCAGTATTTGCTTATATCTGTGTTGGTCTTTATTAAATACCATCAGAGAAGGAGGCAGTGACATTAATTTACATCCTAATACTTGTACTACCGGGCTATCGCTAATATAAAACCTTAGAGTATCAATCGTTTTTAATGATGTCCCTTTCCATTTGCTTATACCGCTCTTTTCCCGTGACATTATAGTTGGAGGAGCGGGTGTGGCATTCCCGGATTAATTATGAGGGCTAAACGCCCGCAGTTTTTCTCCATCTTGAAAGGTAATGTTTCCCATAAGCATTTACCTTTTGGTCCACCGCCCAGTAGGCCATCAGTACACAGACGGAGTGAGATGTTCTCGTCCTGATGAATTCCACAGTCGTGAAGTGTAAGCAAGTTATTGAGCTGGCAAAAGAAAAAAAAGATTCGTAATGACCACATTTTTCGAAGCAAAGGTTTAAAAGATAGTTTGGGGTTTCAGGTTACATTACACTGGTTTAATATCTAAATATAAATGTAACTTTTTATGGTGCGTTTTCATCTTGAAACTAAATCGGTGGGGGTAAAGCCAACAACTATTAAATTTCTTGAACATAAGTGCGTAAACTCCATTGTGCCGACATCGAAAGGAGCACTATCTGTACACAACTGTTATAATTTGAATTAGAAGAGATTGTCACAAAACCCACAACTCAAAGTCTTTAATTCAATGAAATGTTGATTGGTACTTCGCAACATGGTTACTTTTTAAAATATAGAGCCTTCTTTACCTCAAAGTTACGAAAGTTTCTTCGGATGAACAGTCGCTGTTGTTGAGGCTGCACACCAATTTTCTCGCTTATTATCACTTTTAAGATCAAGACAGGTGTCTCTGGATCCAATCGCAAACACATCATCTTTGGTTTTTGTGAACGGAAACTTCGGATGAAGACTTGCACATACCTGCGACTGTCAAAAAAGCAGTACTGCATGCTAAGGGTCTCTCAATCGTTTGAATTGACATATTAAAGGAATAAAGGTAAAGACCATTAACTTTCACTGTAACCACACTGTACGCTATTATTAAAGTGAGGAAATTTTGTTTTCCAAGTAAGTTGTTGTCTAAAAAACCACCGAACTTTGATGCCTGTGTAATTCTTCAAACACGAGGTGCAATACGTATGCCAGCGTTTAAACGTGTTTTACCTGATTAGCTGAGGTTTGTCTTGATCGCTAACTTGTTTCTTTTTCGGTTTCTCTTCCTCGGTTGATGCCGCCCCGTTTTGTTTGCTCTCCTCGTCTACTCCTGCATCTTGACGCCTTTTTGGCTCGGCTCCAGCTGCTTCGTCTCTTGATTTGCGCGTTACTAATGTAAAAGGGAAAATAGAGCGATCACATTGTAAACTATCTCTACTGTTTTGGTGGTTTGTTTTCTTATATTAACAGTTTTAACAATTAGGTATTTTTAGTTGCTTATTTGTTTAAAGAGTCCGAAGTTAGAGCAGGGTACCATACATTGTTTTTTATCCTTAAATTATAGTGTATAATGTAAAGTTTC
The DNA here is from genome assembly GCA_029964075.1 of Patiria pectinifera. Lineage (NCBI taxonomy): Eukaryota > Metazoa > Echinodermata > Asteroidea > Valvatida > Asterinidae > Patiria > Patiria pectinifera. The sequence continues at coordinate 10,873,356 of CM057145.1, forward strand.
ATCTCTAATCACTCCTTAAATGCAATCTGCTTGTTTTGCATTTGAGCTCACCTGGTACATTTTGGGCAAAATCAGTCAGCCCGATGGCCTCCAATGCTCGTCTCAGCTTCTGAGCTGCTTCGTCGTGATCTGTCGTCTTTTCCCACCAAGTGAGTAGCATGTGACGGCTCTCTTCAGTGGTGCCTTCGTTGATGGTTTGGATGTCTGCAATCTCCGCTTCTTCATATCCTAAGTGTTTGGCCAATTCCTTCCATAATGATTCGATTTTTGAGGACAAGTCCTTGAGGTACTCATCGTCAATGCTGGATTTGTCTGTCAACAGAAAGAGTAACGTCAGTAAAACATTTTCAAATACGACCACCACGGTTTCATAAGTTATCCACAACAGGTTCAACAGAAAGAGACTCTTGTTCCTTGTTAAAACCTCAAATTTGGGTCTTAATGTTGAATTTTCTGCATTAACCGACAGTTCAACTCCCAGCTCCAACGAAGGCCTAGTCAGGCCCAAAATTTAGAGACAAAGATTCCTTGTGAACACTGCTTGAACTTGTTTTCATCATATATTTTCAAATTGAGATTTTTATTACCAGAACATTTATTCCTAACCTCTATCGTTTACCTTTTGGTACATCGTCGACCTTTGCGTCATCTAATTTTAGACGAAGAGAGATGAGTTCATCCTTGTCAACGCCATTCTCCTCAAGTGTGAGCAAGTCACAGAGCTAACAAAGTGAATCATGTAAAAAAAAAAAGTAAATTACAAAATCAGAGTAGAAAGAGAGATGATTTCAGTTGTGCATTGTTTTTAAACAGCCATCAAATTACGTTCCTTTAATCCTAGTTGGAAGGAATGGACACTGCTTTTCTTCGGGTTGCAGGGGCGGCGGAACACGCGGGGAGGTGGGTGGCGGTGAGGAACTTGCCCCCCCCCCCCCTCAGATTTACCCAAATGCACCCCTTCGTGATGTCCCCAGTTGGAAAATATATATTATCCCACCATGCGAATATTTATGTTTGGATATATTTGAAATTGATATCTACCTGGACGTTTTCCCTGATGTACAGACGTTGATGTCGTGCCTCCACACCGATCTTCTTCTGGATTGTTTCTTTAAGAGATGAGACGGATGTCTCGGGATGGAGTTCGAAATAAAGTGTCTTGGATCTATGTGAGGAGGGAGTCCGGACAAAGACCTGCAGTTTCTGTTTTACGTCTTTAGTGTTACTGTGAAAATAGGGGGAAATCCCGAGTAGTTTTAGAAATGCATTATTCTAAAATAGAATGGGATCAGTGAATAACTTATTGTGAAGCTATAGTCAAAGTTACATCCACTGTCATGAGTCTCGCAAAAATAGAAGTATTGCACAAGTTCACTCAACGTTTACACAAGTAGCTGGAAAGAGTCAATGATTCAACAAATCCTTTGATATTAACTTACAATAATAACCCTCATTTTAAATAAATAATGTCATTGTTGTTTACCTCTGACTTTCATGTGTCTGCTTTGATTGACTTCGGATCCATCTTTTCGATTGTCTCCTCTTTGCACAGCAATCATCCGATGACGCTTTCATGCAATGCAGTACAGACAGGAAAGCTTGTTTCCTCCTTGGTTTGACTTTAGTTTTCCTGCTGATGAGTTTGGCGTTGGAGTGGTCGTACACAACGGCTGTTGCCTTAATGTATGCATCCAACTGCTGTACGGTCTTTCGCGGCATCTTGGTGGTAATCAGCACGAGTTAAAGTATCCTTACTGAAAAGAACACAAAAGAAAAATTATTAAACCAATGCAATGCGATCCATCATGTTTGAGGAGCTGGACCTATAAGCCGTTTCACTGATACCGCCATCTGTAAATTTGTGATCAATGGGCAATTCAATAGCATCACGTCCTAGCACATAGATGACACTGTAAGGCATACTAGCGACTTTGAAGAGCAAATGAGTTGACTTGACACTACAGAGCTTGTGATGGACTTGATATGGACTTGGGATGGACTTAGGATGGACTTGCGATAGACTCGTGATGGACTTATTATGAGGGACTTGGGATGGACTTGTGGTGGACTTGTGATGGGCTTGTGATAGACTTGTGATGGACTAATTATGAAGGACTTGTGGTGGACTTGTGGTGGACTTGTGATTGAGTTGTGATGGACTTGTGATGGACTTGGGATGGAATCGGGATGGACTTGGGATGGACTTGGGATGGACTTGTGATGAACTTGGGATTGACTTGTGATGGACTTGTGATGGACTTGTAATGGACTCGGGATGGACTTGGGATGGGCTCGTGATTAACTTGGGATGGACTTGGGATGGACCCTGACCTTCATTGGGAAAGTCTACATTTTAAATAAAAATATTAAATGTAAGAGAAGTATACATCTGAAGTACATGTATATACATTTTAAGAACTGCATTTAGAAAATACAAAATAACATCATATCACGTACATTTCTTTCAAACGCCACGTAAATCCGAAAATTCAACATTGGGTTTTACCCTTCACTGCCGTTATTACATGAGCATTTTTTACTCAGAGTTACCAGAGTATTAATTCAGAAAAACCAATTCCTTCAGGAGCAGTGTCCCCTTCCCCCCATCCCAACTCCAAAACCCCTTAAACTGAAATACCCATGTTTAAAACTGTCCCCGGCTATCTTTCTTTTGGTCAGTTTCACGGCAAAAATGTACTCTACACTGTGTAACGACAAGTCCTCATCGTGTCTTGTGAAGTTCATATTACCTGTACCAGACTGCACGAGTTTGCTACATCCACATTTCATTATTCAGAAGAAACAAATTATTTCAACTTCACGATGTCGATCGAAGAAAGAAAGAAACAGTTATGGAAAAATCAGGAAATGGACCTAATATTTACGCCCAATTTCATATTTCCGCATACCGATTTTGGAATTGCCCTGATGTAGTAATACTATTAATGCATGTTTACAATGTGGGTAACTTCCCAGTGCGCGTGCGCAGTACCGCCCTGTAAACGTGCCAGGTTCCCGGACCAGTTTTCCAAAGAACCTCGCCGCCGTTGCGTGGTATGAATACAAACTAGCAAATGCTGGGAAGTACAAGCAAACAGCAGAAGCATTTACATATGAGTACAATTTCTTTTGCTGTTCAGCATCCAGACAGCAGGTTCAAATGCTAACTTATAGGATAGATTGCACGAACGAATGGTTGTCATCAATAGGGTTTCTTGTGTGTGTGTGTTTGAATTGGCACACACAGGGTTTACATGTAGGGCAAGCGACTCCAAATCATCAAGGTGATGCATGCAGTACAGTAGCTAGATTGAGCCTTCAATCCAACGCAAATGATTATTTTCACAAATTGTGCAGAGTGTACTTTCATTAAAAAAAAGTAAAGCGCATTGTGGACGAAGTTACACTTGCCTATATTTAATCACCCAGAAATATATTTCAGTTCGTAAAATCATACCAAAAAAATGTGATGTTGGAAAACAATATTTTAATATGTCACTAACTGGACGCTTATATCATTTCGTTCAGTTCCTGATTGCCGTTTGAAGGATTCACTTCCTTTCATTCATGCTTTTGAGTAAAAGCCTTTGCTTTATTTTCATTCACATAGATGCAAGTAAATGCTAAATGTGTAGACTATATAAGCAAATGGTAGTTTTTACTCAACCGACCCACTGACTCTCAAATCTATGACTTCTGGGATCACACACAAAAGAATGTCACCCTGCCCTCATATACCGAGGAAATGTTCCACTCAAAACGAAATCAAACCCCACTTGTTTTTTACATCATAGGACACACTTTCAAAATGAAAAAAATATTACATTTTACACTGCAAATTAGTATAAAGGTACATGTTTGTTTTAGTATGTTTGAAAGTGCCTCATGCTGTTACCGTCAATTGAGGGCGCCGTTTCTGTGATGTTAATTATTGACATAGACTGGTCAAGTTTAGGGATTTAAGTTCACAATGTGTACGAGGCCATGATGTGGCTAATGAAGAACATTCGACACTCGTGTACAGATTGAAAACAAATGAAGCAGCAGCTACAGAAAGTTGCTACGGCAGAAATCTCCAAATGCCGGCAACTTGGTGCTCAAACATCTGTGACTCTGGCGCCTCTGCCTCAGCCTTGTCGCCAGTTTCTAATTTACGTTAAACCTCATTTTCAAAAGCAATGCTCAACATCATGGGAACGAAGTTGCTACTGCCTTCAGATCAAATGACATTACATTTTGAAACTTGTATTAGCTTGCAATAAAAAAGCCCTGAAAAAAAACCCCATAAATCCGGCAAGGCAAAAAAAAGTGAAATTTAACACAAGTATGCATGTCCATACATTTCAACAATTGCATCATACTAGTGTACAAATCGGTTTTTTTTTTATCCCTTTTATTGGTTAAACCCTCTCACGTTACCAGTATCTCTCTAAATAATATGCTTGAGCATGCGCAATACCACCAATGAGTCAGTATTTCACAAAACCTAAATTCACGCTACACCGGCATTTACAAAATACATCATATCATGGACATTTATTTTAAACGACCGAAACTATGAATATTTAACGTTCGGTTTGACCCTTCACTGCCCGAGTAACGTATGCTCAGAGCTGTCAAAGTAATAATTTAGAAAACAAATCCTTTCAGGAGCAGTGTCGGCTGCCCCTTCCCCCCCCCTCCCCCCCCCCCCACCTCAGGACAGAAATACCCCTGTTCATATTATTTCAGGGCCGACATGTTAACTCTCTTGCGGTCAGTCTCGCGTCAAAGCTGCGCTCTAAACTCTGTGACGACAATCCCTCATCAAGTGTTTGTAAAATTCTATCTCCATTCTACCTGTACCACAGTTGGCGAGTTTACTACTTTCAAAGTACGTTAATCAAAAGAAACAAATTATCAAGACTGCACGATGGCGATCGAAGAAGGGAAGAAACAGTCATGGAAAAATCACGACATTGTACACGGATTATGATGTTCCTAGTGCAACGTACCCTATTTACGCCCAGTTTTCCCTATACTTATTTTGGAATTGCCCTGATGTAATGCTACTATTAATATTTTGCAAAGTGCGCGTGCGCAGTACCGCCCTGTAAACGTGCCTGGTTCCCGGACCCTCCATTATCGATTCTGAATTCGAACGGAGGGGGAACCAGTTTTCCAAAGAACCTTGCCGGCGTTGCGTCGTATGAATACAAACTAGCAAATGCTGGGAAGTACAAGCCAACAGCAAAAGCATTTACATATGAGTGAAATTCTTTTGCTGTTCAGCATCCAGGTAGGAGGTAGCGAATGCCAATATCGATTGATTGCACGGACGAATGGTTGTCAACAATAGGGTCTCCTGCGTTTGTGTGTGAATTTACACACACGGGGTTTACATGTAGGGTAACCGAACCCAAATCAACAAGGTGATATACAGTACAGTAGTTAATTTTTGCCTTTAAATCCAACTCAAATGATGTATTTTCACAATTTACAGAGTGCAGAAAGTACTTTCAAAAAACAAAGCGCAGTGTAGACGAAGTTACAGTTGCCTATATTTCTTCACCCAGAAACATATTTCAGCTATTAAAATCATACTAAAAAAAATTAAAGGTTGAAAAATCATATTTGATTATGTCACTGAATAAACTGGACTCATGTCATTTCGTTCAGTTCCTGATTACCGTCTGAAGCACTCACTCCAATTAATTCACGCGTTTCTGTAAAAGCCTTTGCTTCATTTTCATCCACACTGATACAATTAAATGCATACAAATTGGTAGTAAAAGCAAATGGTAGTTTTACTCAGGCGAACCAATGACTCTCAAATCTATGACTTCTGGGATCGCACACAAACGAATGTCATGCAGCCCTCATGTATTGGGGAAATGTTCCACTCAAAACAAAATGAAACCCCACTCACTTTTACATCACAGGGCGCACTTTAAAAAAGGAAAAAAATATTCAATTTTACACTGCAAATAAGTATAAAAGTACATGTTTGTTTTATTATGTTTGGAAGTGCCTCATGCCGTTACTGTAAATTTAGGGTGCCTTTTTTGTAATATTGCTTGTGGGCATAGACTGGTCAAGTTTAGGAATTTAAGTACACAAAGTATGAGACCATAATGTGGCTCATGAAGAACATCCGACAGTCGTGTACAGATTGAAAACAAATGAAGCAGCAGTTACAGAAAGTTGCTACGGCAGAAATCTCCAAATGCCGGCAACCCTTGGTGCTCAAACATCTATGACACTGAGGCCTCTGCCTGAACCTCTTCCCCAGTGTCTAATATATTCTAAACCTTATTTTCAAAAGCAGTGCTCAACATCGTGGAAACGAGGTGGCCACTTGCTTCATATGACATCATGGGTTAGTCATGAATATGCAAACTTGTACTAGCATTAAATCAAATATAATCATAGCCCCGAACAAAACATCAAATCAAGCAAATCAAACCAATATTAAAATTCAACACAAGTGTGCACTTGAAGTAAATACATTTCAAAAATCGGACTCGTGTAAAAATCTGATTTATTTTCCCTTTTATTGGTTAAACCCTCTCACGTTATCGATCCCTCTCTTAATAATATGCTTGAGCATGCGCAATACCACCAATGAGTCCGTATTTCACAAAACCTAAATTCACGTAACACTGGCATTTAGAAAATACATCATAGCATGTACATTTATTTCATACGACCGTAATTAAGAAAATTTAACATTGGGTTTGACCCTTCATTACCTGAGTAACATATGCTCAGGGCTGTCAATGTAATAATTCAGAAAACAAATCCATTCAGGAGCAGTGTCCACTGCCCCCCCCCCTCCTGCCCAGGACAGAAATACCCCTGTTCATATCTTTTAGGGCCTACCTGTTTACTCTCTTGCGGTCAGTTTCACGTCAAAACTGCACTTTAACCCTAAAGGGGCCGGGGGCGGAATCCGCCCCCCTCAACATTTTCCATGATAGCCTCTAAAAAAAAATTTTTCGCGACCCGAGCTGTTATGACTTTTTAGCCTCGAGCTTTGCACATCTTTTGATACCAAAAACATAAAAATCGGCCCACGGGTTGCCGCGTAGCGAAAAATTTTCCGGCGCTACGCGCCGTAAAAACTGAATTTTCGCATATACGTCGTGTACACAGAGCAGAATTGCCATTCGTACATATGAATAATTAATTAGCCATAATTCCAAAACCCTTTGACCTATAGTCATGAAATTTCTTGCGTATGTTTAGGAAGAGTTGCTCTATGCATGTGCCGAGTTTTAAAAAATTTTCGTCACTCGATGGCCGAGATCTTAGGGGGGGGGGGCGGAATCCGCCCCCCCCCTCCGGCTGAGAGATAACCGTCAAAATAACCCGGCCCCTTTAGGGTTAAACTCTGTGACGACAAACCATTATCAAGTTTTGTAAAATTCCATCTCCAATCTTCCTTGTACTAGATTTTGCGAGTTTACTTCATCCAAAGTACAATAATTAGAAGAAACCAATTATCAAGACTGCACGATGGACATCGAAGAAGGGAAGAAACCGTCCTGGAAAAATCACGACATCGTACACGAATATGATGTTGCCAATGCAACGTTCCCTATTTACGCCCAGTTTTCCCCATACGTATTTTGGAATTGCCCTGATGTAATGCTACTATTAATATTTTCAACAATGGGGGCAACTTCACAGTGCGCGTGCGCAGTACCGCCCTGTAAACGTGCCTGGTTCCCGGACCCTCCATTATCGATTCTGAATTCGAACGGAGCGGGAACCAGTTTTCCAAAGAACCTCGCTGCCATAGCGTCGTATGAATAAAAAACTAGCAAATTCTAGGAAGTATACAACCAAACAGCAAAAGCATTTACATATGAGTAACATATTTTCTTTTGCTGTTCAGTATCCAGACAATTAGGTCTCTTGTGTGGGTGTATGAATTGACACACACAGGGTTTACATGTAGTCTAATCGAGTCCAAATCAACAAGGTGATATACAGTCTGTAGTTAATTTCTGCCTTAAATCCAACTCAAATGATATTTTTTTCCCAATTTACAGAGAGCAGGAAGTACTTTCATGAAAAAAAGTTCAGCGCAGTGTGGACGAAGTTACAGTATCCTATATTTATTCGCCCAGAAATATATACGATTGCCGTCTGAAGCATTAACTCCATTTAATTCCTGCTTTTCAGTAAAATCTTTTGCTTCATTTTCATCCACACAGATGCAAGCAAATGCATACAAATTGATAGTAAAAGCAAATGGTAGTTTTTACTCAAACGACGCACTGACTCTCAAATCTATGACTTCTGGGATCACACACAAAAGAGTGTTAACCAGCCCTCATATACCGGGGAAATGTTCTATTCTAACTGAAATGAAAGCCCAATTATGACCTCAAAGTAAATGTTTGTTTTATTATCTTTGGAAGTGCCTCTTGCTATTCACCACTTTGTATTTTTTTTGATATGATGTTTTACTAATATTTATTAATCAATGTATTTTTAATGTGTCTTAAAAAATTAAGCGTCCCCGCCCGCATCCCTGTTGGAGGCTGCCTCATTTTTAATTAGGTTATTGAAGAAAAAAAAACGAACAAAATGATAGATTTTAAACAGTGAAATCATATTGGTTTCTTGGTCTGTGGCATTTAGCCAATATAAAAATGGTATGTCATTTCCTGAGTCCAAGTGGCGGCCATTCAAAAAAAAAGGTTTGCGGCCATCTTGAACATCACCCTGGCTACTCGTTTTGGAATATAGGCCAGGCGACCACTTTGGAGAAAAAAAGGCCTCCCTCCTTCCTTTCTTTTGAAAATTATGGGGTTTTTTGGCCTTACAGCAGACAGGTAAATTTTCTATTTTTTAAAAATAAATAAATAAAGAATAAAGAATTGAATTGGATTTAATTGAATTACTGTCAATTGAGAGCGAGGTGTTTCCCAACCCTGAACTAAAATACCGCTGTTTACAACTTTTAACCGCTATCTGTCTTTCGGTTCAGTTTCACGGTAAACATGCACTCGACACTTTGTAACGACAAATCCTAATCAAGTTTTGTAAAACTCCCATCTCTATCCAAGTTAACCGCTCCAGACTCCACAATCGAGACCGAAGAAGGGAAGAAATAGTCATGGAAAAATCACGAAATCTTGGACGGACATGATGCTGCAAATGCAACGTACCCTATTTTTTTTGCCCATTTTAACATTTCCACATACCGAATTCAGAATTCCCCTGATGTAATACTGCTATAAATATAATTTACAATAGAGGAACGTCACAGTGCGCGTGCGCTGTGCCGCCCTGACAACTTGACTGGTTCCCGGGCCCTCCATCGTCGATTATGACTTCGAACGGAGCGGGAACCAGTCTACCTGTTCACTTCCTCATTGTTACGGTCCAACAGACTCGTTGACCCGATTGCTGCACAGACTGCAAGCTCTCATATTAATGAAATATTCTTTTTTCAGTAATACTTTCTTTCACTTGAGGCGAAAAAATGAGTTGATATGCAAGGTAGTTCCTGAGATTTCTTGTTCAAACCATCTGTGTTGTTTGAACCTTAATGACCTTAATCTTAAACCGAGGGGTCAAAACGCTGTATCTTGGGAACCCCAAGACCAACCCCATTTCAAAACAAACATGCTAAGTTATTCTTAACATTTTCTCCTAAACCATTTTTATTGTTTTGAGGGTCCATGAAGTGAATTTTTCGTAGGAGCATATTATTTTTTTGCAACATTCTACTCCTTCCAAATGTATGAAAAGTATTTTGCTTTTGTTTAATTTTATTGAAAAGTGAACTTTTTCAAACATTCAACCTTTTCCATGCTTTTTCGTACAACTGAGTGCGCAATTGCCGTGGTGTCATTGTTTTTAGGAAGACATTGTCAAGTTTAGGTTTTTTTTATTCAAATTGTAAACCCAACATTTGGTTATTGAAACTATTTTTGAGAAACGTTTGTTTATTGGCTTACTGTCTTGTTTTGACACAACGATTAACCACCAAAGAAAACACAATTTATGACAGCAAAATATGTTTAAAATTGTGGCAACCTTTTGTGCTGAAATAGCTGTCACACTAAGATTTCTGTCTGAAAATGATATCACAATGTTATGAATATGAAAATTCACATTAGCATGAAAAAGAAGCTCCAAAATACCCTCGAAGATGGTAAAAGATTGTATTTAAAAATTAAATGTCATGGTCCCTTCAACCATAATGATATTCATCTTTGATTTTTGTGGCTTAACTTTGACTTGTAGGACCACATATACGACCCCACATAACGAACTCTAAGTTGATATGTAAAGTAAGTCCACAGATATGCAGAATTCACATTATTTGTTTGATTCATAATGACTTTGACCTTTTACCTATTGGTCCAAAACAAACAATCTTCTGAGGTATACCCTGGAACAAATTCCCACACCAACTTTGAAGTTGATATGCCCAATATTCTTCTGAAACCATTTTCCCCCATAACTATATGACCCTGAACTTTGATCTATGAGCTCCACAATTTCCAACCCTTTCAGCTTCCTCGGTGAGTCATTGAAAACAAATCAAAGTTTGCATACTGGTATTCGTTTAAACCTATATAAATACATATATTAACATAAGTTTGCATTTCCATTTTCATGTACATTTCCAACGGCACGTAATTCAGCAAATTCAACATTGGGTCTGTCCTTCAGTGCCGTTATTTCACGATCATTGTATACTCCAAGCTGTCAGAGTAATACTTCAGAAAAATCCCTTCAGAAGCGCAGTGTCTTCCTCATCCACCTGACACCCACCACAATCCCACCCCGGAACTGATGTACCCCTGTTAATATCTCTTACCTGTTATATCTCTTTCGGCCAGGTTCACGGCAAAACTGCACCCTTCACTGTGTAACGACAAATCCTGATTATGACTTGTAAAATTCCATCTCCATTCTACCTCTACCAGATTTGGCGAGTTGACTTCATCCAAATTACATTATTCAGAAGGAACAATTTAATCAAGACAGAACAATGGAGATCGAAGAAGGGAAGAAACAGGCATGGAAAATTCTCGAAATCCTGAACGGATAGAAGAGCAAGGGCCAAGTTTAATACTTCCGCATAGCAATGATAGAATTCACTTGTCATGCTAATGCCGTATAACAATAGGGGCAACTCACGCGCTAGTGCGCTGTATCGGCCTTTCAACTAGACTGGTTCCTAGGCCCTCCTTCATCGAATCTGACCTCCAACGGAGCGGCAACCAGTCTACCTGTCACCTCGTTGCCGTAGCAGCCAAACGGAGTCATTGACCTTGGTTATGGCACAGACTGCAAACTCAGCTCACATAGTCAGTATTACTGTCATTTTCAGTAAACCTTTCTACCAATTTGAGGGGACAGCAATATATCTCAGTATGCACCGCGCATATTTAATGGTGGAATGTTGATCATATGACCGCGGATCGTCCAATCAAGTTTCCACTCTCATGTAGACGACTTAAATCAAAACTCTTAATGTGGATTGCGGGTTACGAATGTCTATTTAGATTGATAAATAATCATAATGACCAGAAATGAACATTAAGAATACTTTTAATATCTTTGTAAATTACTAAATGCTCCAACAGCCCATTTCAACAAGCAAAAACTGTATAAACAACCAAGATGACAAAATGTGGATACAGTATATTGAAGTTTTTTTCGAGACCCAAAATGGATGTCCGTCGAATGATATTTTAAACAAATAAACCTGTTTTAATAGTACCTCCCATATTCTAGGGACATAAAAAGCTGGGTGTGAGAAATAAAAGGACGCAATTCTAGTCAAATGAAAATCAACTATACTTGGTGATTTTCAGTAAACCGGATAAACCATGTTCACACTTTGCTTTTCGCGTCTGATATAAATGGGGGAAAAGGCACATTTATTCCCCACAATTAACAAACAACTTTCAACAATTAATAAGACTTGTTAAAAGTACACGTCCAATATTTTCACATCAATGCAGTATTTCGTAGTGTTTTTGTTTTAATAAGTTTCCAAGAAAGCATAACTTTCTACTCGGACACAGCTCCCTTGAAATCTTTGTAGAAACGTCATAACTGTAATAGCTAAAAAAATCGATGTCAGCTTCTCCTTATTATCGATTTATAACAAATAATTATGGCCCATGTATCACACCATGTAACCATGCTTGTTTTTTTGATGATCTACAGACTCTTCAATTGTGACTCAACGTTCATGTGGTTTGTTCTTCATTATTTAGTTATCATCATCGTTTGTCCCATAGTAAGTTTGAATATGGATAGAACTAGGCGATTGATAAAAAAAAAGGATAAAAATGTGTGTGAATGAACATTGCATTATACATGTATATACTATTTTGCATGATATGCAATATCATGTTTAGTACGTTACAGACAGATTGCGATATATATAGACACAGTGTTTTTGTTTTAATCAGTTTCCAAGAAAGCATAACTATTAATTCTGACACAGCTGCCTTGAAATCTTTGTACAAACTGCATAACTTGTAACAGCTTAGAAGAAAATCAGTATGAGCTTCTCATCAATATCGATTTATAACAAAATATAGACCCAACCATCTAAATCTGTCTTGTTCGGACGTTAAAACAGCACATCTCAGTGACATAACGTCACCGTTTTCACGAAGAGCCACCCACATATTACAAATTTACAATTTTTTCGATTTTGATTTTTTTTCACTATTTCGCATTGAAACAATGTACCTAATCATTTTGACTTGTTTCTGAAAGCAAAACATCATTAATTTACAAGTTACATTGATGTTGCAAGGGACAAAAATCTCGATAAATGCATTTTGCGTTTTCACGAAGAGCCACATACATTTTGGCCCTTTGAACGCGTACAAAACCCATTGCACGGAAACACGTAAAAGTAGGGAAAATGAGATTTGCGTTTTCACGAAGAGCCACATAATCTTTGTTAAATTTCGGCTGCGCGCGCTCGCCCTCGCGCGCCTATGGAAATACACGTTGAACAGAAAGAGCCAATACCTCGGAAAAATGAAGTTGCGTTTTCATGAAGAGCCACATATCATGTAAAACTTCAGCTCTCGTAGAATCGTGTGATGTTTTTCTTGCTGCACAAAGTTGTTGCAAAGTGGTATTTTTTGCAGTTTTAAAATATGAGAAACTTATTTTACGATTATCTCGAAAACGCCTTTTCTTCAAAATCCACATTATGTGGCGCTTTGTGAAAACGGTGACGATAATATGCACTTATACACAAAAAACAATTGGTCACTAACAGTATATGTGAAACTTTAAAAAAAATGTTTCAAAAAACAAATTTGGTATCATCAATATTCAGTATCTGACATAAGTATTAAATTCTATAACTTACGAAGTAAAGTGACAGGTAAACATGACATGCGCAGTTTGCGCACCAAAAGGACCGACTGCAATATGGGTATACTATCTATAAGAGTTGCATTAACAGCTGTGGTAAACTCGTGTGGCACGATATTAAAGGTAAACATAGGTACACTTCAAACTTGCAGTTCGATTTCTCATAAAAAAGATGGGTAACACAAAGATATGTACAAGTTATAAACAGCATAAAAAAGATGGGTAACACAAAGATATGTACAAGTTATAAACAGCATGAACCATTTTTAAGGAAAATCTTGAGCTTTCTTACAGTTCAATGCTACACTTTTATTGTTCCGCGGATGAATATTCTAATAACTATATTGCATAATGAGTCAAATCTTTAACAGGCTTACGGAACATTTCAGTGGCGACATGACCATCGGATTAGACACATATGTAAAAATCATTTATTGAAGATTTCGCCCATATGTACAGCGGCTGTCTCTTTTCATTATTGCATTTTGGTAAATTTAATCTCTTTATATTTTCACTCAATAATACTAAATTTGCTGTGTAGTTCTCAGTGTTTAATTGTACGTTGTTCAAGAGAGTGTACGACATTGTTTCTATTACGATGTCATTTACAATGAGCCTGCATTGGACTAAGCTAGCATTTACACCTGGTATGAAATTGTCACAATGTTCGGCGATGCGCGGTGGATATATTCATTACTATCAAATCTGTGAAGCGGGTTCAACACATTCGACGCGTACGGAAAGGAGAGCGGAGCATGCTTTACGATCCCCTTCCCCAGAATTATCAGAGGACCACTCTATCTTGCTAGGGTTAGTTCTGAAGTGTGGAATGATATGCACTCCGTAGTCTGCTCCAAACCCCTCCCTCAGCATTTTTGAGCTCTCTTTGCGAGTCTTTCCAACAATTTTAAAACAATTTCTGTGCTTGTTTCCCCGCGGATTTTTATTATTATGTTATGCCCTTCGTTCGTACAAAATGACTGGATTCAATACAATGCTTCGTTTAGCTGAGTTTCACACAAAAGTTGACTCCATCCAAATAACTTGAAAATTACAACATAATACGTGTGCTTTCTCATCTAATAGGCTACCTGGGCATGTGCATCACATAACATATCTCAGCGAAGACATACATTGGACATCTAGTCATCTTCAGAGGACCCAAAATCAGCTCCACTTCCCCATGCCTCAGATATGTGCTTCTTATCTTCTTCTGTCAGTGAACATTTTCCCAATTTCAGGCTACCGACATGTTTGATTTCTTGCAGACTGGGAGCCCATGTTTGTGCAGAGCCACTCAAAGAACCATTTTCCTCAAAGCTGAGGGATTCGACGGTTGGCATTTGACTTACTGCGGCAGCAAGGTGTTCAATGTCAGTGCTCTGTAACGAGCAATCAAGAAAGCTTAACTCCTTCATGGGCGTGAGGTTTTGTAAGGGTGGGGCCCATAAAGCCGAGGAACCGCCCACACCAGAAATGTCACGAAAGATCAAACTGACTAAATCTCTCCGACTACTGAATGACTGTAAAATATCCGCCATATAATTGGCCGTTAGTGAGAACCTTATAATGCTTAATCTTATGCCATTATCGCATGACGTCACACGCCCAATCGCAGGGAAACTACGGAAATCACAATCCACCAGATTCCCCGTGCGACCTACTGATTCGACAATATATTTCACATCGCGCGGGTTAATGTTACAATCACTTATGTCAAGCTTCTTAAGATGAACCATGGACGACAAACTAGCCGCCCACTTTCCTGCGAGACCGCCTAATCTCTCATTGCCTGACAGGTTAAGAGCGGCCAGGTTGGGCATCTTCGCAACCGATGATGCAATATGTGGTATATCATTTTTACTTATGCGGCATGAATTTAACCCGAGTGACTTCAGATGAATCATCGACTGCAAACTCGCTGCCCACGTTCGTGCGTTACCACCCAATCCCTTATTAAATGAAAGTTCAAGATCGGTTAAGTTTAGCATCTCCCCAACCGATGATGCAATATGTGATATATCTTGTTTACATATGCGGCATGAATTTAACCTGAGTGATTTCAGGTGAATCATCGACTGCAAACTAGCTGCCCACGTTCTGGCGTTACCACCCAATCCCTTTTTGGAAGAAAGGTTAAGACGGGCCAGGTTTGGTATTTGACCTAATGCGCCAGCAATGTGTTTAATGTCAGTGCTTGGCATCGAGCAAACAATTAAATCAAGCTTACAAAGTTCCGTCAGGTTTCGTAAGGATGGGGCCCAAATACTTGCGGAACCACTCAAACCACGAATGCTGTTAAGGATCAAACTGACTAAATCTCTCCGATTACTGAATGACTGTAAAATATCCGCTATGTCATCACCGGTTAGTGAGGACCTCTTAATGCTCAGTTGTATGCCATCATCGCATGGCTGTACAGAGAAAATACCAAAATCACAATTCATCAGATTCCCCGTGCAACTTACTGATTCGGCAATATATTTCACATCGCGTCTGTTAATGTTACAATCACTCATTTTAAGCTTCTTTAGGTGAATCAAAGACGACAAACTAGCTGCCCACGTGTCTGCGTTACCACCAAATCTCTTATTGAATGAAAGTTCAAGATCGGCCATTTTTGGTATTTGACTTAATGCGTCAGCAATGTTTTGAATGTCAGTGCTTTGCAGTGAACAACCTATTAAATTCATCTTCCGAAGTTCCGTCAGGTCTTGTAAAGGTGGGGCCCAGATATCCGCGGAACCACCTAGACCATCAATGCCATCAAGGATCAAACTGACTAAATCTCTCCGATTACTGAATGACCGTAACATATCCGCCATATCCTCAACGGTTAGTGAGGACCTCTTAATGCTCAGTTGTATGCCATCATCGCATGGCTGTACAGAGCAACTACCAAAATCACAATCCACCAGATTCCCCATCCGACTTACTGATTGAGCGAGACATTTTACATCCCGACTGTCTAAGTCACAATCTCTCATTTTGAGCTTTTTCAGGTGAATCATCGATTGCAAACTAGCCGCCCAGGTTCCTGCGTTGCCACCTAGGTTCGGATTCTGTAAAAGGATCAAACTGACTAGATCTCGCCGTTTACTGAATGGCTGTAAAATATCCGCCATATCCTCAGTGGTTAATGAGGACATCATAATGCTCATTTGTATGCCATCATCGGAAGGCTGTACAGAGAAAATACCAAAATCACAATTCATCAGATTCCCCGTGCAACTTACTGATTCGGCAATATATTTCACATCGCGTCTGTTAATGTTACAATCACTCATTTTAAGCTTCTTTAGGTGAATCAAAGACGACAAACTAGCTGCCCACGTGTCTGCGTTACCACCAAATCCCTTATTGAATGAAAGTTCAAGATCGGCCATTTTTGGTATTTGACTTAATGCGTGAGCAATGTTTTGAATGTCAGTACTTTGCAGTGAACAACCTATTAAATTCATCTTCCGAAGTTCCGTCAGGTCTTGTAAAGGTGGGGCCCAGATATCCGCGGAACCACCTAGAGCATCAATGCCATCAAGAATCAAACTGACTAAATCTCTTCGATTACTGAATGACCGTAACATATCCGCCATATCCTCAACGGTTAGTGAGGACCTCTTAATGCTCAGTTGTATGCCATCATCGCATGGCTGTACAGAGAAACTACCAAAATCACAATCCACCAGATTCCCCATCCGACTTACTGATTGAGCGAGACATTTTACATCCCGACTGTCTAAGTCACAATCTCTCATTTTGAGCTTTTTCAGGTGAATCATCGATTGCAAACTAGCCGCCCACGTTCCTGCGTTGCCACCTAGGTTCGGATTCTGTAAAAGGATCAAACTGACTAGATCTCGCCGTTTACTGAATGACTGTAAAATATCCGCCATATCCTCAGCGGTTAATGAGGACATCATAATGCTCAGTTGTATGCCATCATCGGATGGCAGTACAGAGCAACTACCAAAATCACAATCCACCAGATTCACCATGCAACTTACTGATTGAGCGACGCATTTTACATCCCGACTGTCTAAGTCACAATCTCTCATTTCGAGCTTTTTCAGGTAAATCATCGACTGCAAACTAGCCGCCCACGTTCCTGCGTTGCCACCCAGGTTCGAATTCTGTGAAAGGATCAAACTGACTAGATCTCGCCGTTTACTGAATGACTGTAACATATCCGCCATATCCTCAGCGGTTAATGGGGACATCTTAATACTCAGTTGTATGCCATCATCGCATGGCTGTACAGAGCAACTACCAAAATCACAATCCACCAGATTCACCATGCAACTTACTGATTGAGCGACGCATTTTACATCCCGACTGTCTAAGTCACAATCTCTCATTTCGAGCTTTTTCAGGTGAATCATCGACTGCAAACTAGCCGCCCACGTTCCTGCGTTGCCACCCAGGTTCGAATTCTGTGAAAGGATCAAACTGACTAGATCTATCCGTTTACTGAATGACTGTAAAATATCCGCCATATCCTCAGTGGTTAATGAGGACATCATAATGCTCAGTTGTATGCCATCATTGCGTGGCTGTACAGAGCAACTACCAAAATTACAATCCACCAGATTCCCCATCCGACTTACTGATTGAGCGAGACATTTTACATCCCGACTGTCTAAGTCACAATCTCTAATTTTGAGCTTTCTCAGGTGAATCATTGACTGCAAACTAGCCGCCCACGTTTCTGCGTTGTCGACCAGGTTCAGATTCTGTAAAAGGATCAAACTGACTAAATCTCTCCGATTACTGAATGTCCGTAAAATATCCGCCATGTCCTCACCGGCTAATGAGGGCATCTTAATGCTCATTTGTATGCCACCATCGCATGGCTGTACAGAAAAACTACAAACATCACAATTCACCACCAGATTCCTCGTGCGACTTATAGAATAGGCGATGTATTTTACATCCCAAATGTTTAAGTCACAATCCCTCATTTCGAGCGTTTTCAGGTGAATCATAAACTGCAAACTAGCCCCCCACGTTTCTGCGTTTCCACCCAAGTTTGAATTCTTTGAAAGGTTAAGATAGGCCAGGTTTGGTATTTGACTTACTGCTGAAGCAATATGCTTAAAGTCCGCACTTTGCAGTGAGCAATCACTTAAATCCAACTTACAAAGTTCCGTCATGTTTCGTAAGGGTTGGGTCAAGATATGTGCGGAACCACTCAAACCACGAATGCTATTAAGGATCAAACTGACTAAATCTCTCCGATGACTGAATGACAGTAAAATATCTGCCATATCCTTACCGGTTAGTGAGGTCTTCTTAATGCTCATTTGTATGCCACCATCGCATGGCTGTACTGAAAAACTAGCAAAATCACAATTCACCACCAGATTCCTCATGCGACTTACAGAAGAGGCGATGTATTTTACATCCCGAATGTTTAAGTCACAATCTCTCATTTTGAGCTTTTTCAGGTGAGTCATCGACTGCAAACTAGCCGCCCACGTTCCTGCGTTGCCGACCAGGTTCGGATTCTGTAAAAGGATCAAACTGACTAAATCTCTCCGATTACTGAATGACTGTAACATATCCGCCATATCCTCAGCGGCTAATGAGGGCATCCTAATGCTCATTTGTATGCCACCATCGCATGGCTGTACAGAGCAACTACCAACATCACAATTCACCACCAGATTCCTCATGCGACTTACAGAAGAGGCGATGTATTTTACATCCCGAATGTTTAAGTCACAATCCCTCATTTCGAGCTTTTTCAGGTGAATCATAGACTGCAAACTAGCCTCCCACGTTTCTGCGTTTCCACCCAAGTTCGAATTCTTTGAAAGGTTAAGATAGGCCAGGTTTGGTATTTCACTTGTTGCCGCAGAAATATGCTTAAAGTCAGCACTTTGCAGTGAGCAATCACTTAAATCCAACTTACAAAGTTCCGTCATGTTTCGTAAGGGTGGGGCCCAGATATCTGCGAAACCACTCAAACCACGAAAGCTGTTAAGAATCAAACTGACTATATCTCTTCGAATACTGAACGACTGTAAAATATTCGCCATATCCTCGCCGGTTAGTGATAGCTTTAACATGCTGAGTTGTACGCCATTATCGCATGGCTGTACTCTCGACGTCCCCATACTACCGAAATCACAATTCACCCGATTTCCCATGTGACTTACTGATTTAACGAAATGTTTCAAATCGCGACTGTTAATGTTGCAATTCTTTATAGTAAGCTGCTTTGAATAAGTCGTCGACTGCAAACTAGCCGTCCACATTCCTGCGTTACCACCAAAGTCCCTATAGCCAGAAATTTGAAGGTCGGTCAAGTTTGGCATTCCCACAACCGAAGATGCAATGTCTACTACATCGCGCTGGTCTAAGCTACATTCCCGTACGCGGAGTGTTGCAAGGGATTTTATCTCTCGCAACTGGTCCGCCCAGTCTTTGACAGAGCCAATCGAATTAATTCTTTCAAGTTGTTTTTCAGTCGGGTTACTTTCTTTAAGAATTGATAAAACATTGCTAACAGTTAGTGAGCATCCATCGAGATGCAATTCGCGAAGACTTTTCATTGTGGTCAAACGCAAAACTACGACTTTACTCAACCTAGAAAAGTCACAGCTGTGAAATGTGACATCCTGTACTTTAGCGAGGTAATCTACCCCTGAAAGCTCGGCAAGAGTCTGCTCGGCAACATGCTGCAGCAACCACACGAGCGAGTTCATTGAGTCGTTGCTATAGCCACCTATCCTCATAGATGCAGTCAAAAATGACTTGATAAAATATACTGATAACACCTCTTTTGACTGACTTTCAAAGTAGCAATTTAAGGCCAACTGTTTTTCTTCATTGCAAAGCTTGTTCAACATCTTCAATATGTGTCTTGTACACTGCTGATTGTCGCCGCAGCAAAAGCGCAACATGACCTCAAAATTCTCTGGGTAGTCAAGTTTATCAAGAATCTTCTGAAAGTCCCCATGACCCTTGCCTAACAGACTCTGGCAGTACATAGCTGCGCAGTACTCTTGAAGCGTCTTATGGATAAACTGCACGTTATTGTGCGTGTTAATCCACTTCATGACTCTCTTACTAGTGAGAATGCCCGCTAGCAATGCTTTATCAAGTACACTCTTCTCAAACTCTCCCTCCTGAAATGAAAGCCTTTGCTCTGGGGAAACAAGCCCTTCAAATGCTACTTTGCCGATTGCAATCACTACTTCCGATATTGCTTCTTCTGTAAATTTAGGCATCTTTCTTCGAAATATGTATCTAATTGCCTCCCTGAACAATCTTGATAAAGTATCGGGTAGTGTTTCCTTTACCCTCCATAAAACACACATTAGCAGGAGTAGCATGGGGCTCCTCGCTAATTCAGACAGGACATCGGATGATTGAATCCTTTCAAGAAGCCCCCCAACCTTATGAATTTGTTTGGAAAAAAAATTTGTAACATAATTCCCAATATCTTCCATCCTAAATCCAAGAACCTTCACGTGTGTGAAAGGTTTAGTAATGAGTGATTTGCTTGTCAATTTAACAAGGTGGGATGGTCGTGTTGTTACAACTACAAAGCATTCTTTGCCAAATTTTCGATTGAGCATTCTTAGAATGGGACCAAACTTCTCTGGTTCGAGGTAAGTTGTCCTGAATTCATCAAAACCGTCTATGAGAATCAGCACTCTACTACCATTGTTCTGAATGAATCCTTCCAAATCACGCCTTTTAACCTTAGTGTCGTCTGACAAAAGTTGATTAAAGACTGACTCAACAAGATCCGAAGTTTGGTCGAGAGCAGACATTTTCAAAACAAACAGAAGTGTGAACTGTTCATGTAAAATGGAACCAACAGCCCAGTCGTATGCAATTTTGTCAATAATAGTGGACTTGCCCAACCCAGGTAACCCACACAAAATGACGCGTTTAATCACTTTCCCGTGTTTTGTAATGAGAAAAATGTCCCCATACTCATTAACATACCCCTCAATGTCATCCTGGTCACCCTTTTCTAATTGCAACTCTGTATATATATCCATAATATGTTTCATGTCATCATCGACCCAGGGAATTAACTGAACGTAGCTACCTGTGGTAGTATACCGGGCTTTTAATTCACTCCTACACTGATTAACAGTATCACTCGGACTGGATTGTGCTCTTCCCGTCTCGGCTGTTAAAAGAAAAGAGGCAACGTGAGGAGTGTCAGCGGCGGCACTTGCAATGGGGTCAAATGGATTCATGATTTTTCTTCCTGTTGATGTTTCTTAAGGGTATTTTATTTGCTTGATATGTTGGGTTTTTTTTGTTAAATGCAATTTTTCTGGCAGCGGGTCTATACAAAAATGTTATGTCTTGATTTCCCTCTTTCCCACAAGTACTCTTAGTGAATATTTTTTTCTCCCGATCAGTCAAGTTTGCTTGCCAATTCAGCAAAGCGCGAGGGTGGGCTACCAAGAACTAATTTGCCATTTATATCGAACTGTGTCTTCTGGCACACTGAAAAATTGCCTGGTTTAATATTACCAAAGAAAGGGTGAAAACTGGAACTACCCGAACTTGGGTTGTTCTATAACCAATTGTTTGGGTAAGAATTTTTGCTAAATTCAACCAAAACTTGTGGTCATTCAAAGACCAGATTTAATTTGGTCTGGTATGACTACAACATTTGGTTGAATTAAACATAAATTATAACCCAAACAATTGGTTATAGAACAACCCAAGTTTGGGTAGTTTCAATGTTCATCCTTTCTTTGGTAAAATTAGCCCATGCAATTTTTCAGTGTACAAAGGATCTATTTAGTCAGTATCTTTAAGACTTGTTGGAGGTAGTTCTTGTTGGATGTGGTTATTTTTGTCGTATCCCAGTAGGATCTCGTAGACTGCAGTTTACTGTGCCCATTTGAAACACCAATAATATGAAACATCAATAATAAACTGCACAATAGTGCTGTTAATTGAGAGGTCCACCTGACTGTAAGAAATTACTGAAAATTCTTTGCAAATGGGGCCCCTTGTAACAGCGTGCTGTTTATGTTAATTCATTAACAAACATCGTTACGCAAAATGCCGAAAAAAATGATTTAATCACATGAAATTCTGCCATTCAAATCATAACAATATAATAGGGAATATCCCTGATGAGCAACAATTGAATGGCCACTTTTTCATTAGTTTCGTTATTTTCTCACACTCAATAAGGTTGCGTTTCTGTCAAAATCGTTTTGTGTACTTTTTCTTCGTGCACCAAAGTATTTGCGAATTTTGTATAAAGGGTAGTGTACGATTTGCAAAACTTTCTTCAGTGACTGAACGTACCTGATGTACCCCGAACCAAGTCGTTCCTGCCTGAATCAATCAGAGCCTTCTCCAACGTCCGCCATGCTTCCGTGTAATTGTCCTGCTTTCTCCACCATGTGCTTAGCATCTCAAAGCACTGCCTTACAACATCGTTGGAATGATTAGCCTTAATGGTGCCAATATGTTCTTTTGAACATTTCAAGTATAAGGCCAATTTTTCCCAGTCTGCTGCAATCTTCTCAGATTGTTTCCAGATTGCTCTGTCGTCAGGTAGAGTATCTATAAATGAATAAAATGCCAGTGCACCATAAATAAAATACGTACAGCTTTAGAAGTCATTATCATTGTTAGAATGTATTCTCTTGGAAGGACGGCGATGACATCCTGAAAAAAAACAGGTTGTAACGTTCCAACTGTACTGCAAGAGACATGGAATTTATATGACGCTGTTTGAAATCGTATGACATACTAGTTTAGTTTCATGATGTCTCATTCACGTATTTATTTATATTAACGTAAAGGATTTGTACCAGTCTGACGCAGAAAAATTCTTCCCGCCACATTTCGGTCAACGTATAGGAACCAAGAACAAGTCCACTCTCAGACCAGATACGTTCGCGCGCAAAAGGAACCATGAATTAGCCGTTTGCAGCCGCCCAAATAAAGTTGTTACATCTTACTTTACAATTTAGATGAAACGAGCAATACATTTTAACAAAATTGTATACCTAACAGTACAAAGGGAAACAACGAATGAAATTCAGGGGAGAGAACATACAAAATATTGGATTCTGTGTAATTATTTACCTGATCTGCTTTCTGTATCAGTCACTCCCACATGAACCCCTGGGTTAGTTTTGTCTCGATGAGTAACTTGCTCCTGTCCCTGTCTCTGCCTCTCAGATGATGTGATCCCTTTCTGCCTGAGCTGATCTTTAGCCCCTCTCATTTGTACCTCATCATCTTGATGAGCAACTTCATCCTGTCTCGGTCTCTGGTACTCAAATGATATAGTCTTCTGGTTCTGCTCTTTTGGCCCTTCCCAGTGAACATCTGGTTGAGATTCGTCTCGTTGACCAATTTCATCCCGTTTTGGTCTCTGGTCCTGGGTTGATGCAGCTCCTTTCTGCTTTCTCTGTTCTTTGGCCCCTCTCATTTGTACCTCTGGTTGAGAGTCGTCTCGATGACCAATTTCATCCCGGTTCGGTCTCTGGTCCTGAGATAATGAAGCCTCGTTCTGCTTTCTCTGTTTTTTGGCCCCTCCCACTTGTATTTCTGGTTGATGTTTATCTTGATAACTCTCTAATTGCCCATGCCTCGGTCCATGTACTTCCGATGACGTCGTCCCCTTTTGAGCGTTCTTCTCGAATTCCTTCATTTTCAGCTTTGTCTGTTGAAGCTCCTGACTCTGTCTTTGTTCCTCATTGGATTGTTTTGTCTGTTTCTGCTTGCCCTGTTCTGGAAAAACTACTCCTTGTTCATGTAGCTGAGGTTCTTCTTGTTCAGCAACTTCCTCCTGTCCCGGTCTCGGTCTCTCAGTTGAAGTACTTACTTTCTGCTTGCTCTGTTTTTGAGCCCCCTCCACATCTACCTTCGATTCAGGTTTGTCCAGATTACTTACTTCCTCCTGTCTAGGTTTCAGGTCCTCAGATAATGAGGTCATTTTCTGATAGCTGTGTTCTTTAGCCTCTTCTGCTTGTACTGATGGTTTGCGTGTGTCTCGATGACCACCTTCCTCTTGCCTTGGTCTCTGGTCCTGAGATAATGAAGCCTCGTTCTGCTTTCTCTGTTCTTTGGCCCCTCCCACTTGTATTTCTGGTTGATGTTTATCTTGATAACTCTCTAATTGCCCATGCCTCGGTCCATGTACTTCCGATGACGTCGTCCCCTTTTGAGCGTTCTTCTCGAATTCCCTCATTTTCAGCTTTGTCTGTTGAAGCTCCTGACTCTGTCTTTGTTCCTCATTTGATTGTTTTGTCTGTTTCTGCTTGCCCTGTTCTGGAAAAACTACTCCTTGTTCATGTAACTGAGGTTTTTCTTGTTCAGCAACTTCCTCCTGTCCCGGTCTCGGTCTCTCAGTTGATGTACTTACTTTCTGCTTGCTCTGTTTTTGAGCCCCCTCCACATCTACCTCCGATTCAGGTTTGTCCAGATTACTTACTTCCTCCTGTCTAGGTTTCAGGTCCTCAGATGATGAAGTCATTTTCTGATAGCTCTGTTCTTCAGCCTCTTCTGCTTGTACTGATGGTTTGCGTGTGTCTCGATGACCACCTTCCTCTTGCCTTGGTCTCTGGTCCTGAGATAATGAAGCCTCGTTCTGCTTTCTCTGTTCTTTGGCCCCTCCCACTTGTATTTCTGGTTGATGTTTATCTTGATAACTCTCTAATTGCCCATGCCTCGGTCCATGTACTTCCGATGACGTCGTCCCCTTTTGAGCGTTCTTCTCGAATTCCCTCATTTTCAGCTTTGTCTGTTGAAGCTCCTGACTCTGTCTTTGTTCCTCATTTGATTGTTTTGTCTGTTTCTGCTTGCCCTGTTCTGGAAAAACTACTCCTTGTTCATGTAACTGAGGTTTTTCTTGTTCAGCAACTTCCTCCTGTCCCGGTCTCGGTCTCTCAGTTGAAGTACTTACTTTCTGCTTGCTCTGTTTTTGAGCCCCCTCCACATCTACCTCTGATTCAGGTTTGTCCAGATTACTTACTTCCTCCTGTCTAGGTTTCAGGTCCTCAGATGATGAAGTCATTTTCTGATAGCTGTGTTCTTCAGCCTCTTCTGCTTGTACTGATGGTTTGCGTGTGTCTCGATGACCACCTTCCTCCTGCCTTGGTCTCTGGTCCTGAGATATTGAAGCCTCGTTCTGCTTTCCCTGTTCTTTGGCCCCTCCCACTTGTATTTCTGGTTGATGTTTATCTTGATAACTCTCTAATTGCCCATGCCTCGGTCCATGTACTTCCGATGACGTCGTCCCCTTTTGAGCGTTCTTCTCGAATTCCCTCATTTTCAGCTTTGTCTGTTGAAGCTCCTGACTCTGTCTTTGTTCCTCATTTGATTGTTTTGTCTGTTTCTGCTTGCCCTGTTCTGGAAAAACTACTCCTTGTTTATGTAACTGAGGTTTTTCTTGTTCAGCAACTTCCTCCTGTCCCGGTCTCGGTCTCTCAGTTGAAGTACTTACTTTCTGCTTGCTCTGTTTTTGAGCCCCCTCCACATCTACCTCCGATTCAGGTTTGTCCAGATTACTTACTTCCTCCTGTCTAGGTTTCAGGTCCTCAGATGATGAAGTCATTTTCTGATAGCTCTGTTCTTCAGCCTCTTCTGCTTGTACTGATGGTTTGCGTGTGTCTCGATGACCACCTTCCTCCTGCCTTGGTCTCTGGTCCTGAGATAATGAAGCCTCGTTCTGCTTTCTCTGTTCTTTGGCCCCTCCCACTTGTATTTCTGGTTGATGTTTATCTTGATAACTCTCTAATTGCCCATGCCTCGGTCCATGTACTTCCGATGACGTCGTCCCCTTTTGAGCGTTCTTCTCGAATTCCCTCATTTTCAGCTTTGTCTGTTGAAGCTCCTGACTCTGTCTATGTTCCTCATTAGATTGTTTTGTCTGTTTCTGCTTGCCCTGTTCTGGAAAAACTACTCCTTGTTCATGTAGCCGAGGTTTTTCTTGTTCAGCAACTTCCTCCTGTCCCGGTCTCGGTCTCTCAGTTGATGTACTTACTTTCTGCTTGCTCTGTTTTTGAGCCCCCTCCACATCTACCTCCGATTCAGGTTTGTCCCGATTACTAACTTCCTCCTGTCTAGGTTTCAGGTGTTCAGATGATGTAGTCATTTTCAGCTTGCTCTGTTCTTTAGCCTCTGCTGCTTGTACTGATGGTTTGCGTGTGTCTCGATGACCACCTTCATCCTGCCTCAGTCTCTGTGCCTGATATGATTTAGTCCCTTCGTGCTTGCTCCTTTCTTTAGCCGAAGCCACATGAACCTCTGTTTGAGGTTTTCTTTGTTGACCAATTTCCTTTTGTCCCGTTCTCTGTCCCTCAAATGATGTAATCCCTGTTTTCTTGCTAGTTTTGTCTTGATTACCACAACACTCCTCCTCCTCCTCATGTCGTCTTTTCTGTCCCTCAGGTGATATGTACCCTTTTTGTTTGCTGTGATATTTAATCTTTTCAACTTGTTGAGGTTTATCTCGATTATCATCTAATTGTCCATGCCTCAATCCACGTTCTTTGGATGAAGTCATCTCCTTCTGAGCGTTCTTCTCAAATACCTGCAGTTTCTGCTTTTTCTGTGGAAGCTCGTGACTCTGCTTCCTATTTTGTTTGACCTGTTTTTTAATAAGTTCTCCTTGTTCATGTATCTGAGGTATGTCTTGTTTAGCAAGTCTCTCCTTTCTTGATCTCTTTCCCTCAGGGAATGCAGTCTCGTTCCCATCGCTCCGTTTATTCGCCCCTCCCACTTGAACCTGTAGTTGACGTTTGTCTTGATGACCAACTTTCACCTTTCTCCATCGCTGAACCTCAGATGATGTAGCCCCTCTCTTTTGTACTGATTGTTTGGTTTTCTCTACATAACCAACTTCCTCCTGTCTCGATTTCTGTTCCTCAGATGTTGAAGTCCCTTTCCGCTCTCTCTGTTCCTTAGTCTCTCTCACTTGTACTGATGGTTTGGGTTTCTCTAGATGACCAATTTCCTCCTGTCTCAATCTCTGTTTCTCAGATGTTGAAGTCCTTTTCCGCTTTTTCCGTTTTTTAGCCCTTTCCACTTTTATGTCTTGTTCAGGTTTGTCTCCATATCCAACTTCATCCTGTCTCAATCTCTGTTCCTCAGATGTTGAAGTCTTTTTCCGCTCTCTCTGTTCTTTAGCCCCTCTGTCTTGTACTGATGGTTTGGGTTTTTCAAGATGACCAACTTCCTCCTGTCTCAATCGCTGTCCCGCAGATATTGAAGTCAATTTCTGCGTGCTCTGTTTTTCAGCCCCTCTCTTTTGAACTGATTGTGTGGGTCTCTCTACATGACCAAGTTCCTCCTGTCTCAATCTCTGTGCCTCAGATGTTGAAGTCCTTTTCCGCTTTCTTCGTTTTTTAGCCTGTCCAACTTTCATATCTGACTCAGGTTTGTCTCGATACCCACATTCCTCCTGTCGCAATCTCTGTTCCTCAGATGTTGAAGCCTCTTTCTGCTCTCTCTGTTCTTTGGTCCTTTTCTCTTGTAGTGATGGTTTTGATTTCTCTAGGTGACCAACTTCCTCCTGTCTCAATTGCTGTCCCGCAGTTATTGAAGTCAATTTCTGCGTGCTCTGTTCTTCAGCCCCTCTCTTTTGTACTGATGGTTTGGGTTTCTTTACATGACCAACTTCCTCCTGTCTCGGTCTCTGTTCCTTAGATGTTGAAGTCCCTGTCCGCTCTCTTTGTTCCTTAGTCTCTCTCCCTTGTACTGATGGTTTGGGTTTCTCTAGATGACCAATTTCCTCCTGTCTCAATCTCTGTTTCTCAGATGTTGAAGTCCTTTTCCGCTTTTTCCGTTTTTTAGCCCTTTCCACTTTTATGTCTTGTTCAGGTTTGTCTCCATATCCAACTTCCTCCTGTCTTGGTCTCTGTTCCTCAGATATTGAAGATCTTTTCCGCTTTCTCCTTTTGTTAGCCCCTCCCACTTTCATCTCTTGTTCAGGTTTGTCTCGATAACCACATTCCTCCTGTATCAATTTCTGTTCCTCAGATAGTGAAGTCCCTTTCTGCTCTCTCTGTTCTTTAGCCTTTCTCTCTTGTACTAATGGTTTCGATTTCTCCAGATTGCCAACTTCTTCCTGTCTCAATCGCTGTCCCGTAGATATTGTAGTCCATTTCTGCGTGCACTGCTTTTCAGCCCCTCTCTTTTGAAGAGATTGTGTGTGGGTCGCCACATGACCAAGTTCCTCCTGCTTCGATCTTTGTGCCTTAGATGTTGAAGTCCTTTTCCGCTTTCTTTGTTTTTTAGCCCGTCCAACTTTCACATCTGGCTCAAGTTTGTCTCGATACCCACATTCCTCCTGTCTCAATCTCTGTTCCTCAGATGTTGAAGCCTCTTTCTGCTCTCTCTGTTCTTTGGTCCTTTTCTCTTGTAGTGATGGTTTTGATTTCTCTAGGTGACCAACTTCCTCCTGTCTCAATTGCTGTCCCGCAGTTATTGAAGTCAATTTCTGCGTGCTCTGTTCTTCAGCCCCTCTCTTTTGTACTGATGGTTTGGGTTTCTTTACATGACCAACTTCCTCCTGTCTCGGTCTCTGTTCCTTAGATGTTGAAGTCCCTTTCCGCTCTCTTTGTTCCTTAGTCTCTCTCCCTTGTACTGATGGTTTGGGTTTCTCTAGATGACCAATTTCCTCCTGTCTCAATCTCTGTTTCTCAGATGTTGAAGTCCTTTTCCGCTTTTTCCGTTTTTTAGCCCTTTCCACTTTTATGTCTTGTTCAGGTTTGTCTCCATATCCAACTTCCTCCTGTCTTGGTCTCTGTTCCTCAGATGTTGAGGATCTTTTCCGCTTTCTCTTTTTTTCGACCCGTCCCACTTTCATCTCTTGTTTAGGTTTGTCTCGAAACCCACATTCCTTCTGTCTCAATCTCTGTTCCTCAGATGTTGAAGTCTCTTTCTGCTCTCTCTGTTCTTTAGCCCCTCTGTCTTGTACTGATGGTTTGGGTTTTTCAAGATGACCAACTTCCTCCTGTCTCAATCGCTGTCCCGCAGATATTGAAGTCAATTTCTGCGTGCTCTGTTTTTCAGCCCCTCTCTTTTGAACTGATTGTGTGGGTCTCTCTACATGACCAAGTTCCTCCTGTCTCAATCTCTGTGCCTCAGATGTTGAAGTCCTTTTCCGCTTTCTTCGTTTTTTAGCCTGTCCAACTTTTATATCTGACTCAGGTTTGTCTCGATACCCACATTCCTCCTGTCGCAATCTCTGTTCCTCAGATGTTGTCTTTTTCTGCTCTCTTTGTTCTTTGGTCCCTTTCTCGTGTAGTGATGGTTTAGCTTTCTCTGGATCACAAATTTCCTCCTGTCTCAATCTCTGTTCCTCAGATGTTGAATTCATTTTCCGCTTTCTCCGTGTTTTAGCCCGTCCCATTTTCATCTCTTGTTCAGGTTTGTCTTGATACCCAACTGCCTCCTGTCCCTGTTTCTCAGATAATGAAGGCCTACATGCAGTATCTTTCTGCTTGGCCTGTTCTTTAGCCCCTCCCATCTGAACTTCTTGTTCGGGTTTGTATGGATGAAGCTGAAATTGTCCATGCCTCGTTCCGTGTTCTTTAGATGATGTCATTACCTTTTGAACATTCTTTTCAAATTCTTCTAGTTTCTGCTTTTTCTGTGGTAGCTCTTTACTCGGTCTCTGTTTCTCAATAGATTGCCATGTTCGTTTCTGCTTGCCCTGTTCTTTCACAAATACCCCTTGTTCATGTATCTGAGGTTTGTCTTGTTCAGTAATTTCCTTCTGTCTTGGTCTCTGTCCCCAGGATGAAGTCCCTTTCTGCATGTTCTGTTTCTTAACACCCTTCATTTGCCCCATTGTTTTAGGTTTGACTAGATGACCAACTTCCTCCTGACGCAGTCTCTGACCCTCAGATGATGTAGTGCCTTTCTGGTTGTCTTGTTTTTTAGTTCCTCCTGTTTGTATTGACGTTCTGGCTTTTTCTTGATTAACAATTTCTTCCTGTTTCATCCTCTGTCGCATATCTGATGGAATCATAAAGGCCAGCTCTTCACGCCCGATTGAATTTAACGCATCTCTCAAACTCTGAAATCCTTCCTCGCGATTTGTTTGCTTTCTCCACCAAGGAAGCAGCATCTGAAGGCTCCTTTCTTTGTCGTCTTGGAAGGTGGTTTGGATTTCCTTGATTTCTGCTTCTTCATATCCCAGGAATTTGGCCAACTTTTTCCAGCATGATTCGGTTTTCGAAGCCAAGTCCCGGAAGAATGGATCATCAGCAAAATGTTTGCCTGCCAAACAAAAAGAAACCTTTTCGTAAGGATAAAAGTGCAATGCATTTATTATTTTATTTATTATTTCACTTTTAATGAGTTGTCTATCTTTGGGAAGCAAATGCAGGGTAAGGTAAACCATTACAGCAGAGGAGGTGGCACAAACCCTCCGACGCAGAAAGCCCATTTGCTAACACACTTACATACGGGGTCCCTCCGGGAACCCAGATATTTAGCGCCTTGGTTTGAGGCTACACAACACTGTATCTATTTGTACACAATCTCGACATGTCTGTAGACTATAAATAAGGAGGTCATTGACAGGAAACAGATGTTGTATACATAGTCTGTGGTCAAGTCGTGCACTGGCTACCCACAAGTGACTTTGTTTTGTGCACGTGTATATGGGCAGCCCAGGTTGTCAGGCTCATGTAGAGATCATGGAATTGCCTTGCGATTGCGATTAACACACCCCCTTAAAATTTTATTAGTAGAGTCTTTGTTTTGAAACTCTATAGCTTACAGCTAAGTAGAGGAATGAACACCCCTGTATTAGCAGTGGAACAGTCTAACATCCTTGAGGAACAGGTAGTGAGGCTGTGGAAGATATGCACTGGTCACTTGTGGCAGATTATTCCAAGTGAACAGTTCATATATTCTACTTCCTTTTCTGCCTTTGCTTACAGGTATGTACCATTCCTTGAACTTGTGTATTGTTATTATTGATGGTAAAATATTATGTAAGACCATTATATCTAGATTCATTGATATTTGCAGTTATGATGTGCTGAAGTTCTTTTGTTTACACCTTAAACTTACTCAGGAACTTTTCGTTTGTTCCTTTTGTATTTACATTGTAATGTTTCTTTTCTTACATTATGGGCTCTTGAACTATAGTTGTTGTATTTTGAGAATTATTCTTTATGGATTTGTTATTGTGAATTGAACATGGATGGAAGTTGAGAATTCTACTCTTGATTTTACTTTGAAGCTACAAGAACTTATTTTACCTAACTTCACTGTGGCCCAGCAAGTTTAGAATGAATGTACTTATTTTGTGTTACTGATATTTTAGTCATTTTGGTAATTAATATATTTTGAGTAGAGTTTCATTTAATTGTTGCTCCAAAGTTTAGAGATTTGAATGTACACACCATGCATGAGATACCCAGAGTAGGATAGGGCAGCCAGGCCTCGTGGCCCAGTCCCTGGGTGGGACATTCCAGAGACAGATGTTCAGTAGACAGACCGTCTGGGTTTGACCCTGTCTGACCAGAGTAGGATTGACCTCGCTAGCCTGGGATAGTGTGTTTTGATAGCCTTGTAGGCCCCCTTCCTCTGTTATCTAAATGTGGAGGCAAGTGCCAGGTTAGATTAACTTTACCAGAGCCAGGGCAAGATAAATTATGAACACTGGTGGTATTGTTGGGAAATTGGGAGAGAGCTTATAGAGTATCCTGTGTGTGTACACTAGAGTAGCAAAAGTTGCGCATAGCTAATGAGTATTAACTTTCATGTCCAGCTGGTCAAGTTGGCCAGGCGAAAGTTTGTTGATAGACTTATTGCTCTGATAAAGGATAGCAGTGCCATGTACTAAAAGGCCCTAAGGATTGTCTCCATGACAACAAGACTTGGCCAGAGAGAATTTATCAGTTGTTTATGCATACATGTATTTAGAAAGGCCTATTTCTGTGGTTGAAGTAGTGAATTAATTGCAACATTTTCAAGTTCCTTATGTATTTAGTGTCTAGTATTGTTTCATATTCTTAGCGTGATTTAGTAATAAAATCACTTGTGGCAGATTATTCCAAGTGAACAGTTCATATATTCTACTTCCTTTTCTGCCTTTGCTTACAGATTTATTCTGTCAACCACCCGTCTCCCTTACGGGTGTAACATTTTGGAGGCACGAGAGGGGTGGGCGTATCCTTTCCCATCCTAAACCTGATGGAAAGGATGCCAGCGCTCATCCAGTGATATGACCCCGACCCCGTCCACGAACCGATGACCCCAACCCAGTAGAGAGAGCAACTGGCAGTAGACGACGGTGAGCGACCTGACGCACCATTTGAAGCCTGAGTGAGTGGAGGAAGCCCAGAGTCTCACGTCACTGAAGGACAAAGTGGTGGTCGAGGTGCAGAAATCGGATCTACTGCTGGGGAACATCTGCTGTAATGGAGGCCATTTTCAAAGCGCACCAAGAGGTCCTGGAAAGTTTAAGCAAACTTTCCAGGGAGGAGCTGAGGAAGGTCCAGACGCACCTCGAGATGATATGGAAGGAGGAGGACAGCCAGCTCCGCCTCCTTCGCAAGATCACAGCGTATCTGTCGAGTGAAGAAGTGGGAGGATCGGATGACGAGGGCTTGGCAGTCCTCCTGCAGCTTGCCAGCTTTATAAAGGAGCACGTGATGGAGCCAGCAGCAGTGGAGCCAGCAGTAGTGGAGGCAGTTGTGACAACAGCGGCTGCAACGAACTCAACGGAAGGGACGGCTGCCAGCACCGGAAAGGGAACCCAACACACCCTAGACTCCAAGATATCTGGTCTTCTTCGGAGAGAATTCAAGATTGCTGGACAGATTGGCGAGCCAGGCCAAAAGGATCGTTTGACCTTCTCCAGTCTGGCAAACCAAATCGAGACGGGGCGAGAGAAGGGTTACCCTGACCGGGATATTGTCCAAGGAGTCATCCGCGCTATTGTCCCTGGGTCACCCCTACGAAGCTACCTTGAGGGGAGGAGCAAGATTACACTTCCCAGCCTTCGGCGGATTGTGAGATCTCACTACCAGGAGCGAGATGCAACCGACCTATACAAGCAACTATCCCAGTTGGCCCAAGAACCCAAGGAAACCCCACAAGCATTTCTTGTTCGTGCATTTGACCTCCGACAGAAGGTGATCTTTGCCAGCCAGGAGGCTGACTCCAAGCTGCGGTACGAGCCGAGTTTAGTTCAGGAGATGTTCAGACACAGCATCTTAACTGGCCTAAGAAGTGATGCCATCAAGACAGAACTCCGACCATACCTAGACGACCCTGAGACATCCGATGAGGCGCTCTTTGAAAAAATGAATGTCTACGCCAGTCTAGAGGCAGAGAGGCGGAAGAAGCTCAATGCAGGGAGGCCAAGTACGGTCAATGAGGTGACGATGGAGACGGTGCCCAAAGAAAAAGAAAAACCAAAGCCAGGCTACTAATGACCGAGATTGCTGCACTACGAGCGGGAATTGAAGAGCTAGCTCCCTTGAAAACCCAGGTAGCTGCCCTGCAGCAGCAGTTCCAACAGCAGTCCCGATCCAGTATGCAAAGACAGAGCCAGCCACGTCTGCGTCGAACCTGTGATCAGTGCACCATGGATGGCCAGGAAATCTGCAACCACTGTTTTCACCGTGGGTCTGCTGAACATTTTGCCAGAGGGTGCCGACAGAGGAAGCCAAAGCATCAGGGAAACGGCCAAGGGTTGCCCCCACGGGACAGGGAGTAACCAAAACGACAGTGTCCCAGTCACCCTCACAGTCACCCTCCCAGTCCCAGTATCCACCATCCTCTAAGGATGTCTTTGTATGTCATGTCAGTCCAAAGAAGCACTACAAAATCACAAGACTGATAGGACGAAGATGTACTGTTGATTGTCTCCTCAATGATGTGCCAGCAACAGTACTGTGGGATACTGGTGCACAGGTGTCCATGTTAAGTTCTGCGTGGGTTGACCAAAACTTACCAGAAACCCCTCTCCGTCCCATTTCTGAGCTACTGGACTGCGATGAGAAATTAGACCTGCAAGCAGCCAATGGAACCTCTATCCCCTTCGATGGATGGATAGATGTCCAGCTAAAATTGACAGCACAAGAAGGAAGGCCTAAGAATGTATCCTTTCCTGCCTTAATCACCAAAGGCCAATTGCAGCAACCAATCATCGGGTACAATGTTATCAAGGAAATTGTGAGGAGTCCAGGAGAAGAGCCAAGTAACGTCCTTGGTAAAGCAGTTCGGAGTCTTGGCCGCCACCAAGTAGCCAGCCTAGTCCAACTGATCCAATCCAACGACTCCGATGTCCTCTGTAATGTTGTATCGGGTAGGCAGGATGTCGTCATTCCACCACAGAGTAATGTAGGCATCCGCTGCCATGTTCATGCTGGTCCAGTGCACCATAAGATGGCAGTTCTCTTTGAACCTGATGTTCACTCCCAGTGGTCAGAGGGCTTGCAAGTTGAAGAATCTGTCGTTACTCTGTCTCGCGGGAAGTCTTGCCCTGTGACCATCAGAGTAACAAATCCCACTGACCGCACCGTCGTCCTCAAGCATCGAACACCACTTGGTCAACTGCAACTGGTCCAATCAGTCACCCCCCTATGTCTCTCAACACAAGATAAGTGGAAGAGAGTACCCCAGCAAAACACCACAATAAATGCAGTCCTTGACACTGATGTCTCTCTTCATGACTCATGGATACCCCCTGTCGATCTGAGCCATTTGTCTCCACCCCAGAAAATTGCTGTAGAAAAGCTGCTCCATGAAGAGTCTGCAGCCTTTGCTAGAGATGGAGATGACATGGGATGCATTGATCATCTGCAGATGAGTATAAAGTTGAGTGACGACCAACCTGTGCAAAAGACATACACTTCTGTTCCACGCCCCTTGTTCCAGGAGGTACGAAACTACTTGTCTGATCTCATTGCTCGAGGGTGGATAACAAAGTCAAGCTCAGCATACTCCTCACCCATCGTCTGTGTCCGAAAAAAAGATGGCACCTTGCGGCTGTGTGTAGACTACCGTGAGCTTAATCGTAAGACAGTACCTGACCGCCAACCCATACCACGCATCAGAGATGTTTTGGATAACCTTGGAGGAAATTCCTGGTTTTCGACCCTCGACCAAGGGAAGGCCTATCACCAAGGGTTCATGTCAGCGGACAGTCGCCATCTGACAGCGTTTGTCACGCCTTGGGGACTCTATGAGTGGGTACGGATACCCTTTGGTCTAACTAATGCACCTGCGGTGTTCCAAAGGTTTATGGAAACCTGTCTGGAGGATTTGAATGGTGACATCGCAATGACATACTTGGATGATGTGCTGGTTTTCAGCAATACCTTCCAGGCTCACATCGACAATCTCCGCAAGGTTTTGAGGCGTCTTAAAGAACATGGAGTCAAGCTGAAACCTTCCAAGTGCGAGTTATTCCAGAAGGAAGTACGGTATCTTGGTAGGCTAGTGTCCTCAGAAGGACATCGGATGGATCCAGCTGATGTTGCAGCAGTAAAGACGCTCAGCGAGAAGAGGCCAGCCACTGTGGGGGAAGTTCGGAAATTGCTTGGTCTACTTGGTTATTACCGAAGTTACATTCAAGACTTCTCCCGTAAAGCAAAGCCTCTTTATGACCTTCTCTCCACACAACCAGATGGGCAGCCAAACAAAGTACCGCCTAATGCCAAGACTGCACAGTGGTTTAAGACCCAGACATTTCAAAAAAAAAAATTCCCTAATATTATGCCTTAATTTCGTTAAGTTGTATCTAATGAGTTAATTTATAGCAGATAAAAATATTTTTTCCAACATCTTTACCGTTTATATCACTGAGGTACATAACTACACAAAACTAAGAGTGTTAAGACTGATTACAGTAGGCACATTGGCGCAACAATAAAAAACTGTTTTTCTATACCGAAATTATATCTTCAGATAAAAAAACTGTGCATCATCTTGTAGCTTGTTTAGTACCCTTTCAGCTAATATAACATTTGTTATGAAAAGTGTATCAGAAAGTGCAGAAATTTGCGAGGAAAACTTACGGTAAATTATGTAGAAGTACCAAAAAAAGCAAAAGACACTCAGATTATGTTCGCTGATACATTTCTACAATCGGCCATAAACGGCCTGGGTAAAATTGTCTATTTTCTTCATAAATTGGTACTCTGATTATTTGGCTACAAATATAATCAACCGGAAAAGTCGCGCAATGCATCGTTGTGCCGAAGAAAATCAACTTTGTAAGCAGTCCTCAGCTGGGATTTTACATAAAACGCTGTCGCTGGCGACACAGTGAACAGCGCCCTCTATTGTTGAGATTTGTCTAGCGTGATCGCTGTGTTGGGCTCGGTGTCGTCGCTTGCACTTCTGAAATCTGTGTAA
Organism: Patiria pectinifera; assembly: GCA_029964075.1. Taxonomy (NCBI): domain Eukaryota; kingdom Metazoa; phylum Echinodermata; class Asteroidea; order Valvatida; family Asterinidae; genus Patiria; species Patiria pectinifera. The sequence continues at coordinate 10,910,055 of CM057145.1, forward strand.
GAAGGTTCAAATCTCGGGGCTCGTGTGGGATTTACAGTAAACCATTATTGAAGAAATTGAGCTGTTAATGGTTTTCTCTTTCATGGAAAATATAGATAGAATTAGAGATGAAAGATTATATTTTTCGCACAACGTTTCGGTGTAGGCCCACACTGGGCGCGGTCAGCCAAACGACAACATCATGTTCCTGGTGTTTGTAATTGTAATAAAATGTCTTAGGCCTGGCAAGGCAAGGAAAACAAATAGAACACCATTTCAACCAACCAAACGTGTTTTCTCCAGGGAAGCCAGGTACTTTCAAGGACTGATTTGTTGATAATAACGTCCAGCCACAACTCCTGACCAGAGCTGTCATTGTGATGTAAAGCATCGACAATGACTTAAATGTAAACACTGAGATCATAATATTTCCTGATAATTTTATTTTTATTTTTCTGCATGACTTTTCTGAAACCAAGCCCTAACGTCCCCCATTTTCTTCATATGACAAGGACTCCTCCACTCCATCTGTTCCATTAATTTGGCAACGGAAAAGAAGATCGCACAATCAAATACGCCACCCTCTAAATGAGACGTGGAATAAATATCGACAGAGAAGGGTCGGCCGGAAGAAAAGGCCGGATTCTATAAGAACTTATAATAGACTACAACCGACATAGGAGAAGGTTACATAAACTGAACATTTCTAAGCGATCAAGAAAATGACAGGAAAATTAGATATGAGCCGAATTTAATAGATCACCACCGCAGCTACTCTCTCAAAAACCAACCAGATTTTCGTTTATGAACATTTTGTAAGTTTTGAAGAAGAGCCGTTTGTCAAAAACAAATGCTTGACACTTTATCAATTACTGTTGCGGAGGCTATGGATTTCACAATTACATTATGTCAGAAGGGGATGAAGCTGATGTTCCCAAAGCTGAGCTTGATCGCACGAGAATTAATCCTCAATGAAGTGGGACCACGCCAGCAGCAGAAGAACGGGCTCGATATTAGATGAATTGAGGAAAGCCATTTTTGTAAGAGCAGTGGCCCAATAAATGATTTTATCTGTTTTCACAAATAAGTCTCAAGAATTACAGGTTTTCTCTTAGCGAGAAGGTACAAATACCGGCTGCACCACTTAAGAGCACCATTTTCGGATTTCCACGGTAAAACACAACAGAATAATAATAGTAAGATTAATGATAACATTTTGCAAATAAATAGCCTCATCACAGGGATATATTATTAAACATAAATAAATTAATCACCTTGAAAACTTGCATTTGCAAGCTGGTTTAATCTTTATTTAACATTGTAAATCTAAAATTAACAACAACAACAAAATGTTTGGCTTCCGTGCCGGTACGGTGATGAGAAGCGATATGGACGTGTAATAATCAATAATGCAAAAATCGTCAAAAGAGGGCGCCATTGATAAATGGCGCCCTCTTTTGAAATTTAGCTCCAATTTTTGAAAATTTCGGTGAGTTACGTTTGTAGATAATAGCCAACCTAGTTTTCTGTACCCAGAGATGGTATTTAAACATGCTTGATGTATTTTATAGGACATTTGACTGTTTAAAGTCCTGGAATATACTGATGTCTGGGTCACATATGGTTTTAAACCACTGTGGACTGCGAAGACAAGAAAACCAGTTCCAAAGAGTAAGGCAGGACAGATGTCATCTAGACAGAAGGTTGAATGGACGGACCAACATCAGGAGGTGCTGGAGAAGTTACTCGATGTTTTAATGGCTCCACCAATCATGGCGTTTCCTGACCATGATCAACCTTTCATAGTCCACACGGATGCGTCCAACGAAGGCCTTGGTGCGGTACTCTACCAAAAGCTGAATGGCAAGATGCGAGTAATTGCATATGGTTCACGTACCCTCAGTCCCGCCGAACGCAACTACAACCTTCACTCAGGGAAACTTGAGTTCTTGGCACTGAAATGGGCACTGACCGAGAAATTTAGGGACTATCTGTATTATTCTCCATCATTCACTGTGTATACAGACAACAATCCTTTAACGTACATTCTTTCTTCTGCGAGGCTCAATGCCACTGGCCATCGATGGGTCGCTGAGTTGGCGGACTTCCACTTCACCATCAAGTATCGGCCGGGACGGAAGAATGCAGATGCTGATACACTGTCCCGCATACCCCTGGACATGGACCGATACATCCAGGAATGTACCAAAGAGTTCTCTACAGCTGAACTGGATACCACTATCCAGATGGTCTGACACAAGAGAGTGACAACCCAATGATGGTCGCTTCAGTCACAGCTGACCCAGGACCCCTGTCTATCAATGCAGTACCATCCAATGGTCCAATCCTCACTGAGGATGACATTCAGCGTGCTCAACAGAAAGACACTAGCATAGAGAGGACGTTAGGCTACCTCCAGAAGGGCAAACGGCCAAACAAGAAGGAGTTAGCGAACGAGCACCCAGACACGGTGGCCCTCTTGCGGGAATGGAGCTTCCTGACAGTAGACAGAGGTATCTTATTCAGAAAGAAGGGTTCCCGATCACAGCTGATAATCCCGGCCAAGCTCCGGCCAACAGTCTACCGGGAACTACATGACAACATGGGACACCTGGGTGCTGCACGAGTACTGGACCTTGCTAGAGACCGGTTTTACTGGCCACATATGCAGCGCGATGTTGAGCATTACTGCTCCAAAGCCTGCCGATGTCTGAAGGACAGAAAACCCACCCACCAGACCCGAGAACCCCTAGGGAGCATAGTGACAACATGCCCATTCGAATTAGTCTCCATCGACTACGTTCATCTGGAAAAGAGCCGAGGTGGGTTCGAATACATACTAGTTGTCATCGACCACTTTACACGGTTCGCACAAGCCTATCCAACCCGAGACAAGTCTGGGAAAACTGCCGCGGATAAAATCTTTAATGATTTTATCCTAAAGTTTGGTTTCCCTCATCGCCTACATCATGATCAAGGGAGAGAGTTTGAAAATCACCTCTTCACACGTCTCCATCAGCTTTCGGGTATCGCAAAGTCCAGGACCACGCCCTACCATCCTGCTGGGAATGGACAATGCGAACGGTTTAACCGTACTCTGCTTGGTATGCTACGTACCCTCTTAGATGCAGAGAAAGCCAACTGGAAGGACTCGGTCAACAAGGTCGTCCATGCGTACAACTGTACAAGGAGTGAAGCGACTGGGTTCTCTCCATTCTTTCTTCTGTATGGCAGATCGCCAAGGCTCCCCATAGACATGATGTTTGGCTTCAAACCTGAAGTTGGCCCCTCGGCAGACGATCATAGCACATTTGTCAGGAAATGGAGAGAACAAATGGAGGAAGCATATGCTATTGCGTCGAAACATGCATCCAAGTCAGCCGAACGTGGGAAGAAATACTACGACTGGAAGACCCACAGCTCAGTACTGCACCCAGGAGACCGGGTACTAGTGAAGAATGTCGGCAGACAGGAAGGCCCATGCAAGCTTCGCTCATACTGGGAAGACAAAGTGCATATTGTTGTCCATCGCAAAGGTGAAGATTCGCCAGTATACGAGACCAAACCTGAGCACGGCAACACGCGGCATCGTGTTCTTCATCGAAATCTTCTTCTCCCGTGCGACAGCTTACAACTGGATCAACCTCAACCAGTCAGTTCGGCCCAACCTAAGCGCCGGATGAGGTCCAACAAGCTGACAACTCTGAAACAGGTACAGCCAAGAAGAATTGATGATAGTAGCTCAGAGGAGGAAGATTCACTGGTTGTCCTTCCCCTTTCCCCAAATCTGCGGACAGCAGAGGTTCCCGGCACTTTGGATCTTAACCCTGAGGCCATACCATTCGACAAGCAATGCGATGCACAGCCATCTCCTCCAAGTCAGTGTCAACCTGGGGAGGGAAATGTGGACCCTGCTGATGGAAACATACCTCTTCCCGCCGATTTAGCTCTAGCCCCCGAAGTGGTGGAAGAATTGCAGACAGAGGAAGTTTATCCAGTGGATGCAGAACCCAGCACTCAGTCACTTGATGGATCAGAGCCTGAACCACCACCAGTACTTAATGAACGACCAGCAAGGCAGAGACACCCCCCTCAGATGTTTGCATACCAAAACCTTGGGGAACCTGATCCAAGATGTATGGATCCCAGAGTGAGTGCCCTTCATCAAACTGGTGCCCCACCACCTCCCATGCAATACGGATGGCAACAGATGGCTCCAGCCCAGCAGCACTACCCTCTTATGATGTGGCAAAGCCCCTATCATCAGGCACTTGTACCACCCTGGATAGCAGGCCATCGGCAATTTGGGCAACACTTGGTAGCAGGAGGACCATATCCCCAGTTCACGCCACAACAGGCATCCTAACAAGTCTTTAGCTGCAGCAAAATATCCTGTGGTGGCACATCAACGAAGGTGCACCTGTACTGTTGGTGTTGTTTTATTCTAGACGGAAGGTAGATGTAACCAGGATATAGCCCGCGGAGAAGAAATCACTGTACAGTGTCAGGGAAGGGACTGTCTTACCAGCGATGAGTACCTTCAGGGGAACGTCCGGTCATGTAGGGCTCTGACGAGGGTATTGGCAGTACATCAGATAGGCCGCTGGGCTAATCCAAAAGCGAATTCAGCGTTCTTACAGGACAACAGTTCAAGTTCACTTTCTTCATGATCTTCCTTAGATCAGGATGACGTCGAGAACTTATGGAAATAGCTACTCCATCCGCCTCATTAGTCTCCAAGTGGTCACTTCGATGGGAAACAACCATCTTAGCTGAACGAGTGAGCCGAGAAGCTCCTAGAGTGGAATGAGCTGTACTTTGCTGAATGAACGGAATATTGATACGTGTAGTAGTAAATGTTGGGACAACATTTAATTTTGAAGGGGAGAGTGTAGAGATCATGGAATTGCCTTGCGATTGCGATTAACACACCCCCTTAAAATTTTATTAGTAGAGTCTTTGTTTTGAAACTCTATAGCTTACAGCTAAGTAGAGGAATGAACACCCCTGTATTAGCAGTGGAACAGTCTAACATCCTTGAGGAACAGGTAGTGAGGCTGTGGAAGATATGCACTGGTCACTTGTGGCAGATTATTCCAAGTGAACAGTTCATATATTCTACTTCCTTTTCTGCCTTTGCTTACAGGTATGTACCATTCCTTGAACTTGTGTATTGTTATTATTGATGGTAAAATATAATGTAAGACCATTATATCTAGATTCATTGATATTTGCAGTTATGATGTGCTGAAGTTCTTTTGTTTACACCTTAAACTTACTCAGGAACTTTTCGTTTGTTCCTTTTGTATTTACATTGTAATGTTTCTTTTCTTACATTATGGGCTCTTGAACTATAGTTGTTGTATTTTGAGAATTATTCTTTATGGATTTGTTATTGTGAATTGAACATGGATGGAAGTTGAGAATTCTACTCTTGATTTTACTTTGAAGCTACAAGAACTTATTTTACCTAACTTCACTGTGGCCCAGCAAGTTTAGAATGAATGTACTTATTTTGTGTTACTGATATTTTAGTCATTTTGGTAATTAATATATTTTGAGTAGAGTTTCATTTAATTGTTGCTCCAAAGTTTAGAGATTTGAATGTACACACCATGCATGAGATACCCAGAGTAGGATAGGGCAGCCAGGCCTCGTGGCCCAGTCCCTGGGTGGGACATTCCAGAGACAGATGTTCAGTAGACAGACCGTCTGGGTTTGACCCTGTCTGACCAGAGTAGGATTGACCTCGCTAACCTGGGATAGTGTGGTTTGATAGCCTTGTAGGCCCCCTTCCTCTGTTATCTAAATGTGGAGGCAAGTGCCAGGTTAGATTAACTTTACCAGAGCCAGGGCAAGATAAATTATGAACACTGGTGGTATTGTTGGGAAATTGGGAGAGAGCTTATAGAGTATCCTGTGTGTGTACACTAGAGTAGCAAAAGTTGCGCATAGCTAATGAGTATTAACTTTCATGTCCAGCTGGTCAAGTTGGCCAGGCGAAAGTTTGTTGATAGACTTATTGCTCTGATAAAGGATAGCAGTGCCATGTACTAAAAGGCCCTAAGGATTGTCTCCATGACAACAAGACTTGGCCAGAGAGAATTTATCAGTTGTTTATGCATACATGTATTTAGAAAGGCCTATTTCTGTGGTTGAAGTAGTGAATTAATTGCAACATTTTCAAGTTCCTTATGTATTTAGTGTCTAGTATTGTTTCATATTCTTAGCGTGATTTAGTAATAAAATCACTTGTGGCAGATTATTCCAAGTGAACAGTTCATATATTCTACTTCCTTTTCTGCCTTTGCTTACAGATTTATTCTGTCAACCACCCGTCTCCCTTACGGGTGTAACACTCAGATATGCCTGACCCGGTGTTACACACTAAAGGTGACTGCATATATCCGTAGTGGGTGTCTCAGCTAGGATTAGATGAAAGATCACCAGAATTGGTTTGATTTTTTTTTATTAAGGTAATAAACCAAGTTGGGTCCCCAAAAGGGCCAGTTTCTGCGTCGGAGGGTTAGATCGCTCTTTAAATACAAGTTTTTGCACCAGTACGTACTCCTCATAATGCAAGCCCCCCCCCCCCCAAAAGAGAGAGAAGAGGCTACAGGGTCAATCAAGTTCTCATCATATTGCTCTTTCCAGGATGCATTTTCAAATGCAGTTGCTTTTGCCCCGTGACCTACAGAGGAGGATGTGGTATCTCCGGCCTATGAGGGTAAAAATCCCGCAGGTTGTTCCCCATCTAGAAAGATACTGTACATGTTTCCCAAGAGCATTTACCTTTTAGTCCACCGCCCAGTAGGCCATCGCTACACAGACGAAGTGAGATGTTCTCGTCCTGTTGAATTCCATAGTCGTGAAGTGTCAGCAAGTTACAGAGCTGAAAAACAATTTGTATTATCCTGATATAACACACTCTTTGGAACCATTTTCATCATGAGACTAAATCGGTAGTGCTAAAACCAGCAAACTGTAGTGCTAAAACACCATTATACTGGCATCAGAGGTAGCACTACTCTAACACACACGACTGATGTTATTTGAACCAGAAGAGGTTATCACTAAAACCCACAATGCATGGCCTTTAATTTGATGGAATGTAATGGTAATTTCGTTATGGCTACTTTTAAAATATGAAGCTAACCTCACCTCTAAGTTACGGAAATTTCTTCGAATGAACAATCGCTGTTGTTGAGACTGGACACTGATTTTCTCCTGTATTTTCTGTTTCAAGGTTGATACGGATGTCTGTGGATCTATTTGTAAACAAAGCGTAGTTGGTTTTTGCAGGAGGTGGCTTCGAATGAAGACCTGCACTGCCACATATCTGAAACTGTTAGAATGGACGTTTCGCATAATAAGGATTTTTAATTAGTTATAAATAATCTTTTTTTTTAAGTTCATCAATGAAGATTAAGTCCATCAATTATTCTTGGAAAATGTTCTCTATTGACACCAATTTTAAAGTGATTGTAATCAAACGGAGTTTAGTATACAATGCAACATTTGAAGAGCTTCATTGGCTAAGGTAATTCGTCAAACACGAGGTGCATTACGAACAGGAGCGTTTAATCGTGTTTTACCAGATAAGCCGAGGTTTGTCTTGATCACCAACTTGTTCCTTCTTCAATTTCCCCTCCTCGGTTGATGCCGCTCCGTTTTGTTTGCTCTCCTTGTCAACTCCTGCATCTTGACGTCCTTCAGGCTCGGGTCCAGCTGCTTCGTCTCTCAATTCGCTCACTACTGATGTAAGAAGGAAAACAGAGTGATCATAATTTTATTGTTTACTAATTGTTTTAAACTATATCTACTGTTTGTTTTTTTTAATTAAGAGTCATTTCGTGTAAATACTTTTTTTTATACTTTGTGGGATGAATGGACTTTAGGAGCAAGTAACCAAAATAGACTTTTCAAACCGATATTTTGCCCGTTGCCATGATTACGGGCCATTATTAGTTTTGGCCATTCTGAGGCTGCGAAAATTCATTTTTTGCGTTATTTTCAAAGGTCATCAAGCCAAACTGCAAAGTAATGTCACAAAAGTACCTATATCACGACAAAGTATCATCCTTACCCTTACAAGAAAAAATAGAAACACTTCTGAAAAATCTCCTTTATATTATTTTTAGGTCCTATAATACAGCATGTTTTAACAACTAGCAAAATTGCATTTGTTTACCCCATTTTTATCCCTCCAAGTAGCACTTGTCAGGGCACTCAGAATAATTTCCCTTCGGCTATGGTTAGTTCAGACAGTGGTTTTTTCATATCTGGTGAAAACATTTTGGGTTATTGTATATCCTTTGTGCAGTAGCACTCCAAAATGGTAAATTTACAAAACCTTAAAAAGTTTATTTTCAGTGTTGTCCTTTGTTTTGAGTAATTACTTGTATAATTGGTATTGTTCTGGAATCTAGCACATTTTCACTAACAGAGCCAGACTGGGTATCATTTTTAGACCAGTGGATGAATAGAAGGTCGTGTACTCCCCCCACACCTAGCTAGGCCCCGCCCACTCCCCCTGTGCCACCGAATTTTAAACTTGTATGTTTCATACGAAACAAATGTAAATAAATGATATGCAAGTGAACGCTTTAGAAATTACATAGACATCCTTTTCACAGCCCCTTTCCCCCATCCCGGGGGCATTGCTTGGGGTTGAGCGTGGGGTGTGATCACCCACCAATAACTTGGCTTTGTCGGCAAAATCATTGTTACATGGGCAAAACTCATGTGTTTGCAAGCCGCAATGAATAATAATGGCCATATCCATTGTCCTCTGATTGAAGTGAATTCATTAATTGAAATAATGATGTCTAGTCCTCCCCTCCCAGCTAGGCCCCGCCCCTTCCCTTGCCACCAAATTCAGATTTTCATTGCTACTTGTATTTGCCTACATTAAAATTGAAAATAGATATAAATTTGCCAGTGAACCTTTCATAATTTACACCTACAGGCGTACCCGCCTCTTAGCTCACCCTCATGCCGCCCCTTTTCCTACTCCAGGGCTCATTATGAGCAACGACCCCTCCCCCTACCAAAGAAATCCACATGTTTAAATGCACTAATGTAAAGATTAGTCTTAAATCACTTCTGAATATAAGAAATCTGCTTGTTCACATTTTAGCTCACCCGGTACATTTTGGGCCAAGTCAGTCAGCCCGATGGCCTCCAATGCTCGTCTCAGCTTCTGAGCTGCTTCGTCGCGATCTGTCGTCTTTTCCCACCAAGTGAGTAGCATGTGACGGCTCTCGTCATTGCTGCCTTCGTTTGTGGTTTGGATGTCTGCAATTTCCGCGTCTTCATATCCTAGGTGTTTGGCCAATTCCTTCCATGATGATTCAGTTTTTGAGGACAAGTCCTTGAGGTACTCATCATCAACGCTGGCTTTGTCTGCCAAAAGAATGTTCCAAGTGAGCCTTCAGTTACATACTTTGAAGTGCATGCACTACAGTACACTATATAGTGAAACACCCCCCCCCAAAAAAAAATGAAATAAAAAAATAGGCAAGCCTTAAATTTGTGCCTTTTTAAAACGTGATCTGTGAATTTTTTTATGTTTTGGATATCAAGGTAAAGCTGAGAGTTTTCTTCTTTCAAATATACTAGAACAAATAATGAAAACAGTACATTAGGCTGCAGAGAAAACGCTAATGATGTAACAGAAGTGATTTTTTCATCTGTTGCCATGTTGCTTGAAACAACATTCAGTCGTGTAATTTCTGTAATATTTTGACATTTATGATGCTGAAAAGTTGTAAAATAGGACTAAAAAAGATAAGATACCTTTTGAGTTTGAAAATGAATGGAATTGCCATCATTATGTGCCGTGTTGTTTGTAAGGATTCACAACACAATGCGCTACATGCATTTCATGCACAATTGAGGTAAAGTGTAAATCCCTTAACTGTGGTAATGCCATTGGAATGGACTGAAAAGGAGTTGTGTTACAGAATCGGCATTTTCTCAACAACCCAATGTGCTGTTTTCGTGATGTTTCAGTATTGAAAGTGAAAAAAACCCATCGGCTTTAATCTGATATCCAAAACATAAGAATTCACATATCACGTTTTCGAAAAAAAAAGCAAATGTTTCAGGGTTGCAATTTTTTTGGAGGGGGGAGTCACCCTACCCTGTATATTAGTGGTGAACTGTTTAAACTACAGTAACAACAAACTTTGCCATTTACCTTTTGGTACATTTTTGTTATCCTGCTCATCTAGTGATAGACGGAGAGAGATGATTTCCTTCGTGTCGACACCATTCTCCTCAAGTGTGAGTAAGTCACAGAGCTACCAAGGTGGATTATTAATATACAGTAAGTTACATGATTCTGGAAAAACATAGAGGATTTCAGTTTAAAGATAGTGGATTTAAGATTTTTGTTATCTTTTAAACGTGTAGCAAATAGATTTAATTCGTTTTAAGCCTTGTTGGGAGGGAGGGATTGTGATTGTGGGCAGTTTGTCATAAATAAACAAATTGTGAATTAAATATGGAAATGTGAGATTTTGCGTTGTATATTATGAAATTCCACAAAACAAAAAAAATATATAGTTGGACCTTTTGGATATTTCAAATTATCGAAGTGCATGTACGACATCTTTATTTTAAACAAGAGTATATTTACCTGAACATTTTCCCTGATGAACAGACGGTGATGTCGTGTCTCCACACCGATCCTCTTCTGGATTTCCTGTTTCAGAGATGAGACGGATGTCTCGGGACGGAGTTCGAAATAAAGTGTCTTGGGCTTAAGTGGGATGGGAGTCCGGACAAAGACCTGCAGTATCTGTTTTACGTCTTTGGAATTACTGCGAAAATAGGGGAGAAATTCATTATTCTACACAAGCTATATTCAAAGTCACATCCACTGTCATGAGTCTATGAAAAGAATTGCAAAAGTTCACTCAACTTTTACCCTAGTAGCCGGAAAGAGTCAATGATTAAACAAACCTTTCGATGTTAAGTTACAATTATCATATGACCCTCAATTGAAATGAATAAATGCCATTGTTTACCTCTGACTTTCATGTGTCTGCTTTGATTTTCTTCGGATCCGTCGATTCCATGGTCTCCTCTTTGCACAGCAATCATCAGAAGACGTTTTCCTGTAATGCAGTACAGACAGGAAAGCTTGCTTCCTCCTTGGTTTGACTTTAGTCTTCCTGCTTTTGAGTTTGGCGTTGGAGTGGTCGTACACGGAGGTTGTTGCCTTAATGTATGCATCCAACTGCTGAACGGTCTTTCGCGGCATCTTGGTAGTAATCAGCACCAGTTAAGTATCGTTACTGAAAGAGCATGAAAGAAAAAATGCTGTTAGAACCAGTGTAATACTACCCACCGTCTCTGGGGAGCTGTCTAAAGCTGTTTCACCGATACGGCTATCTTTAGTGGGCAACTAAATAGCATCACGTCCCAGCACGTAGATAACACCATACGGCGTGCTAGAGCATGTGAGTTGACTTGAGACTGCATGGTTTGTGATTGACTGATGATGCTCTTATGATGGACTAGTGATGTACTTAGGATGGACTTGTGGTAGACTTATGATGGACTTGGGATTGACTTGTGGTGGACTTGTGATAAACTTATGATAGACATGTCATTGAGTTGTGATAGACTTGTGATGGACCCGGACCTCCATCAGGAAAGTCCACATTATAAATAAAAATATAAAATTTAACACATTTATGCATTTGAAGTACATGTATGTACATGTTAACGACTGCATTTAGAAAATACAAAATTACATCATATCACGTACATTTCTTTCAAACGCCACGTAAATCAGAAAATTCAACATTTGGTTTTTTCCCATCACTGCCGTTATTACATGAGCACTATGTACTCAGAGTTATCAGAGTAATTAAAAACAAATCCCCTCATGAGCAGCGTTCCCCCACCCCGAACTGATATACCCCTGCTCATACGTTTAACCTGTTATCTCTCTTTCGGTCAGTTTCACGGCTAACGTGCACTCTACACTTTATAACGACAAATTCTCAGCATGTGTTGTAAAGTTCCATCTCCATTACACCTCTACCAGACTTGATGAGTTTACTTCATCCACATTACATTATTTAGAAGGAACAACCTATTACAACTGCACGATGGCGATCGAAGAAGAGAAGAAACAGTCATGAAAAACTCAAAAAATCGTAGACTGACATGATGTTGCAAGTGCAAGGAATCCTATTTCACACCCAGTTTCATATTTCCGCATACCGATTTTGGAATTCCCCTGATGTAATACTACTATTAATATAATATAACAATAGGGGCAACGTCACAGTGCGCGTGCGCTGTACCGCCCTGTAAACTTGACTGGTTCCCGGGCCCTCCATCATCGATTATAACTTCGAACGGAGCGGGAACCAGCCCACCTGTTCACACCTCCCTGTCGTCACGGTCCAACAGACTCGTTGACCCGATTGTTGCACAGAATGCAAGCTCTCATACTGTAAAAGTCGTTATCAGTAATAACGAGATATATCTTGTTGAAACCATTTCCGTTGTTTAGTTGAACCATAATGGCCATGACCTTAAACCGACGTGGCTAAAAGTCAATATCTTAGGAACCCTGAGACCAACTTGCATTACAAAACAATACTGCCTAAGTTATTCTAGAGTTATTCTGTTAAACCATTTTTTTTTTTGTGCCGCATGACATTGATCTTTGATGCATCGAGCTATATACTCCCCAGGGAGCTGATTTGGTATGTTTAATTGGCCCAATGATCAGACTCACAGGTAACAATGATGTAAAACACTTTAATCTTAGTTAAAGCACTATACAAGAACCCGTTATATTATTATTCAAAAGGCAACTAATTCAGAAAAGTCAACAAAATACCTGGTTTTGCCTTTTCACTGCTGTTATTTCATGAGCACTGTATACTCGGAGATATAATAATTTTTAGAAATCACTTAGAAAATACTGTGTTTCTCTCATCCCCCCCCCCCGAGCTGAAATACCCCTGTTTAAAACCTTTACCTGTTATCTCTCTTTCGGTCAGGTTCACGGGAAAACTGCACTATGCACTGCGTAGCGACAAAACCTCAATAAGTCTTGTAAAGTTCCATCTCCATTCTACCTCTACCACTACCAGACGTGGTGAGTTGACTTCAACCGAATAACTTTTTTTCAGAAGAAACACATTATCAAGACTGCACATACATCGAAGAAGGGAAGAAAAAGGCACGGGAAAAAATCACGAAATCGTAGACGTATATACTGCAAGTGCAACGGCCAAGTTGAATACTTCCGCATACCGATGTTAGAATTCACTTGTAATGCTAATGTCGTTTAACAATAGGGGCAACGTCACTCGTGTGTATGCCCGCCTTTCAACTAGACTGGTTCCCATGCTCCCCTTTGTCGATTTTGACCTTCAACGGAGCGGGAACCAGTCTATACCTTTCACCTCGATACCGCAGCGGTCAAACAGAGTCAATGACTTTGATTATGGCACAGACGTAGCTCAAGAGTGCAGACCTATATATAGGCATGCAACTGGAAAGTCCCTAAAAAGAGGAAATTCCAATCTTTTCAAGACTTTGTACAGTGTTTCTCTATTTTTAATGACACACATGGGAGGTCAAAAAAGAGGAAATCAGCTGATCTGAGGATAGGTTGCATGCCTGTATACATAGGCTCAGAATTGCCGCTCCGGACCAAATAACAATTTGTATGCTCTGAAAATTCATTTTGTGGGCCATGAACCTGAAGGTTTGAAAGAAAAAAAAATAGGTGGAAGCCGTGCACAAACTAAGAGCTTAATTTCGTATTTCTGTGAAATTCGCATAAAATTGGGCCCTGAAATTTTTACCATTTTGCAAAGGAGCGCAGGCATCATTTTTAAGGACTACTTTTTAGGTTGATCGTCTTTGAATGGAATTGAAAGATTATGAAATAACCATTAAATTCCTGGGTGTCTCAAACACCTTGAAGAGTTGTGAGTATTTTTAATAATTTTCGGAAGTACCCGTATATATCACTGAGGCCTATGGGAGTCGATTTGCAAGTCTGCACCCCTCACGTTTTCATAGTCAGTATAATCATTGTTTGCTAATTCTGGGGACTGCAAAAAATCACAGTCATGAACAGCGTATAATAGCTTGTAAAACGCTGATTATGAAGGCGGATCATCCAATAAAGTTTCCGCTCTAATGTAAACGACTTAATTCAAAACTCTCAATATGGATGGAGTGTTACAAAAAGAATATTAAGATTGAAAATTATCAGTATAACCAGAAATGAACACGCAAAATACTTTACTACAAAAGGTTCAACACCCCCACTTCAACAGCCAAACACTATATAAATACACAAGATGACAAAACGTACCGTATATTCAAACTTTATTTCGTTACTAAAACGAATGTTCGTCAAATGAATACAACATAATGAAACATGTTATAACAATAACTCTTAGATTCTCGGGAGATAAACAACTCGGCGTGGCAACTGAAAGAAAAAAACTCACAATCTAGTTAAATGAAAATCAACTACAGTCTTGATAATTTTCTGTAAACCGTATATATTGACCGCTTTTCAACTTTGGCTTTCGCATTTGATATAGAGGGAAAAGGAATAAATATTTCCCATAATGAAAAATAATCGTCATCATCATCATCATCATCATCATCATCATCATCATCATCATCATCATCATGGGCGTCGCGAGGGGGGCAAGGAGGGGCACTTGCCCCCCCCCCCGGAAAAGCAAAAACAAAAAACAAAACAAAAGAGGCGCGAAGACAAAGTGGTGTAAATTTAATGAGTTGGGGGGGGGGGCAAAATGTCCCTGGCCCCCTCTAAAACTGATAAATCGAGAATATGTTGAGAAATACAAGATTTTTTTGGCAAATTTTTTTTTTGCCCCCCTCTAGAAAAAAATCCTGGCGACGCCCATGATCATCATCATCTTCATCCCCAACGCCCCCATCCCCACCATCATCATCATCATCATTATCCTCATCATCCCTATCCATCCCCTTTAATAACTCTATATAGATGGAATTCACTGACATTCACATGAAAAGTTTTAAAGCGAACAGTGATTGATTAAAAAAAACAAGATTCAGAACTTCTTGAATGAATAAAAATAGGATTACTATTATTTTTTTACCAAAAAATAATATACGATAAATACAAAAATTATCATGTTCAAAACCTGTAAAAGTAGCAAACATATTCACCAATTCCAAACAATGCTTTCTATTTTTATACACCTCCAAGAAAGCATATAACGTAAAATCCTGACAAAGCTCTCCTGGAATTTTTGTAAAGACTTTAGAACTTGCAATAGCTTAAAACTCAAAGTAAGCTTCTCTTCATTATCGATTTATTACAAAACCTGGTGTCAATCAAATAAAATCTGCCTTCCTATCAAGTGAAAACGAGACATCGCAGAGACATAATATGTACTTACACAACAATTGGTCAATGTGTCACTTTAACAGTGAATGTTTTAGAATAGAAAATTAAGTATCATCAGTATTAATTATCAAATAATGGGTATCACGTTGTGGATGCCACACTTAATTTTGACCCAAATAAATGTAATTTGCACAAATTATTAAACCCTGCCGTGTAATATATATATATTCCAATTTTTAGGTAGATTGTTTATTTTTTTTATTTTTGAAATGTTTAATTACATATCAGTGACTGAATAATTATGAAGACATGGTATACGATCCAAAATGGCTACTATTATACCCTAAAGTTGCGCGCATTTGCCTTGTCTCCAGATATCATCAAGTTGTCTTGCCAAACATCAGTATTGATGAGCATCAAATTGACTAAGTTACTTACTGGCACAGATACCCTATGAAAGCCTTTTTAAAAATCATGTGGACAATGATAACATTATGATATTTAGCTCAGCAAACAAAAACGGGGAAAACGAACTGGCTGTCCGTAAACTGGGCTTAAATTAGGCAAAGGGTCACCTAACATAGGTGACTTGAATAAGTTCCAGGAAATCCCCCCCCCCCCCACCACACAAAAAATGCTTGCATTAATTATTTCAATTTCAAAATGTTTTTTTTTCCATTAATTTTCTTTCAAATACTGTGCAAATGTTATTGAACTTTTCAAGTCTCCCATGTTAGGCAACCCATTACTAAATGCGCCAATTAACAGACACCTCGTTTTTCACCGTTTTTATTTGCTAGGCTAAATGTCTTGTTCACATGATTTTTCATAAGGTTTTGATAGGGTAACTGTGCCAGTAAGCACAGTGACCCTATTTCACTTGGTGAATTTGAAGCTCATCAATACTGAGGTTTGGCAAGACTACTTGAAGATTTCCGGAGACAAGGTAAATGTGCGCGACTTTTGGGTATAATAGTAGCCATTTTGGATCGTTATTATGTCCTCATAATTATTCAGTCAGTTATATGCTTTAGAAAATGTTATTGAAGGAAGGATTTGAAAGTAGAATCACCAAAATACACTTTTCAAAAATATATATATATATATACACCTAAATATGGAGAAAAATGTATTACAGGGCAGGTATTATCGATGTATGCAAATTATGTATGTTAAGGGTCAAAAATTAACGATGGCATCCACTCACATATTCTTTGTTATGGTTCAAAGAACTGACTTAGCATGGGTGCCAGCTATTACCAAAACATGCCGTGAAATTATTTTTTTGACCCTCTAACCAATAAAATAAAAACACACATTGAATGGTATGTGAACATTTAAATCTATGAGACTTTTCCCAGTTATTTAGAATCATTTGCCTACAAAATTTAAACAGTTGTAGCTCGTGTTATGGCACAATTTAAGACGTAAACAATAGACTATCAAACTTTCAGTCCGATTTCTGAAAATGTTGGTTAAACACAGATATGTACAAGATATATACACCATCGCACATTTTGTTTTTTGAAAATCGTGTGCTTTCCAACTGATTGCTATACGCTAATTGTTCGACAGATAAGTACTCTTATTGAGCCAAATCTTTACCAGGCCCACATGTCCTTACTAACCGATGTCGCTACCAATTTCGTCACCGGTTTTTCTTGGTCATCTTTGTGACCTAAATTGTGATTGACGAAAAGGCAAATATTGGCAAAGTTCGGTATCTCTCTGACTGATGATACAATACATGCATGCGGTGTTTCTGTGTGACATAAAGATAGCCTGAGTGACTACAGGTGAATCATCGTCTAGCGGCCCACATTCCGTCGTTACCAACAAAATTCCATTTGTATGTCCCATTTGGCATCTCCACAACCGATGATGCAATGTGTGGTACATCTTGTTTATTTATGTCACGTGATCTCAAATGGAATGATTTCAGGTGAACCATGGTCTGCAACTAGCCACCAAATTCCTTGTCTGTAATGTCTAGTTTGGTTAAGTTTGTCATCTCACGTGCCAATGATCGAATATGAATAATGTCTTCCCTGTTAAGGTTGCATGCATTGAATGCTAGTGTCTGAAGTTGTTTAAGTCCTAGGAGTTTGACAGCCCAAACTCCTGCAGTGCCACGGAAATCATTGCCATAAAGCATTAAATGAGTCAAGTTACTTGCCTTTTGAAGTGACGATAAAATACGATCAAATAGGTAAGATGTTAGTTCGCATTGATGAAAGCTCAAAGAACACATATTTTTCATCGTGGCTAAACGTGAAACTAAGACTTCACTTAACCTAGACAGGTCACACCCAGCAAATCTAACGCGATGAACTTTTGCAAGGTAATCTACCCCCGAGAGCTCTGTCTGCTCGGCAACATGCTGCAGTAACCACACGAGCGAGCTCAATGAGTCGTTGCTATAATAACTCATCTCCATAGACTCAGTCAAAAATGACTCGATGAAATCTAGTGATAGCACCTCTCTTGACTGACTTTCAAAGTAGCAATTTAAGGCCAGTTCCCCCACTGTATGGCCTTTGATAGCCTTCTCGTGCAGCATCCGTAATATATGCGTTGTGCATTGTTTATTGTCGCCGCAGCAGAAGCGCAACATGTACTCAAAATTCCAAGGATCACCAAGTTTATCCAGAATCTTCTGAAATTCCCCATCGCCTTTGCCTAAACGGCTCTGACAGTACATAGCTGCGCAGTACATTTGAAGTGTCTTATGAACAAACTGCACGTTATTGTGCGTGCCGCGCCACTTCACGACCCTCTGACTAGTGAGAATACCCGCTTGTATTGCTTTATACAGTACACTCATCTCAAAATCTCCCTCTTGAAATGAAAGCCTTTGCTCTGGGGAAACAAGCCCTGCTAAAGCAACTTTGCCAATTGAAATCACCACTTCTGATATTGCTTCTTCTGATGATTCAGGCATTTTTCTTCGAAATATATATCTAATTGCCTCACAGAGCAGTCTTGAAATAGTGTCGGGTAGTGTACCCTCTTCCCTCCACAGTAAGCACATTAGCAGGAGTAGCATAGGGTTACTAGCCAAATCAGACAGGACATTCGATAACTGAATCCTATCAAGAAGTCCCTCAGCCACATCAAGCTTTTCGGAGAAAAATCTTCTCACATACTGCCCAATATCTTCCATCCTAAATCCCAAAACCTTTACATTGGTGAAAGGTTTCTGAATGAGTGATTTGCTTGTCAATTTAGCAAAGTGCGAGGGGCGTGTTGTTACAACTACAAAACATTCTTTGTCAAATGTTCGATTGAGCATTCTTAGAATGGGACCAAATTTCATTGGTTCGAGGTTTGTTGTTCTTAATTCATCAAAACCATCTATGAGAATGAGCACACTACTACCATTGTCTTTAATGAATGCTTCCAAGTCACACTTGCTAACATTTGTGTCGTCTGATAAAAGTTGATCAAACACTGACTCAACTAGGTCAGACGTTTGATCGAGAGCGGACATTTTCAAAACAAACAAAAGTGTGAACGTTTTTAGTGCAATACCCCTAGCCCAGTCGTATGCAATTTCGTCGATAATGGTTGACTTCCCCAACCCAGCTGATCCACACAAAATGACGCGGTTAATCGCTGTTCCGTCTTTTGCTTTTATGAGGAAAATATCCTTATACTCTTTTACATCCCCATCTATGTCATCCTGGTCACCCTTTTCTAATCTCAACTTTGTATATATATCCCTAATATGTTTCATGTCATCATCGACCCAGGGTATTAACTGGACGTAGCTACCTGTGGTAGTATACTGGTCTTTTAATTCACTCCTGCACTGATCAGCAGCATCACTCGGATTGGATTGCGCTCTTCCCATTTCGGCTGTTAAAAGAAAAACACAAAAACCAGGTGTGTATTTGCAGCGGAAATGCCATAAAAAGGGGTTTATCAATATATTTTCTTCATGTTGAAGTTTCTTAACAATTTTTTATTGATTTGTATTTTCTGTAAAATGTCATATTTTAATTGGAAGTGGTTCTATGCTACATTACGTCTTCAATTTCCTTCCGAAAGTACTCTTGGTGACTATTGCATACTGAAAAGGCAAAAAAAAAAAAAAAATAGTTTTGATTCCGGTTTCCCTAGTTACCTACCCTATTCAGACAGCCCCTACTCCATTTTTTATGGGAAAAATGAGAGGGGGAAAAACACCCAAACCATCCATTTCTAACTTTTACCCTTGACTACACGCAGACGCCTCCATATGATCATACACACACAAAATGGCAAAAAAAAACCACCTACCCTATTTTCAAATGCCATGTAATCGGAAGCAAAAGCTTTTTTGGCCTAAGGCAATTTGCATGTCAATTTCGCAATTTGCAAGGGTGGTCTACCAAAAAGTGGTTTTGCCTTTTCTTCTATATAAAACTTTGTATTCTGCATGGTAAGAGATGGAAAAAAAAACACTGACGTTTTGGTCATTTGCAATCACCTATCACCTATGTATAGGCCCTTTGCATGACAACCATCTTGTAAAGTAAACGTAGTTAGTAGCGGACCGTGAACATTAAAGGACCATAGGCTCCACTATTGGGTGACAGTCCTCAATTGGGTGTCATCTACTCATTTTTCAATAACAGGAGTGCAAGGGCGGGTCCAGAACACAATTTTTGGGGGGCCACAAAAATGTTTGGCCCCCTAAAAAGTGGGTCAACAAAATTACGGCGTTTTTTTCGGGGCCCGCTTAAGGGCCCCGAAAAAAATTTGGATTCTAGATGCTCTGTGGTGCGATCTGAGGCAATTTCTGACCACTTTAACCAATGTTTTTTTTTGAGGAAAAGATGGTGGTGTACTCATTGCCTGCCTTTATTGCGATGTCACATCAAAAAAAATTTTTAAAAAAATTGGTCTCGGTTTTTTTTGGGGGGGGGGCCATGGCCCCCTTTGGGCCCCCCCCCCCCTGGATCCGCCCTTGCAGGAGTGTAGCAAAAATAATCGATCGAAGCATGCACTCACTTGTCTGTCTGTTTTAAGCTCAGTACCAAGGACCATAGGCTCCACGATTGTGTGTGAGACCTCAATTGGGTATCGTTTACAAAAAATTCAACAACAGGAGGATATAGTAAAAAATAATCGGTTGAAGCATGCACTCACTTGTCTGTCTATTTTAAGTTCAGTAACAATCACCGACAGGTCTATACCCCTGCGCATTGCTAAGCAAGAATTAATTCACCTCCAAGATGGCTGCTACGCAAAGGTTCTGTTGAGTTTATCCATTAAAAGTGGAGTACATAACTTGCAGATATTCAAAAGGAACTGATCGACTTACTGTTAAAAAGCATATTTGGTTTAAAGATAATAATGGCACTATTAAAACTCCTTGTGAAATTATTCTTTGTGGGATGCTGTTATTTTGAAAAAAAAATGAAAGAAGGTCATTTCCAAAGATGAGTCTAAAGACTCATTTTTGGAAACTTCTGTTAGTATTACCGGACGCTGATTTCGGGCACAATTCAAAACATGGCTAGGCAACTTTTAAATTGACATCGAGATCCTAGCATATTGTTTTTCTCAAAATTTACAGCATTCACAGAGCTAAAAATGTCATCAGGTTAGTTATTAAGCATCCGTCTTTAGATTTTGAGGACTTTTGTTGCTTCAAACGAAAAAAAATTCATAAATCACAAATGATCTACTCTACCTTTAAATGTTTCATATCATAATCCTCATGTTTTTTTCCGACAGAAAAGATGCCGTCCAAAAAACTATTCCCAGGAATTTGATCGTATCAAACGAATTGGGAATAGGGTTCTTTTGGGGCTTTTCGCCTTTATAAGGACAGAGAGTATCCCGTTGTACCGAGTCATATGTGTCGCAGGGGATACCCATAACCAAAAAACCGTAAAAGATTAAAAAGGACTAGTCAAAATAAATATCCTGTTTATTTAAATGGGGCATGCAATGTATTTTTTAAAATATCAATCCTTGAAATGCACATTTGTGTCCCATTTAGCCTTATTCTACATTTTCTTTACTTTGGTGATTCGCTTTTTTGTGTCAGTGCATGGCAGTAAGTCAATGACCAAGGCTGAAATACTCCTTACAAATAATTCTAGTAGAAACTCGACTGAAACTCGATTCAGTCGATTGAATGAATTTCATCCAATTTCATCTCAAATAGCGTGAATTTCACTCTTTCGAAAAAGAGAATTAACATGTACTTCGGTTGAAGAAAAGGCAAATTATTTCTTCCAGACGGGTTAATTATCAGCGCCAGTCTTTATTTCTCTGGTGAAAAGTTACATTATCTTAATTCCCTAAGAGTTTATTCCAGCGTAACTGACGAGTGAAACAAACTTAACTTGACAAGAGTGAGTTTCTAGATCGTAGAATATTTATTGGTAAAAATGCTCAATTGTGTTTCCGCTCATTTGTGAACTATTGAATGATAATTGAAGCGTTTAAAGGGAATATACATCATTTGCTTTTGCTGTAATTTTTAGAAATGGATGGAACTGGGGGGTTGGAAATATATAGCAAATATAGTTACACTGACTTTTTTGAGGTTTTGGGTTGGAAAATGCTATAAAAACCAAGAAAAACAATCATTTTCCTGTAGTCTGGTTCCCTGACTCCATATAAGAAGAAACAGAGCATTTTACATACATTGGGGAATTGTAAGTCAGGGAACCAGTCCAGCTGGCTTGTACCCGTTTATAGGTGTGTAATTGATTGCAAACAAGTGCGATGGTCAATTGGAGCCAGTATTTGAAAAAAGCCAGATTTTTCCAACGCTGGTCGGCCTACCAGCGTTGGGAATTGATACAAAAATACCACTTTTCTTGAAAATGACAGTATACCAGGTGCCATGATTTTACAGGATGCTTTACACTGTCATTTACTAACAGTCCAGCAAGGTATTTCAAAATGATTTGGTAGTTTTATTTTTTGATGTTTGCAAATGTTGTATTTTCCCTTTAACGAATCAGCAGAGTTTTCTTCTTGTTCACGTTGTCATTTTTCAGATCAACTTTAATCCAATCATATGAGCATTCTGGATCACGCCAGGCAGCGCTGACTGCATTCAGCCAAAAGGGAAGGATTTCTTCCAGCAAAAGGGCTTGAGAAAGACGTAGTGACGTCTGTGTTTTCCTCTTTTTTATCAGTTATGATCTTTAGTTTTCATTCGTTACCGCGATGATCGCCTGTAACACTGACTGACATGACAAACATCATGTGAATACCGGCGGTATCAAGTTAAGCCTAGTTTCCATATCGACGTCAGAAACGCAAAGAGAAACGCAAACATGACCTAAACTGTAACGCAGAAATATGGAAACATTTCATCCGGTACAGAATGCGATTATCTGACGCTTTATGGTTGATGTGATGCGAATCAACGCGGTTTTGCACATTCATGGTGCAATTTTCGTCGTAGCAGAAGCAAATTGCAGGTCGCCCTCTAGGTTTTATTAGACAGATGCCCGTTATCGCATTACCAAAACATGGCATCCAAGTTGACCAATCAACAACTTTGCCCACATCTGATCAAAATGAGGTCACAATTTTGTAAAAACGACCGCGATTGGCTGGTGCGTGGGGTCGAATAAAAGTGCATGCCTAGATATATTAGACATTGGACCGGAGACAGAGAGGGCTCCGTTAGACAACGGGTAATATTCAGAAAACATACCTGATGAAACTCCAACCAAGTCGTTCCTGCCCGAATCAATCAGAGCCTTCTCCAACGTCTGTCTTGCTTCTGTGTAATTGTCCTGCTTTCTCCACCATGTGCTTAACATCTCAAAGCACTGCCTTACAACATCGCTGGAATGATTAGCCTTGATTATATTAATATCCTCTTTAGAGAAATTTAAGTTTGAAGCCAATTCTTCCCAGTGTGTTCCGATCATCTTAGAATGATTCCAAATGGATTTGTCGTCAGGTAGAGTATCTATAAATAAATACAATGACATTGCAACATGACCAAAGTGTTTTCAGTTTAACTTGAAGTCATAATTAGTATTATAAATTGGGAACGACTGCGTTGATATTTTCTGGATATCCCTAAAATACAAACCTGTCTTTCTGTTTCAAAGTGGACCTTAACAAAGTTTTTCTTTTGCCAATCTCTCTATGTAATCGTATTGCATTGTATTTGATATCGTACTGCATATGCTAGTTTGCAACGTATATAAGTTCGTGGCACACTTTGCGTCTCCGTCACTTTTTTGTTTTGGTCGAATGTTTGTAAATGTCCTGTCCGTGCATTTCTTTTAGTTTAATATATGTTATTTTCAATTTTCAAAAAATTATGTTTACTTCTACTTTCATTTACTTTTGAATGAGACTTTGAAAAACAATCCCACTTTCATTATTATTTGAATTCTCTGTAGACCGACGAAACATGTAATTTAGTTTTAACATAGTATTATTTGACTAGTTCCCGCCAGCAATTACTTCGTCTGCAACTGAGTGTAATCAGTTCCATAAAACGCATGCGTCAGTTCGCAACGGAATGGTTGTAGGACTTTATCTCCCATTTAACGAAATCCTCTAGAGCGCCATGAATCATATATAAAAACGTGACATTTATTTCGAATGTGCGGGATACTCGCCTAGCATAGCAGGCCACAGTGATGCCACGCTTTTCGCCGTAGAATCTGAAGTTTATGAAGTTATATCGATGTGATATATTTCAAGCACGCGTATAAACGTAAAAATATTTTGCAAACCTCTAGAAGAAAGATGTGATTCCCGTTACATTTCAGAAAGATAACGTAGGGACCGGGAACAAGTCTACTCGCAGACCGGATATGTTCGCAGTTCACACACAAAATGAACCCATGATAAGATGTTTGCCCCCTCCAAAAACTAGAACTCAAGTACTTTTATCTTTAATATACATACAATTTGAGTTGAAATTGTTTTGCAGAAAAACAGATCAAATATGTTGAAAAGCATGAACAGTTATCTTTAGCTCAATTTGATAAAATATAATAGAGAAGGGAAAACAATATAAGAACATTGGCAGGTTAAATTGTTTACCTGATCTGCTTTCTGTTTCAGTCACTCCCACTCTTTGTACATCTGGTTTTGGTTCGACTCGATGAGCTACTTCCCCTTGGCTCAGTCGCTGTCCTTCTGATGATGTAGTCCCTTTCTGCACGCTTATAGCCCCTCCCACTTGTACCTCTGGTTGGGGTTTGTCTCGATGAGGAAATTCCTGCTGACTCGAACTCTGTCCTTCAGATGATGAAGTCTTTTTCTTTATGCTCTTTTCTGTAGCCCCTCCCATTTGTAACTCTGGCTGATGTATGTCTCGATGAGCTACTTCTTCCTGACGCTGTCTCTGTCCTTCAGATGA
This sequence comes from Patiria pectinifera, assembly GCA_029964075.1. Classification (NCBI taxonomy): domain Eukaryota; kingdom Metazoa; phylum Echinodermata; class Asteroidea; order Valvatida; family Asterinidae; genus Patiria; species Patiria pectinifera. The sequence goes on from CM057145.1 coordinate 10,934,777, forward strand.
TGTAGTCATTTTCTGCGTACTATATTCTTTAGTCCGTCCCACTTGTTCCTCTGATTGAGGTTTGTCTCGATGACCACTTTCCTCTTGTCCCGAACTCTGTTCCTCAGATGATGTTGTTCCTTTCTGCGTGCTTTTTTCTGTAGCACCTCCTACTTGTACCTCTGGTTTAGGTTTGTTTGAATGAGATACCCCTTCTTGACGCGGTCTCTGTCCCTCAGATAATGTGGTCCCTTGCGTGTTCTTTTTTTTAGCCCCTCCTACTTGGAATTCTGGTTGACGTTTCTTCCCATGAGCAAATTCCTGCTGACTCGGACTCTGTCCCTCCGATGATGTTGTCCCTTTCTGCTTGCTCTGTTCTTTAGCCCCTCCCACTTGTTCATCTGGTTGAGATCTATCTCGATGAGCAACTTCCTCCTGACGCCGTCTCTTTCCCGCAGATGATGTAGTGCCTTTCTGCGTACTCCTTTCTGTAGCCCCTCCCACTTGTAACTCTGGTTGAGGTATGTCTCGATGACCAACATCCTGCTGAATCGGAATCTGTCCTTTAGATGATGAAGTCCCTTTCTGCTTGCTCTGTTCTTTAGCTCCTCCCACTTGTGCCGATGATTGAGGTTTATCTCCATGAGAAACTTCCTCCTGACGCGGTCTCGTTCTCTCAGATGATGTAATGCCTTTCTGCTTGCTTTGTTCTTTAGCTCCTCCCTCTTGTGCCGAAGGTTGAGGTTTATCTTCATGAGAAACTTCTTCCTGACTCGGTCTCTTTCTCTCATATGATGTAGTGCCTTTCTGCTTGCTTTGTTCTTTAGCCCTTCTTGATTGTACCGATAGACTAGGTTCCTCTTGATGACCAAGTTCCCCCTGTTTCATCCTCTGTTGCTCATCTGATGGTATTGTGGCGGTCTTGTGTCGACGATGCCTTGGATATTGCTCTCTGCCGACCCGACGAGCGGCTGTGGGGAAGGCCAGGGGAACAGGTCCGTTTTGGGGCAGTCTACCGCCAGGCGCTCAGGGAACACACTCACTCGCGCTCTCACGCAAACCTCACGAACACACTCGGGGAAGGGTTAACGTCCAATGAATAGATCAGACACTCGGGTATTTAGGGCTTCACTGCTTTATTATAACCACTTGGAGACCCAATAAGATGCGTCCTACTTAGGTGCGTCCTACTAAGGTGTGTCCTACTTAGGTGTGTCCTACTTAGGTGTGTCCTGCTTAATTGTAAGAATTGGCCCCTTTCCAATAATCGTCAAGAACTGGAATGCTTCCCGTACCAACCAGATTTCCTAATCCCTGCACTCACCGGAACTAAACCAGTGCTCTTCCTGAGTGAGAGACTGACCACAGCTGTACTGCACACGCTTCAGCAACTCCAAGTCTCTGAGCGGGAACTGTGCTACGCTTCGCGCCCCAATTTACAGCTAAAGCACACAACGTGAGCAGTGCAATGGGAGAGTGCAATCCATGGACGAGTGAAATGGAAGAGAGTGAGTGCGCGCGCGACACGCGCTTATATACCCGCGCTGGGTACCAACCAGCCACACAACTCGCGCGCTGTACAACGGACAGAAGTCCGCGTACCAATCAAATAAACTACGGTGAACCTAGCGCGCCAATATTAACTGTTCCGCTACACAGCCGCGCCCCAGGTTTGGTCAGTCCCTTGACCTTAAAAACTGATAACAATAAGGAACAGTTATAAAAACTATAACTCCTAACAAGGTGCTCTGCCACCTTTGGCTAACTTAAGTAAAGCTTAACTTAATATCAGTCAAAAAATGTCTCATCTGGAATCCTTGTACAAAATAATTTGCTGACCTACTCAGGTCCTTATACAGAATAACGGTTTGACCTACTTCGGCCTTATACAAAATAATGGTTCGACCTACTTTAGGTCTTTATACAAAATAATGGTTTGACCTACCTAGGTCCTTATACAAAACTCTCCTTTAGTTTACAAGAACACAAAACTTTATCAAAACGAAACTTTATATAAAACAGTTCAAAATGCCTCTTCTATTACAAACTTGAACAAGTGTTTAACAAATGTAACCAAAATAGATCCTCAACAGTTCAACAAACAGTTCAACAAAGCCTCTTTAGGTAGACGTTATCCTTATAGCTTCTAAGGATCCTGTGCAACTCCAGCCAGGAAGTCCACGTCGTAGGTGCGCTGTAGTTTGTCCTTGGTCACTTTGTTGCCTTCATGGTACACCTGTCGTGTAGTAGTCTCCATCACGCGGTTAACTCTACCCATCATGGCACTGATGAGATCCTCATCCGAATAAGGTGTGCCGACTGAATCACCATCGGTCTTCATCAACCTGAATAGGCGACCTTCTCCCTGTGATGCTGGACTTGGTGAGGTTTGTTGCTCTGTCGACCTCTTTGCCTTTAGGTGTCTCAAGTAAACGACATCATACTTACGTGTCGTCGAGCCTTGGAGTGTCTTGTCTCCATCTCTGTACAGGTAGGTTTCCTTAACCTCCTTGATCCGGACTGCCTGTCCCGGTAGCAGCCTGTCTAGGTGCAGTGGTGTTGACATGATTGGAATGTTCTCTCCTCCCTTAGCGGTGGTTTCCTGACCATCGCGTCGTTTGGCCTCATCCCTCATCAACTCTATCATCGCTCGCGGCTTCCCTCTCGGCGGCATGAGTGGCTCCTCATGGCTGTGGGGTTCCTCTAAATCCATCATCAGCGGAGGGGTAGGCGACAGTGTGATCTCTGGGAGCTCTCCACTCCCGCTGTCACCTAAGATTTCTGCTATTTCCAGCTCCACTGCAGCTTCTGGTACTTCAACTACTTCCGGCCCCTTCGCTTCTCCTTTCGCCCCCATCTCTGGTGCTACGTTTAAAGCCGACGGCGTCTGAAGAGTAGAGCTCGGCCTTGGCTCATCCGGCTCATCGCGAACACTGGTACTGCTTCGTACCTCCTCCTCCTCAGGTGCACGTGAAACTGTCGATGGCGCCTTCTTCTCTTTGGGACGCTTTCTAGTCACTTCTTCTTCATCTTTCTTGTCCCGGCTACGCTTCTTGGTAGCGGCAGTAGGTCCACTCTCGCTCCGTCCAGCAGAACGCGACTTGACCTCTGGTTGGGAACCTGGTTCATCCCGTTTACCTTTAGGTGACTTTTGCCTCCGAGGCGATGCCTTTCTGCCTCGCTCCTGGCACGCGCCTCACGCTCCCTGTCCTCATAGGACTCAGCCTTGATCCCATTCACCTCAGCAAGGCAAGACGGATGACAATCTTTATAATGCATCAGCAGATTATCCCGCCGATTGTTCTTGTGTGAACACTGCCGGCACCAATAAAACACTCGTGGCCCATGCTCCACTGTCAGATGTCGGTCCAGACTCCTCCGATGTAGAAACACACTGTGGCATTTCGGACAATCTATTGTCTTCGCCTCGTGTAGGTCCAGTGGAGTCCTCTTCGCTGGCGAGTCTCGACCCATGTTTATCTCCTGACAATGATGAAAAGAAATAAATCTCGTGAGTTTCTCATGGCTAGTTAAAGAACTGGCTCGGGCATTCCGTAGCATGTCCACACACGCATTCTGTTCAACGCTTGGGTAACCCTTATGGTCTGGCCTGTATAGGTTCCTTCCCCCGGCTGCTCCTGTGTACTCATTGCTGCACTTCACCCGTTCTCCATTTACTGTGAGCTCAAGTGTCCTAAAGTTGAGTGACCCGCATGTTGGGTACAAAAAATCCATACCCAGGATTCCATCCATAGAGTGTAAATTTCCGAAGGTCGCGTACACTGGATGTGTGGTTCTTCCCACCTGTAACTCCACCCAGGCGCTACCTAAAGTCACTATCCGCGAACCATCAGCATTTTTAATGCACGAACCCTCATTAGAAAGATGAGGCCTATTCTCAGGTGAGATCTTGTGGTAGAGAGTAGATGACAGAAACGTGTCTGTTGCCCCGGTGTCCACCAGAAGCTTCGCCTGCTGTCCCCTCACCACTGCTGGTACAAACATGCCCCTTTTCACTCTTTCTGCTGTTGCAATTGAATTGGTAATTACATGACCCTTGTCTACTGGTTTGTCTCGTGGACGACGGTCTTGTGGCCCTCTTCTCCTCCCAGCTTTCCCTCGGGCCCTGGGGTCAGCTGCGATCCGTTTCCCGACCCGTGTCTCTTTGCTGGCGGCCATTTACAGTCACGAGCGAAATGTCCTTTCCTCTCGCACCTGAAGCACAATATGTCCTCTCTAGGTCGTCTCCTGTAGGAGGTACTCGGAACGCCTTCTGTCATGTTTGATTTGTCGTTCCCTGCACCTGTAGGTCTCCCTTGCACCAGGTTAGCCACCCACGCTTTTGTCTCTTCTTGAGCTCTTTGTATGGCCTCTGCCATCTGTTTCTGGCTATTTCTTACGAAATCCTCCAGCTTTTCCACGGAAGAGTCATTTTGTCCCTCTAGTACTCGTGCTTGCTTTGGGTTGCGACTGGGCCTCTGTTGTTCCACCTTGAGGAAACTCTCTGTCGCCATTGCTGCCCTTATAGCCTCATCGAGTGTCTTTGGCTGTGTCCTGAAGATTCCTTCACGGATGGCCTGGTCCTCTATCGCGTCCGAAAAGTGACCTCTCGCTAGGCGATCCTTCCCTTCGTCTGCTATCTCAGGATATGCCAGCGTGGCCAACTCCCTGATTGACTGACCTAGCTCCCTCAGTGTTTCCTTTGGTCCCTGTCGTCTGCAACGCAGCTCCATCAAGTGGTTTTCCGACAGTTGGCCCGGTCCAAATCTCCTCTCCAGCCTGTCTTTTAATTCTTTGTACGTCATCGTTTGACTACCATCCGGGCTGTTTGATAGCACCTTCACCGCTATCCCCTGCAAGCTCGCAGCCAAGAAGACTTTAGCTTGTTCGTCCGTCCACCCGTTAGCGAGTTTGCACGCTTCAAAATGCTGCCAAAAATCCCTCCATACAGTCTTGCCGTTGTACCGATCTGGTACGATATTAGGTCGCTTCAACTCTGCAGGTGACCGGCCCTCTCTCTTCACTTCAACCACCGGCTCTCGCCTATCTAGGCTAGACCTGTCCTCGCCTGAAACTTGCTTTCCTGGCTCTGATGCTCTTCCAGCTGCACCTGCTGAGAAATTTCTCTCCATTGACCACCCTTTTTCTGTATCAGCATTACTCTTGATTTCTTGATGGGACGCTTCTACCGATGTCGAAGATGTGACTGGTGTATTTGTAGGTACCAGTAATGAAGACGATAGTGTAGGATACCTGGTTCTGGGTTTTGGCGTAGGTCTGCACCTTGGCATAGGTGTTGACGATGATATCAGGCTACTTGATGCATCTCTTACAGTGTCAAGGTATCTGAAACTCGTTGATGGTAACTCCACTTGCGCACCTGCCTCTGCATCCACCTGCCGACTTCCAAGTCGCACCCTTCTCGTCTCCAGTTTATCTAGCTGTTCATGGAGTTGACCCAATTTTGCCCAGAGCTTCTCAGTCTCAACTTCTAGGCGTTGTTGCTCCTCCGCGTACTGGGAAGTTTCAGCCGCGTCCTCGGTCAGTTCCTCTATTAGTACCGGTCTAGGTTGGTTTGCTTGTTTCTTGTCCATGACGTACGCCTATCTGGGTGACTCTGTCCTAGGTAGGTGATTGTTTGCTCGTAGTTCGTGATGGGTTCTGTGTTGTGTAATCCTGGCGCCTATCCCACTTCTGACACCATTTGTGGCGGTCTTGTGTCGACGATGCCTTGGATATTGCTCTCTGCCGACCCGACGAGCGGCTGTGGGGAAGGCCAGGGGAACAGGTCCGTTTTGGGGCAGTCTACCGCCAGGCGCTCAGGGAACACACTCACTCGCGCTCTCACGCAAACCTCACGAACACACTCGGGGAAGGGTTAACGTCCAATGAATAGATCAGACACTCGGGTATTTAGGGCTTCACTGCTTTATTATAACCACTTGGAGACCCAATAAGATGCGTCCTACTTAGGTGCGTCCTACTAAGGTGTGTCCTACTTAGGTGTGTCCTACTTAGGTGTGTCCTGCTTAATTGTAAGAATTGGCCCCTTTCCAATAATCGTCAAGAACTGGAATGCTTCCCGTACCAACCAGATTTCCTAATCCCTGCACTCACCGGAACTAAACCAGTGCTCTTCCTGAGTGAGAGACTGACCACAGCTGTACTGCACACGCTTCAGCAACTCCAAGTCTCTGAGCGGGAACTGTGCTACGCTTCGCGCCCCAATTTACAGCTAAAGCACACAACGTGAGCAGTGCAATGGGAGAGTGCAATCCATGGACGAGTGAAATGGAAGAGAGTGAGTGCGCGCGCGACACGCGCTTATATACCCGCGCTGGGTACCAACCAGCCACACAACTCGCGCGCTGTACAACGGACAGAAGTCCGCGTACCAATCAAATAAACTACGGTGAACCTAGCGCGCCAATATTAACTGTTCCGCTACAGTATCATTAACGCCAGCTCAGCAGGCCCGATTGAATTTAACGCATCTCTCAAACTCTGATATACTTCTTCGCGATTTGTTTGCTTTCTCCACCAAGAAAGCAGCATGTGTAGGCTCCTTTCTTTGTTTTCTTGGAAGTTGGTTTGGATTTGCTGGATTTCTGATTCTGCATATCCCAGGAATGTGGCCAACTTTTCCCAGGATGATTCAGTTTTCAAAGCCAACTTCCGAAAGAACTGGACATCAACAGAACGTTTATCTGCAACAAAAAGAGAGATCCTGTTGTCATTATAGCGAATCAATTATGAAATTGGTTGCTCCCTGTTCGGATTGAAAGGCATTTAAAACCTCCAACTTCCAAAGAGTGAAACTAGTCGAAGCAAGAGGCTTTAGACTGAAAATCAAATTTGAGACTGACATACTGTTAAAAAAATATTCTAGTGGAAACTCGAATATAATTCGATCCATTCGATTGAATGAAAATTACGACTGGTCGTTGGTTTCAGTCACTGTGAGTGAATTTTAGTTCGAATACAACTGTGAATTTCACTCTTTGGTAAAAAGAGACATTACATGTCATTTGGTTGAAAAAGGAGCACATTTTAATACTTTGATTTCCTGATCCTCCATACGCTATTAACATGTCTATTTCTCTGGTGAGAAACTTCACTATGGGTGGTCCCAGCTCACCCACTCCCACAGAAGCCACTGCCGCCGGTATTTTGTAATCCTTAACATGTCTCCAATAGGAAACACAAGATGTTAACAGTGACAATTTAGGGACGCACTCTCTTGGAAGGCCACTTATTTAAACAGCCTCTGATTGAGCTTAAATGCCTTTTTTAGCACTTGGGTTGAAAGGGGAAGAACACAAGCCATAACATGAGAGCACCCGATCTTAATCCAACTTAAAACAATCGTTTTAAAACATTCTTCATGAATAGCTCTTTCGAGGAATATGTTGTTGTCATGGAAACTATAGCGGGCGCTATTCATAATTATTGAAAGCCACCTTATACTATTAAAACAGCACCTAATTCATGTCGATATTTGAGTCTTGACGCAACAGTTGAGCGTATATTTGAGGACAATAACAAGTTCGAAGTTATCGAGTGTGGGACTGCCGGTTGCCCAATCGTACGCAATGTTTTCCAAAAGAATGGGCTTTTGCTCATCATCTGGTCCAGTAAGAATGGCCAGTTGAATTGGATCGTCCTTTCGTGTTTTCACGAGGAGGACACCATCAAGGCGATATTACCCTGTTATCTGCCTCATAGCCTTAACCTATAGCTTTGGCATTATAACCTTCTTGGTGTCACCATCTACCCATTTAACTATTTGCGAATTATGTTTCTGATACATATTTAAAAATGTTTCTTTACTTCTTTCAGTAGCGAGTTCGATTGGATCGCTACTGTAAGCCTTGGTTGATATGCTGCTTTCTCTAAGTGGTTCATGCTGTATCTCTGTAATGTCGCTTGAGTCTTTTTCATCTGTAAAAAAAGAGAGAGGAAAAATCAACAACGAAAACCCTTTTTTTAAGAACTTTAAAAAGGAGTTGATTGCAATTATTCTTTAAACAGCATACTTGGCTACCTTTCAGCTGGTCTCTTTCCAACTCGTCAAAGAATCTGCAAGCCTGTTCGAAGTCGCTTTGCAGTATAGTGGCCTGGATAGCCAAGTCACTCTTATCTTCTGTTGTCAGGTCATGCGTGATAAGAATCTCCATCAGTTTCCTGGCGAGTTGTCCAGTGTTGTACATACTCCAAAGTCTGTTCAGACCCTCACGACTCATGATACGAACAACAAATATCACACACCCTGGTTTTATTTCCACAAGCTCTCCGTCACATGAATTAATAAAACTAATCAATTCATTTATCACGTCATCTTCTTTGTGAGTTCGTCTCATGACCGCAAGCTTTTTCCGTAAGGTCTTGGTCTTGACATCGTCCTTTGTCCCCTTCTGTGTGACGTCCGTGCTTACTGCTAGCTGTGGAAACACTGAAAACAAAAGATAACGTTACTGATTAAAATAACAACTAGGAGTCCTTGCATATTTTTTTTCTGGACAGTAAAACTTTATATTAAATGTTTACACCCTTTTATGACCATCCAGTTGAACACTCTAATGATATGTGTTCCGAACGTGGTTATGATTCCAACCTCTATTAAGTCCTAAACACCTTACCAACCGGTCCTTTGCCATAAACTTTAGCATGACGTTGCGTGAATGATATCTGCATGTGCAACGCGGTGTGAACGGACACGTAAACCTTTCATGAATTCACTTGACATTTAAATGGGAAAGATAAGACTGACGAATATCAAATTTATTCACACATAAAAAATCACTCACTAATGATTTCGTCTATCACGTGGTCTACTCCGTGAGTTCGTCGTAAGTCAACCAGCAGTTTCCTTAAGAACTTAATCCCGAAATCGTCCTTTGTCCCCATCGGTGTGTCGTCTGTGTTTTTTGCTGGCTTTTGAAACTCTGAAAACAAAATATAATGTTACTGATTAAAAAAACAACTTTGAATCCTGGCAGGGTTTTTCTGGACAGTAAAACTTTATATTGTATTTTACACCCTGTTATACCATCCAGTTGGTCACCCTAATGATATGTGTTCCGAATGTGGCTATGATTCCGACCTCGATTAAGTCCTAAACACCTTACCAACCGGTCCTTTGTTATATAACTTAGCATGACGTTATGTGAATGATAATATCACATAGTCGTAGCAAGCGGGGGGGGGGGGGGGAAAAGGGGTATTTATCTACCGCCCGATATTTTGAAAAGACTGCCCTTTTCTATTCAAATACTCTTTTCTTTACCAGCGCCTACCCCCCCCCCATGTTTTTGTTTTTTTAACAAGTGCCCTTTTTCCGAAAAAGTGTCCTTTTTTCCGAAAAAGTGACCTGTAAAGAAAATCACTTGTGCCCTTTTTTTGTCCATCGGCCGTAACGGGTGCCTTTTTTTAATGTTGAGCATTAAGGCACCATAATTGTGCCTAATCGTGGGTTTTGAACGAGCGCCCCCCTCAATCTACAGAGGGTATCAGCCCTTTATTGTTCTCCCTGTTTTATCGTGTTTACTGTTGTTTTTGTCAGTCAAGTGATCGTTTCATAATTCACTTTGTGGATGTTCCAAACAGTGCAACTTTTTAGTCCTAACATTTTTTTTTAATTGTGAAAACTTTCACTTCTAATTTGTCAATTAAAGACGTGCTCTCTTGTTGTCGCCATATTTTTGTGCAGTTAATCACACGTATTGCATGCCATATTACTAACGGTGGACAATGACATTGGTACAATTGGTACCCTGCAACGTGATGTGGATGAGTGTCGGTGCGGGCACAGTAGTTGTAGGTGATTTTAACAGATTGGACACTGGCATCCTTTCCTGCCTGGTGCAAAGTGCAAACATCCCTACCAGGTGTAAGGCCACCCCTGGTAAAATCCTTACAATAACTTAACTTAATTTCCAATTCCAAACAAGAATGTGAACAATATATACAGAGAGTATGGATAAGAGTATACATAATGCAGTGGAAATGAGAAAATAATTTGAATGACGACAAAGCTTGGAAATGGAGGGGGTCCATAAAAAGCACAGCTTGTCGTGTATGGGTCCCCAAAATTATGTTGTTTGTGGATTGGGTATATCAAAGGATAGGAAAGGACCCAAACTACAACCAACACAATATAATAAACATAGAAAGAACTAAAATAAAATAGAAAGAACTAACCGTACCACAGAACGTGTGTGTAAAGGCCTTTTGAAACTGAATCTGAACAAAAGCGGTGGTACTGACAGGTTCCCTACACGCCTAATGAAGGAACTGCATATGAATTTTGCTTTCCGCCTACTGATACATTTAATTGCTCTCTTAATGCAGCAGTGGCGTATCACGGTCACTTTTATTGATGGGGGGGGGGGGCACTTTCACCAGTCCCAAATTATGTATCCCTCAAACCCCATATGACTGTATCCCTGTTTGTACACGTATGTTAAATTCTACATTAACTTTTGAAGAAAAAAACCCATTATATCACCTTTGCATGCCTTCATGGATTTTGATGAAACTAAGGGCGTGCCCGTTCATAAAAAAAAACAATACTTTTCAGGAGCCAATCATTTTTTTTTCAACTGCAACTTAACAGCTTCTGCAGGAATAAGAACACAAAGCATACGGGGATCGGTGACACATGCAATCCGCAGATCACCTTTTTTGGAAATGTAAGTGCACGATTTGCCAAACCTTTTTCAGTTACTAAGCATACCTGATAAGCGCCGAGCCAAGCCGTTTCTGCCCGAATCAACCAGAGCCTTCTCCAACGTCTGCCATGCTTCTGGGTAATTTTCCTGCTTTTTCCACCATTTGTTTAACATGTCGAAACACTGCATTTCAGTGTCGTTGGGACGATTGCTCCTTATTATTTTAATAGCTTCTTCAGAGAAGTCCAAGTTTATGGCCAATTTTTCCCAGTCTGTTCCAATGTTTACAGAAAGACTCAAAATGGATTTGCTGTCAGGCGGCGCATCTAAAAATGAATACAAATGTCATTGCAGCATGAATAAAGCGCATACATGTGATAATTATTGTTGTTAGAATGTATAAATTGGGACCGACTGCGAGAATATGAATATCCCCAAAGAAAAACAGGTTATTATGTTCAAACTGTATAATAAGAGATATGCATAGTAAAATGAGTCACAAAGCTTACTTTTAGATGGTTGTTCTTTATCTCTATGTTATGGCACTGCATTGTATTTCATTTTCAAATGGAACTATTCTTCGATCGTTAGTTTTCACCTCATATGATCAGTTCGTTGAACACGTTGGGTCTCCTTTTTTAGGTGTCATGTCGGTCATATTCTCTAGTTTTATAGATATTCTAGTTTGATGAAGTTTATTTTCGAATTTCTATTTTTCTAGCGATAAAAATGATATGTTTACTTTTACTATCAACTTTTTCATGAGATATCGAAAATATGCCATATATCTATTTATAAAAAAGTCTGCCTCAAATATTTAAAGTAAAGTCAATTAGCAAGATTGTAGGTCAACTCGCCCCTGACTGACTTTCCCCTTACAAACTCGCCCCCTTGCCGACTCGCTCTTATAGGGGCTAGACGTTGCATGGTTTCATACGTGATAACCCACAAAAACCGAACCCTCTTTTTCACAGCTTTTTAAAAAATACATCGCAAATATCTTCATCTGTTAAATTCAACCAAAACTTGTGGTCATACAAGACCAAATTAAATTTTGGTTGAATTTAAACGAAATTATAACTTACACAATTTGGTAAAGCGTAACCCAGTTTTAAGTAGTTGCAGTTTTCACCCTTGCCTGGGTAAAATTAACCCATGCAATATTTCATTAGCTTTTCAACACCGAAACAAAAATCCAATTGGGTAAACAATTATTGAATAATATGGAATGGCGTAGCCACGGGGGGGGGGGGGGGGGGGGGGGGCGACGGCGAAACCTTGTCGCCCCCCAGTCGCCCCCACTGAGATTTTGAGTTTCTAAAAAAATTATCATTGATAGTAATATGACGCCCCCCCCCCCATGAAATGTTCCCCCAGCCTCCCCCACTGAAAAATTCCTGGCTGCGCCACTGATTATATGGCCAATTCAAAATAAGTGCCGACTTTTCTATTTGTCCATGGTCTCAATAATTGTTATTGATTAGGAATTGGATTTGGGGTGAGGGTGGTTTTTCTTTCTTTAATGTTTTAATCTTATTTTTTTTATTTGACTCTCCTTTTTTGCAAAAATGGTCATTTAACCTTTTGGACGTACCGTAATTTTCGGAATATAAGCCGCGCTTATGGTAGTCCTGAAAAGGACTGTTAGGTTAAGTTCTTCGGTGTAGCCTTTTCCACGGATGCAAGTTTCGGACAGTGTTCATATTGCCGCGGTCAAAATATCAGTCGCCATGGACAAAACGGCAAACCTGCACTCTTGTATTCCATTGGCCATAACTCAATAAATATTTACCCGATTGGAAAGATTTTTTTCGTTGGCTTCTTCATATCCCAGGAATTTGGCCTGTGCTTCCCAGGATGATTCAGTTTTCGAAGCCAATTCCCAAAAGAACTGATCATCAACAGGGTGTTTGAAGCATTTTCGTCAGTACAAGGTGATACCTCTTTGGGATTGATTTTTGAATTAAAATCAAAGAGAAGCAACAGAAGCCAGATGTCCGTGCTTTTATCTTTGTCATTGTTTACTGAACTAAATATATTGTGCGTTTTCGGTAAAGTTGACATGTTGAAAGATGTTTTTTTCCAATACAAATTCATGTGTACTTTTTTGACGGTACGGAAATTATAGCGGTTGATGATGGGTGCAATTAATTCAAATATCTCTTTAACTACAGATGCTAAACTCCGAGAATCCTAGAGAGGAGCTAAACAAAAAAATAAACCAACGATCATGAAATTTCTAACAACTGCACTTTCAAAGCGGTCTTTTTCATGACTTTAATGTAGTAAGTAAGGGTGATTTTATTATGGATGGTAACGTTTCCAGTAAGCATTTACCTTTCCGTCCACCGCCCAGTAAGCCATCAGTACACAGACGGAGTGAGATGTTCTCGTCCTGGTGAACCCCACAGTCATGAAGTGTCAGCAAGTTATGGAGCTGGTAAAGTAATGAAGATCCTGATATAACACACACTCTTTGAGCGAAGATTTAACGACGACAGTTTGGGGTTTAGGTTACACAACAGTGTAAAAAAAATCAATTAAACATAAATTTAACTATTCACCGTGGTGCATTTTTATCGTGAGACTAGATTGGTAGGGCTAAAACCAAAATTATTAATTTTCATAATGGTTTATCGATTTTTTCTTCAGTGCGTACGATCTTCAGTGCCTAATCTCCATTGCATCTACATCAGAACGGACTTATCTGTACACACGTCATGTAATGTGAATCACAAGAGGTTGTCACTAAAACCCACTATGCATGGCCTTTAGTTGGATGTAATGTTATTTGGTACTTTACAACATGGTTACTTTGTATAATATGGAGCCTTCTTTACCTCAAAGTTACGAAAGTTTCTTCGGATGAACAGTCGCTGCTGTTGAGGCCGGACACTGATTTTCTCGCAAATTATCTGTTTAAGAGTCGAGACAGATGTCTCTGGATCCATTTGTAAACACATTGTCGTCGGTCTATGCGACAGGTGACTTCTGATGAAGACCTGTAGTGCCACATATCTGAAACTGTTAGAATGGTGGACTTGCATTATAACGCCATATAAATACTTTGAACATACATTTTCAAATAAATGATGGAAAATTCAATTGTTCTTGAAACTATTTTTGCAAAGTTAGGAAAGATGATTGTTTTCAAAGGGAGTACGAATAGCCGTGTTTTACCACTTAAGCTGAGGCTTGTCTTGATGACACACTTGTTCCTTTTTCAGTTTCTCATCTTCGGCTGATGCTGCCCCGTTTTGTTTGCTCTCCTCGTCAACTCCTGCATCTTGACGCCTTTCTGGCTCGGGTCCATCTGCTTCGTCTCTCAATTTATTCGTTGCTGATACAAGAGGGAAACAGGGTGATCATAATTTTATTGTTTACCAATTGTTTAAACTATCTCTAATTGTTTTCATATTTATGTTTTTAATAACATGTGAATATAAGAAATCTCCTTGTTCACATGTTAGCTTACCCGGTACAGTTTGAGCCAAATCAGTCAGCCCGATGGCCTCCAATGCTCGTCTAAGCTTCTGAGCTGCTTCGTCGCGATCTGTCGTCTTTTCCCACCAATTGAGTAGCATTTGACGGCTCTGTTCCGTGCTGCCATCGTTGGTGGTTTGGATGTCTGCAATTTCAGCTTTTTCATATCCTAGGTGTTTAGCCAATTTCTTCCAAGATGATTCAGTTTTTGAGGACAAGTCCTTGAGGTATTCATCATCAACGCTGGCTTTGTCTGCCAAAAGAACTATTACCTGAGCCGTCAATAAAACTATTTCTAGTGCGCCCAAAACCGTTTAAGTTATTAACACCAACAAAGAGAATCACGTGTTCTTACTAAAGGTTCCGCTAAAGATAGCAAAATCTCCGTAGAGGTACTTTATTTACATTAACATTTATCAATAACCACTGTGATGTCATTTACCTTTTGGTACATCGTTTTCATCTAGGTCTTCTATTGATTGATGGAGATATATGATTTCATCCCTGTCAACACCATTCTCCTCCAGTGTGAGTAAGTCACAAAGCTGACAGTAGATAGATTTCAAGAGTACATGAATATCTGTTACAATAGCAAATTTAACTTTGGGACAAATTATTGAATAACAAAGGGAAATGTGAGATTGTGTTTCTTGCATATCAATTTTCACAATTCCCCTATGCAAAAATCTGATTTTTGGATCTTTCAAATTTGAGTGTCTGTACAATTGAAACATACCGACCTGAAAGTTCCGTCGGATGTAAAGACGCTGATGCCGCGCCTCAATACCAATCAGCTTCTCTATGAGCTCTTTTAAAGATTGAACGGATGTCCCTGGATGTAGTTGGAAGCTGAGCGTCTGTGTTGTATCGTTGTTATCATTTTCTGGAGTCTTGACAGATATGTTCAGCTTCTGTTGCAGGTTACTGATGACACTGTAATAAAAAGGATTTGAGTTTATATTTTTGTTTCTATTCAGTAAGTTTAGGAATTTGGTTCCAGCAAGAGTGAAATATATACTGTATAAGTATTCCTAATTTTGTCCCAAAGATCGATTGTTTAGGAATGGTTTTATTTCAACCAAAATTATTCTTGAAATCAAGACTTACAAAAAAAGTTCATTTTGTGGCATTAAAATTGAGAAAAAAATATATCTATATATTTTGCTCCTTCGTCGCCACGACTAACAATCTCCAGAAACTGTATATCATCCAAGTTGACTCCGATTGACTCCTGCCCAGTTTAGTTTAATTAGTTTTACGTGTTCACTTTTCGAACATATGTATATTGAATAATTTGAATCCACATACTGAAATGTTAGACTCAAAGGTATGCAGGGCATTGCTGCAATATTTGTTTCATGTTTCAAGGAATTTGGATTGATGAATTTTGGATTGTAACCTGTACTTCTACCCGTTGAAATAAGCCACGGGTCGTCCAAATTCTTTAAGTTTATTTGGAACAAAACTGTATTAAGGGTCAGTAATTTTTGTATAATTCCGTGGGACGTAAAATGGGCTAGAAAAAGGGAGTTTTTCACTTTCATCCCCAAAATGAAGTCCTCATTAAAGAGAAGATTTTATGACGGACAAAATTATTTATCATATGATTTACATAGAACAAAACATAAAGGGACATGTGTTTCTCATGTGATTTCCATTGTAGAATATTTTGATAAACAGTTCTAGGTAAAATGTCGGCCTTTGCATGGTAAAGATACTAATGAATGAAAGGTTTGCGAAAACACTAAAGAGAATGGTTCTTAAAAGAACAATATTATAGGTTATGTTTTAATATAATATGATGCGCGCAACCTGCTTGCAAGTAATTGGTTGAAAAAGAAAATGTGGAAGAAAAACTTGGAAGACATTCTGATTGTGCGCGCAACTTTTGTAAATATTTTGTAATTATTGTGGGAAGTGCAGCATCACCTCCCATTATTTTTTTCTGAGTGCTTGTCAGTTCATGTATTGACGGGACTGCCGAAGAACGATTTCTTTGGGAGGGACAATCGAGGAGACGTGACATCATGTTTAGGCTGCGCCTCTAAGTGATTTTAGTGCAGTCACTCAATGGAAACAATATAGGATCACAAAATGCCTTGGTTTAGAGAGCTGGAGTTTTCTTTAAAGTTGACCATTTACGAAGTCCCTTACCTTTCTGTTGCAGGTTTACCTCTTGGTTTGCGGGTAATCAATGATGATGTTGTCTTTTTCTCATGTGAGTGGTAATGAGACGACGGTTTCCCGTATGGAAGCACAGAAAGAAACGCCTCCTTCCTACGCCTGCTGACTTTAGTCTTCCTGCTGACGAGTTTGGTGTTGGAGTGGTCGTACACGACGGCTGTTGCCTTAATGTAGGCATCCAAATCATGAATGGTCTTTTGCGGCATCTTGGTAGTCGATTGGTGGTGAAGGAAGATGTGAGGATTCACTCAAAGACGAAAGGAAAATCAGCTAAAAGATATCCATGTTCTGGCCTTCAATGACCTACTGTGATAGATTGTATGTAAATCAGCAACACGCCCCATAAGTACTGTTAATATTAACAGCCAGTCTACAGATGTGCATACTTCTCGGTTTGGTAATGAACCCTGGCAAGGTAGCACAGACTACACCTGACCTGCTCTCGTTTAAACGGGTTTGTACACGAAGAGGCAGGACACCAGATCCTGTTTTTATCTATTAAGGGTTTTCCAAACCACGGATTTGTCTCCAGTTTCTGCATCGTCTGTAACTTGAAAATACTGTTGTGGAATAATGTCAAAACTCGTTGGAAATGTTTAAAATATAGGCTTTGCTTATAATAACATTTAAAGTTGCTGCAGCAGAACAAGGGCCTGGATTGAGCCGGATTCCACTAAGTCAGGAGTATCAAACTCTCCCAAAGCCACAACGGAACCGAAGCCGTGTACTGGAAACCAATTTTTATTTGGCTTTATCTAGCAGCATCAGACTCTTTAAACAATCGCATAAATGCCGTAAACACTTCAGTTTTGGACTTTTGGAACATGGAGTGAATAGATAAATGCCGATGAAGAATATTGACATTGTGAGAACACGCGTACGTATGCTGCTTATACATGGACGACAACCAGTTATACAATCATAACCAGAAACTCTACCCGTATTTGTTGGGGGAAAAGTTCTTACAGAGCCGTTTAAAAATTCTAAAGATGAAACAGCCTCGTCACACCTGTCATTCCTGTGGTTTGGGATGATCAAAGGGCCGTGGCATTGATCAAGATGCCACTGTACTGGCACTGACAGCATGCATGTGGTATACAGAACTAAACCTTACAGGGTTCAATGCTCGCAAGTGGTCATCAATTTGACACCGAAATGGATTTCAGAATAACACCGCTTTAAATGATTCTTCTTTTGAAATGATAAAAAACAGTGGCGCAGCCAGGATTATTTCAGGGGGTGGGGGTGGGGGTGGGGCACCAGCACTTTATGAGGGGGCACCAAGGGCGGACCCAATATTTCCCCACAATGTCCAGATCATCACAAAAGCTGCAAATTCGAAAAGTGAAAACCAAATCCATATATTGGCCCAGGCGGGATTCGAATCAAGGTCACAGCGGTGGAGAGCGAGGAAAGTACCGCTACGCCAACCTGACTCCTCGAGTCTGACTCCCAGAAATGCGAGTCGCCAGGGCTTACAAGCTCTATGAAATTGGTACTTCAGGTTTTGGTTCGGGGGAACCACCCCTCACCCCGCTTGGTGAGGAGTTCCGCTCAGAAAATAAAACAAAAATCGCCGGCAAGAAATTCCACTTTTCATGACCCCCTTGGTGTTGTTATCACAATGTTTTGCTGATAACTTTTTGCTATAAACGTCAAGGAATAGTGGCCAGGAAGTGATTGCACAACATATCATCTAGAATCAAAGCCGTATGTGCTTCGTGCTCCGCGCTCGCATATAATAACAGGTCAACTTTTGGGGGGTTGTCAACCCCTCCCCCACCCATTTATGAATCAGGCAACAGACCTGTACAGTGCATTGGGTGGGAGTAGGGCCTGTGGAACACTGGTGCCTAGGGCCTACGAAACACCTACGCCGGCCCTGGTGACGACGAAATCGCGGAAAAACACCCACACACACAGAAAAAGAATCTCTTGGGTGTATTGTTGAGGGCGCGTGCCACAATGTCACATGAAGGGGTCCCAGTGAGTGTACAGTCATCGCGAGCCTGGATTTGGACTGCTTTGGACCCGTAATTTGCCTCGTTGCAGCGCCCTCATTTTTCCAAGAGGCTAGATTAATGATCTCAAATTTTGTATTTGCCACAATGGCTTGAAATTCGCAGTGGTTGAAGAAATTTCGAAAACTTCAGTTCCCGAAATGCGTAAATTAGGCTGAACATCTCCCGGATAAATACAGAATGTGCCAAACCCCTCTTCGCACTATTCAATCAGTTCTTAGATATACAACACTATTCATATCCCATTACTATGATTTAGCGCCACCATTTTACCAGACCACTTTTCCCGGACTGGTGGTGGCGCTATAAATCACATATTTCATGAAGGTTTACCGGCGTCCATGGCTTGGATGGAGACTCTGCATTTTAGTGTTTGTATCAAGTAAATGTCGAAGCTCTGAACCGGACCTGGAAGTGTTCTGATTAGCAATGAACCATTTCACTGAGAGATCGGAAGTATTTGGATTGAAGGTATGTTGCGCGTTGCATCCTGGGACAGTTTGCAAGACGTACCGGTATTTTGTGCATCGCAATGATGTCCCACAATGCAGCGTAACATATACATTCACTGCACATTTCCGGTCTAGCGACTATCCTTAGAAAGTCTTTGGAGTGGGAAGTTATTTTTTGGTTTTCAAAATGGCGATAACTTCATGACTATAGTTCTATATAGGGCGTTGTTATCAGTGGGACTCATCACTCATAGGTTATTGGCTAATTGCGTCCTGAAATTTGAAGACTTGATATTTAATCGGTTGTATTTGTGGCAAATTATTAACTGGTATGCAACCTTCTACTATTTCCACCCTTTTGACCGGCTTTAAAGCAATGACAAATGAGTTCAAATTGTTCTCCTTTCCCATTCAGGCCTTTATTTGCCATTACTTATTTTAGACAAGTCCAAAAATGATTCACATAAATTAACAATAAAATGTAATAGACCTCTTGTTTCCATCAGGAACAAAATGTAAAAACAAAAACTCTTAATACTCTTCATTGTGCATAAAGTTTACTCAAACTTTATTGAAAGAGACATTTTCTCAAAATGCAAACATTGATAACTGGCATGTGTTGCACTTAAAGATGTTTTAAAATGTTTACCGTTCCTTTGATTGTCAACAATGTGATTCCTTTTAACTTGAACCAAAAAATGAAAAAATACCGACCATTTTTTTCATACGCAAGTGTCCACAAATCGTATACACAATGTAATTGGCTTGACATTAGGATTAGTTTCTCAGGAATTACAGTCCGCTAAAATCCAAACTTCAGAAATAGTTGGTTTTTATATCAACTATCACCAATTGTATCTTAAGGTTTCGGGCTTTTGGCAAAATAATGCAATTTGGAGTATTTCCCCCATATGACACCATTTAACATTAATACAAATGTTGTTTCTGGTTTAACTTTTCTAACGTTGTCAACGTAAGCATAACATGAACACCCACAAAGAGGAATGGTGGGTAGTGGCCGCATTATACAGGTATACTGTCTACGCATGCGTACATATTTAATCTTTGAAGACCGGTCGCATTAAAAAGATTGCCTCTGCCAAATTAATCAAATACACAATTTCAATGGTACGTGTATGTAAACACTTCAAGCCATGAGAGACTTTTTTGATACAAAAATAAACGGTTATGGATAAGCTCTTCTTGTGGCACAATCAGTATAAGCGTATTAATATGTACACTTTCAAACTTTCAGTTCGATTCCTCAGACAAAGTTAAGTTTATCAAAGATATGTACAAGTTATAAACAGCATGGCACATTCTGGTATTCTTGATATTTCTTACTGACTGCATGCCATAATCTCATTGGTCCACATTTTTGATTTTCGCATATATTGAGTAAATTCTTTACCAGGCGTACACAAACAATAAGTCAACGGGGACATCACCCGGTGATTAGAGTATACAATTACTTAGGTACAATCATGCATGAAAGGCTGTTCACCAAAACCAGGCTTTACTCAATCAAACAACCGCTGTCTCTTGTTAGTATCTTAGTATGTTTACTAAGATGATGTCGTTAGAGAGGGTATGAAATGAAGTATCTTCAGTTTTAATGATTTTACTTGAAGGAGTTCTTAAGCTAAACATTTATCTCACGTTTCACTTTTCTGGCAAGCAACAGCGCCGATGTTAAGCTGTCCCCGATTTTATTACGATGCCATTTACACTGAGCCTGCTTTGGACTCTCAATTACACTGGTATAAAATTGTCACAATGTCGAGGTGTGTTGGATATTCATTACTCCCAAATCTGTGAGGCGGGTACAAACTAGTCGGCCCGTATAAAGAGGGGAGCGGAGAACGCTTTACGGTTCTTTTCCTGGAAATAACAGGGGGCCACTTTGCTTTGTTAGAAACAGAGGGAAGTTCTGAAGTGTGCCATGATAACCATGATAAAGCTGGGTGTGTCTGTATGTGTTTAGAGACTAATCTATTCTTTCACAAGCTGCACCAAGCCCCTTCATTTCAACTTTTTTGCTTGAGTTCTAAAATTAAATTCTGAAAAGAACTCCGTTTCCAAAAAAATCTCGATCCTGGTGGCTCGTGAATTGGCCCGGGAAGCGATAAAAGTACAAGTATTATCAATAACAATACCCGTCTCAAATATACCTTTTTTTAAGTTAGAAACGGTTTAGCTTGATTACGAATACTAATTTGTTTTTAAGTTGTTGAACAAATATGCATCATTTCTCTGTTCACACAAAAATTCCTGGATTCAGTAAATTACTGCGTTTCCTAAGTTTCTCACAACAATTTGTGACTTAAAGACTGACTCGATCTAAATGACTTCAAAATTATATACATCATATACTCTAGCTCACTCATCTTGTAGGCTACTTGGGCATGCACATCATATAAAAGATCAAGGCTCATCGGACATACATTGGCCATTTAGTCATCTTCAGAAGACCCAAAATCAACTCCACTTCCCCGTGCCTCGGATATGTGTTTCTTATCTTCTTTTGTCAACGAACAATAGCCCAATTTCAGGCGAACATGCTTCATCTGTTTCAGGCAGCGAGCCCATGTTTGTGCAGAGCCTCTCAAAGAATCATTTCCCTCAAGGCTGAGGGATTCTAGGGATGGCATTCGACTTACTGCTGCAGCAAGGTGTTCAATGTCAGTACTCTGCAATGAGCAATGGATTAAATCCAGCTCCCGAAGTTCCGTCATGCTTTGTAAGGGTGGGGTCCATATTTCTGAGGAACCACCAAGACCAATTCCACAAAGGGTCAACATGACCAAATCGCTCCGATTACTGAATGACTGTAATATATCCGCCATACCCTCGCCGGTTAGTGTGAGCCTCTGAATGCTCAGCTGTATGCCATTATCGCATGGCATAACACGGCACTCCTCAGCGGAAGTATCGCGACTGTCAGTGTCCCAATCTCTCAATATACGGCAAATCCACCTCTGCTTACTACCCAGCCACGTTGTTGTGCTGCGACTAAAGTCCCATTTTCTTGAAAGGTTAAGATCTGTCAAATTCAACATCTTCCCAACCGATGATGCTATGTGTGGTAGATCTTGTTCATTTATGGCACATTTCGATAAATTGAGTGATTTCAGGTGAATCATCTTCCGCAAACTAGCCGCCCACGTCTTGGCGTTACCACCCAATTCCTCATTGCGTGAAAGGTTAAGATTGGCCAAGTTCGGCATCTCCCCAACTGTTGCTGCAATATGTGATAGATCTTGTCCATTTATGTCGCATTCCCATAAATCGAGTGATTTCAGGTGAATCATCTTCTGCAAACAAGCCGCCCACGTTCCTGCGTGACCACCCAATCCCTTATTGCCTGAAAGGCTAAGATGGGCCAAGTTGGGCATGTCCCCAACTGATGATGCAATATGTGATAGATCTTGTCCATTTATGGCGCATTTCCATAAATCCAGTGATTTCAGGTGAATCATCTTCAGCAAAGAAGCCACCCACGTTCCTGCGTGACCACCCAATCCCTCACTGAATGGAAGGCTAAGATGGGCCAAGTTGGGCATGTCTCCAACTGATGATGCAATATGTGATAGATCTTGTTCATTTATGTCGCATTTCCATAAATCGAGTGATTTCAGGTGAATCATCTTCTGCAAACAAACCGCCCACGTTCCAGCGTGACAACCCAATACCTTATTGAATGACAGGCTAAGATCGGCTAAGTTGGGCATCTTTTCAACCGATGATACAATATGTGGTATATCTTGTCCATTGACGCCACATTTGGATAAATCGAGTGATTTCAGGTGAATCATCTCCTGCAAACAAGCCGCCCACGTTCCTGCGTGACCACCCAAGTTCGAATTCTCTGAAATGTCGAGATCGGTCAGGTTTGGCATTTGACGTAATGCTGCAGCAATGTGTTCAATGTCAGTGCTTTGCAGTGAGCAATCACTTAACTCTAACTCCTGAAGTTCCGTCAGGTTTTGCAAGAGTGGGGTCCAGATACTTGCGGAACCACCCAGACGGTAAATGCCATGAATAGTCAATCCGACTAAATCGCTCCGATTATTGAATGGCTGCAGTACATCCGCCAAATCCTTGACAGTGAGTGAGAACCCCTTGATGCTCAACGCTATGCCATTACTCCATGACTGTACACGCCACTCCTTAAATAAACTACCAAAATAACAATGCACCAGATTCCGCATGCGACTTGCTGATTCAGCGATATATTTCAAATCGCGACTGTAGATGCTACAGTGTTTCATGTCAAGCCTCTTTAAGTGAATCATCGACTGCAAACTAGTCGCCCACGTTCGTGCGTGACCACCCAAGTTCCAATTCTTTAAAATGTTGAGATCGGTCAGGTTTGGCATTTGACGTAATGATGCAGCAAGGTGTTCAATGTCAGTGCTTTGCAGTGAGCAATCACTTAACTCTAACTCCTGAAGTTCCGTCAGGTTTTGCAAGAGTGGTGACCAGATACTTGCAGAACCACCCAGACCGCAAACGCCATCAATGGTCAATCTGACTAAATCGCTCCGATTATTGAATGGCTGCAGTACATCCGCCAAATCCTTGACAGTGAGTGAGAACTCCTTAATGCTCAACTCTATGCCATTACCCAATGACTGTACACTCCACACTCCAGGGTAACTACTAACTACTAAATCACAATCCACCAGATTCCGCATGCGACTTGCTGATTCAGCGATATATTTCAAATCGCGACTGTTAATGCTACAGTGTTTCATGTCAAGCTTCTTTAAGTGAATCATCGACTGCAAACTTGTCGCCCACGTTTCAGCGTTACCACCCAATCCCATATTCCCATAAAGGTTCAGCTCGGCCAAGTTTGGCATCTCCCCAATTGATGATGCAATGTCTACTACGTCACGCGGGCCTAAGCGACATCCAAATAAACTGAGTTTTTCGAGGCATTTCATCCCTCGCAACTGAACCGCCCAGTCTTTTGCCGAGCCTCCCAAATCACTCATTCCAAAGCTGATTTCAGTCAAGTTACCTCCATTACGAAATGATGACAAAAGTGTATTAACATTGCTCCCAGTTAGTGTGCATTTCTCGAAATGCAATACGCGCAAATTTTTCATTGTGGTCAAATGCAAAGCTACGACTTCACTCAACCTTGATAGGTTACACGCCACTAGAAGAACCACACTTACTTTAGCGAGGTAATCTACTCCCGAGAGCTCTGTGTGCTCGGCAACATGCTGCAGTAACCACACGAGCGAGTTCATTGAGTCGGTGCTTATTATCCACATTGATTTATCGAAAAACGACTCGATGAAATCTACTGATAACAAATCTCTTGACTGACTTTCAAAGTAACAATTTAAAGCCAATTGCGGATTCTTCTCGTTCAGCATCCGCAATATATGTCGTGTGCATTGTTGATTGTCGCCGCAGCAGAAGCGCAGCATGTACTCGAAATTCCGAGGATCGCCAAGTATATCAAGAATCTCCTGAAATTCCCCGTCGCCTTTGCTTAATAGACTCTGGCAGTATTTAGCTGCACAATACTCTTGAAGTGTCTTATCGGTGAACTGCACGTTATTGTGCGTGGCGCGCCACTTCATGGCCCTCCGGCTAGTGAGAATGCCCGCTTGTACTGCTTTATCAAGTGCACTCTTCTCAAACTCTCCCCCTTGAAATGAATGCCTTTGCTCTGGGGAAACAAGCCCTTCTAAAGCGACTTTGCCGATTGAAATCACCACTTCCGATATTGCTTCTTCCGATATTTCAGGCATTTTTCTTTGAAATATGTATCTAATTGCCTCACTGAACAATCTTGATAGAGTATCGAGTAGTGTTGCCTTTTCCTCCCAAACTCCACACATTAGCAGGAGTAACATGGGACTCCTTGCTAAATCAGACAGGACATTCGATGACTGAATCCTATCAAGAAGTCCCTCAGCCTCATCAAGCTTTGCAGGGAAAAAATTTCTCACATACTGCCCAATATCTTTCATCTTCAATCCCAAAACCTTCGCATGGGTGAAAGGTTTCTCAATGAAAACATTCCTCTCTATGTCAACCAGCTCTAATAGCAACTCTCTAGAGATATTACCTTTAATATGTTTCATGTCGTAATCGACCCAGGGTATTAAGTGAACGTAACTACCTGTGGTAGTATACAAGTCTTTTAATTCACTCCCGCACTGATCAGCAGCATCACTCGGACTGGGTTGCGCACTTCCCGTCTCGGCTGTTAAAGACAAAGAGGCAACATCAGGTGTGTATTTTGCAGCAGAAATGCCGTTAAAAAAGGGGTTCATGAAAACCTCGTGTGAAAATTGCTTAAATGTGTTTTATTGGCATTAATTTGTCTTTTCTGTAAAACGTCTTTGTTTGAAAATGTGTCTACGCTATGTTATGTCTCCAATTTCCTTCCGAGAAATGCTCTTGGTAACTATTTCATTCTAAGTGTTACGGTGGCCTGCTATAGAAGTTTGTCTTCTGTGTGGTAAAAGATGAAAGAACACTGACGTTTTTGTCATCTGCAAGCAACTACATATGTAACAACCATCTTGTAAAGTATACGTACTGAGTAGCGGGCCGTGAACATTTAACGCTTGGGTGAGAGTCCTCAATTGGGTATCATATATAAAACTTTCAATAACAGGAGGGTAGCAAAAATAATCGATTGAAGCATGCACTCACTTGTCTGTCTATTTTAAGTTTAGTAACAATCACCAAGAGGTCTATACCCCTGCACATTGCTAAGCAAGAAATTAATGCATCTCCAAGATGGCTGCTACGCAAAGGTTCTGTTTAGTTCATCCATTAAAGGTAGAGTACATAATTTGCAGATATTCAAAAAGTAACTCCTGGAACTCCTGAAAAATGGAACTCCTTAAGGAATTATGCCTTATGGGATGCTGTTATTTTCAAGAAAACAATGAAAGACCGTCATTTCCAGCAAACATGCGGCTAAAGACGCATTTTAGGAAAATTTCTGTTAGTAGTTCGTTTTACACGTACCGGTGTCATATGAAAATCGGATTCTTTTCCCCTTTTATTGGTTAAACCCTCTCATGTGACCGGTCCCTCTCCTAATTATCTATGCATGAGCATGCACAATACCACCAATGAGTCCGTATTTTATAAAACCTAAATTCATGCTACAACGGACGCTGATTTCGGACGCAATTCAAAACATGACTCGACAACTTTTGAATTGATATTGAGATACTTGAGTATTGTTTTCTCGGAATTTACAGCATTCACAGAGATAAAATTTCATTGGGTTTTGGTTATTAATCAGCCGTCTTTATAGATTTTGAAAACTTTTGTTGCTCCAAACGAAAAAAAATGCACAAATCACAAATGATGTACTTTACCTTTAAATGTTTTATGTCATTATCCTCTTGCACTGACTAGAGGATATGACTGAAGAATTTATTTTATTTTCCCATTTCGTAAGTAATAGGGAAATTGATGTAAATAACGACAATATTTCCCGCAGAAGAGACATCGTCAATGAAGCCATTCCTAGGAATGTGATCGTATGAAACGACTTTATGTATCTTTTGGGGTTTTATTGGCCTTTTTAAGGACAGAGAGTACCCCGTTGTACTGGGTCATGGGTGTCGCGGGGGATACCCATCACCAAAAAAGGTAAAAAAATTAGAAAGGACTAGTTAAAATAAATATCCTGTTTATTTAAATGGGCCGATGCACTGTATTTTTTAATCAATCCTTGAAAATGCACATATGTGTCCCAATTAGCCTTATTTTTCAATGTTCGTTTTGCCACATTCAAGGATATTTTGATTTGTGTTTTGGTTTGTATGCCAATGCAAATTTCCATATTATTTCATGAGCAAATTGTTTTAGCACAAAACGTTTCTAGAATTTTGGATACTTTGCTGCTGTAAATATTCTTCGCTTTGGTGATTCGTTGTTGTGTCAGTACATGGCAGTTAGGCAATGAGCAAACCTTTTTCATAAAATAGTATAGGCTGTTATGTACTTTTGCATTTGTCTTTGCTAAAGAAGGAATTTTTGTCATATTTAGATAGAATTTACCTTCCTGAGCCAGAAATCCATTGGTTACATTTTTTTCCATCTACCATGTGGCGGCCATCTTGGATTTCAAAATGGCTGCCATTTTGATTTTTTCATTGAGAACATCCCCCTGTATGTCATCCTGCTCTACTCTGTAGAGATATTACTTATAATATGTTCCATGTCGTCATCGACCCACTGTATTAACCGAACGTTACCTGTGGTAGTATACCAATCTCTTAATTCACTCCAGTACTGATCAGCAGCATCACTCGGACTGGATTGCGCTCTTCTCATCTCGGCTGTTAAAGACAAAGAGGCAACATCAGGTGTGTATTTTGCAGCAGAAATGCCGTAAAAAAGGGGTTCATGAAAACCTCGTGTGAAAATTGCTTAAATGTGTTTTATTGGCATTAATTTGTCCTTTCTGTAAAACGTCTTTGTTTGAAAATGTGTCTACGCTATGTTATGTCTCCAATTTCCTTCCGAGAAATGCTCTTGGTAACTATTTCATTCTAAGTTTTACGTTGGTCTGCTATAGAAGTTTGTCTTCTGCGTGGTAAAAGATGAAAGAACACTGACGTTTTTGTCATCTGCAAGCAACTACATATGTGACAACCATCTTGTAAAGTATACGTACTGAGTAGCGGGCCGTGAACATTAACGCTTGGGTGAGAGTCCTCAATCGGGTATCATATATAAAACTTTCAATAACAGGAGGGTAGCAAAAATAATCGATTGAAGCATGCACTCACTTGTCTGTCTATTTTAAGTTCAGTAACAATCACCAAGAGGTCTACACCCCTGCGCATTGCTAAGCAAGAAATTAATGCACCTCCAAGATGGCTGCTATGCAAAGGTTCTGTTTAGTTTATCCATTGAAGGTAGAGTACATAATTTGCAGATTACTACAAAAAGCAACTCCTGGAACTGCTAAAAAATGGAACTCCTCAAGGAATTAAGCCTTGTGGGATGCTGTTATTTTCGAGAAAACAATGAAAGACCGTCATTTCCAAACATGCGGCTAAAGACGCATTTTAGGAAAATTTCTGTTAGTAGTTCGTTTTACGCGTACCGGTGTCATATGAAAATCGGACTCGTATGAACATTGGACTCTTTTCCCCTTTTATTGGTTAGACCCTCTCACGTGACCGGTCCCTCTCCTAATTATCTATGCATGAGCATGCACAATACCACCAATGAGTCCGTATTTCATAAAACCTAAATTCATGCTACACCGGACGCTGATTTCGGACGCAATTCAAAACATGACTCGACAACTTTTGAATTGATATCGAGATACTAGAGTATTGTTTTCTCGGAATTTACAGCATTCACAGAGATAAAATTTCATTGGGTTTGAGTTATTAATCAGCAGTCTTTATAGATTTTGAAAACTTTTGTTGCTCCAAACGAAAAAAATGCAGAAATCACAAATGATGTACTCTACCTTTAAATGTTTGAAAGAGGATATGACTGAAGAATTCAGTTATTTTCCCATTTGGTAAGTAATAGGGAAATCGATGTAAATAACGACCATATTTCCCGCAGAAAAGACACCGTCAATGAAACCATTCCTAGGAATGTGATCGTATGAAACGACTTTGTGTATCTTTTGGGGGTTTTGGCCTCTATAAGGACAAAGAGTACCCCGTTTTACTGGGTCGTGGGCGTCGTGGGGGATACCCATCACCAAAAAAGGTAAAAATTAAAAAGGACTAGTTAAAAATAATATCCTGAAGATTTAGACTGAAAGTAACTTTAATGACTGAAATACTCTTTATTCATAAATCTAGTAGAAATTTGACCACTTGACTGAAACGCGATCAAGTCGATTAAATGAATTTCATCCAATTTCAATGAATCGCTGGGAGTGAATTTTCATTCAAATAGCGTGAATTTCACTCTTTTGAAAAAGAGACATAACATGTACTTTGGTTGAAGTAAAGGCAAATTATTCATATGATTTCTTTCAGACGTGTTCATTATCAGTGCCAGTAATTATTTCTCTGGTGAGAAAATTCATTATCTTAATTCTTAAGAGTTTTTTTTCTAGCGTAACTGACAAGTGAAACAAACTGACTTGATAAGAGTGAATTTCTAGATCGTTAAATATTATTGGTAAAAATGCTCAATTGTGTTCCCCCTCATTCGTGCACGATTGAATGATAATTGAAGCGTTTAACGAATCAGAAGATTTTTTTTTCTTGTTCACGTGGTCAAAAACATTCATGCATAGTGTGCTCATTGGCTTACTGTTATAAATTGAAATATCAATGAACTAATGAAAGCAGAAGGTAAATTATCAAACAATTATGAATATTTAATTATTTCTATGATAGTTTGGCAGTAAGAAGCCTTCAAAACAAAAACAAGAAGGAGTGGTTTTGAGTTGAGTAAAGAGCATAGTTAGTTTCCTGGTCCCTCAGCCTTCTATTTTGTTCACTGATCAAATCAATCATCTGATAACTTTTCGTCTTTTCTTGTGGTGGGCCATGGCATGGAGCTCCATGGTCAGGGCCACTTTCGCCAAATGCTGCTTCTTTGTCTGGGAATTCTTCACCAAGGGATGATACCAGGCATGGAGGGGTCATCATGGGATGCTCACCAGGAATCTTGTCCACATCCTTAAAAAGACCAGAAGATGGGTCAATATAGTGTGTCACTGCTTTCCATCCCTGTTCCTATGGGAAGATGCTTTAATGCCTGGAGAGAAAAGTAGAAACAGGGCATGGATTATTCAAGTCATCAATCTTTTTAGACAAAAATTAATTCTGTAAATAGTACAGGAAAGGGCTTGGTTACTAATAATTGGCAAAATGCAATTATAAAGCATGACTCCGCTTTGAAACCCTTTTCAGTGCTTCATAAATGTTAAAACAATTCTTGCAAGGGGTATTGGTCGTAATTATTTGATAAAGACAATGAGTTCAAGTAACGCCTTTAAGTTTGGCATGGTGCACCTGGTGGAGACTGCCAGAGACTGATGATGCAAGGTTTAGAGGGAAATCTTGGGGAGGGGTGGGGTCGACACTTTCCCCGACAATTTTTTTTTTGCAGTTGTAGAGCCTCACCAGTTGGCAATGAAAGTTCAAATTATCAGCAAAAAGATCTGGAGAAATCATTCTTTTTTTATTCCAAGTGGGCAATTAATGAAAACGACTGTTTTAAATACAATATAGCTGTACATGTACGTACCCATTTCCTGCACTGAAAATTAAATTTTAAAAAATTGAGAGTGCCCATAGTGCTGCTTGAGGTCCGATCCTGACTGATTCCCTAAATTCAACCTGCCTATATTTAAGAAGGTGTCAACCTTGCAAATTTGTCAAGGAATATCAGAATATCACTTTGAAGTGTCATATTATTTTTTTAAGCTGAATGTCAAACCATGGTCGAACAGTGTTTTGTTGAGCCTTGCAACCTTATTTGCTTATAGGAATGGGGTTCTAAAGATTACCGATCACTAGATTTGGAAAACAGTCACATCAGTAATTCATAAATATGATAATCACGATAATTAGGGCATTATCAGCAGGTAGGCTAGGCCTACGCGTCAATGTTAAACATCGGGAAATACTGTTGCATTCTGATGCTGCTTTTTTCTTCATATATCATCTCAATGAACGTCAGTCATTGCAAAAATGATGACAAGAGTATTAAGACAAAATCTGAGATGGGCGAAACATTTCCAATTTTGTCAGGAAATGGGCCTAGCTAAAACCTGGCTTAAACTAGCTAAGTTACTTAGAAAATGTTCTTGAGACCATACTAGACATGATCATGGCTTTGTACACAACCGCTGAAGTAGCGTCAGATTGCAACATTGTCTCCAAAATTGTTGAAATTAATTTGTGCCTAAAATAATGCCCCCCCCCCCTAGCCTATTGTAATATGCACACAGAATGCAAGGACGTACCGCGGCGCTAGTCCGAGTAACTTGGACCCAACTTATCGCCTTTTTTTTTTACATTTGGACATGGTCTGGCGATAGTAAGGTCCAAGCTAATACCGCGACCTAGACAACACAGTCCCCAAAACCAACATTTTCCAACAAATAAAACATCAGATTTCACCTTCAAAACGGCCTCCAAATTACTAGATATGCCACCTGAGGTACAAGTAGACATCGATAGTTAAGATGGTTGTACTGAAGTTTACTTACGATCCAGAAAAAAAGTGAAATTTTTCGTTCATTTCGGAGAGCTCCCCTCGCCATCTTGAACACGTTAAATTTCCGATCGTGTTTAATGTTTGAACGACGCGATTTCTTCTACATGCCCAGCGTACAGTCGATGGTCCCCGTATCCCGAGTGCGATTCCGTTACCGAGCGCGCGCGATGCATCGATTATGATAATGAGTAGACTGGATCACGTTTGTAAACACATGTGCATTTCAAACGATAATAGGGAGTCGGGAACTAGCGCAGCTTTTATGGCGGGTACCAGTTCAAGCTGGTTCCCGATTCCCTTTTACAGTTCGAAATGCACCTGTATGTGTTTACAAACGTGACTCATTATCATAATCGGCCAAGTTCGGGCAAGGACCATTAGTCGACTAGTGGTTGATTTGTGACGTACCTTAACGCCTGCGCACTGATAGCAACGTGCGAACGTCTCTAGTCAAACGCAGGTCAAAATGTCATCGCAAAACTTCTGGATCCTGGCTCTCTGCTTGCGTTATGAATGCGCGCGGCTATTGGTTACCAGCGAAGCAACCAACCCCAGTAGGCTGGTTCCAAATAGTCGACTAGCGTAGTCAACCACCGTCGACTAGACAGAGTTCGGGCAAACGTTAGTTAACCATTGGTCAACTATAGTCCTTGCGCGAACTTGGCCCTATGCATCGCGCGCGCTCGGTAACGGAATCGCACACGGGATACGGGGACCATCGAATGTACGCTGGGCATGTAGAAGAAATCGCGTCGTTCAAACATTAAACACGATCGGAAATTTAACGTGTTCAAGATGGCGAGGGGAGCTCTCCGAAATGAACGGAAAATTTCACTTTTTCCCGGATCGTAAGTAAACTTCAGCACAACCATCTTAATTATCGATGTCTACTTGTACCTCAGGTGGCATATCTAGTAATTTGGAGGCCGTTTTGAAGGTGAAATCTGATGGGTTTTTTGGAAAATGTTGGCTTTTGGGCCTGTGATGTCTAGGTCGCGGTATTAGCTTGGACCTTACTATCGCCAGACCATGTCCAAATGTAAAAAAAAGGCGATAAGTTGGGTCCAAGCTACTCGGACTACCGCGGCGCCGGGTACACACGGTACGTTGCCAAAATAGGCCCTAAATTTCAAATGTAGGCTGCAAGCCGTCATGAACGTAGAACCATTATTGCTACAAATGACAGAAAGTATTAAAAATTCCATTGCTCTAGGCTACTTACACATAAAAAGATGGTTCTCCCCCAGCAGAAGCGCGTAGTAGTAGCGTCGTTAATACGTTAGGAGTTTTCGTCGCCCTTTTGTTTTATGGCAGAAGTCAACTCTTGATCTTCTTGTGGCTTGAAATTCGTGACGTTGAAGCCGCAGCCGCAGCTGCAGCCAACAATTCGGACACGTCTAGATAAATGGCCGCCCTTAGCAACACCGTAGCAACAGCCGAAGCCGCAGCCGAAGCCGGTAATTCGG
Source organism: Patiria pectinifera (assembly GCA_029964075.1). Taxonomy (NCBI): domain Eukaryota; kingdom Metazoa; phylum Echinodermata; class Asteroidea; order Valvatida; family Asterinidae; genus Patiria; species Patiria pectinifera. The sequence goes on from CM057145.1 coordinate 10,967,236, forward strand.
ACACAGCCTAAGTTTGTACCTCAAGTTTTGTTTATCTCAAATTGTGCGCGCCGTTCCGCGTCCATTTGTAACATTGTAACCATTGATCTCTTAATAAAGACTGCATAGCGGAGTGATATCCATACACCCAGTCGACTTTACATATTGACCAATTCGCCCCCGGTCTCACGAAGATGGCCGCGTCACGTATGTTTCAGCCGCTTATTAACTTTGCGCGCATGCGCACTCAAAATATGAAATACTGATAATCAGCAAACATGGATGTTTGCAGTCGCAGTTTGACCCACTGAAGTATCGGTCAACATCACGCTCAAAACACTTTGATAATTTTTTCTTTCCACGTGGACAGGAATTTTCGGCAATCAAAGTCAATTTTGCAAACCTTAGCGCAAAAAAACAGAGAGTATTTGATGCATTTTTTTTGGTTTTTCCGTGTCGTGTAGTACGAAAGTATTGGATCACAAATTCAAAACAGGCGACAGTTTAGGGGATAATTTTTCAGTTTTGCCGAGTAATTGTAAACTTGTCTTCACTGAAAAATGGTAAAGGATGCCACGGAAAGTGCGATGTATAAATATAATTTAAGTCGGAAACCGTTTCAATGAGAAAACTAAGGTCTCACGTTATACCATTTTTTCGTTGAATGTAACGTTAGTGTGCACGTACCTGTACACAGACCCTAGAATCTGGCCCGCAAATAATTATTGCTAGCCACGCGCCACGCGCCGCTCCGTTTGTAATCTATTGACGCGTTGGAAATGTATACATTTAACTGAAACGATTTACAACTGACTGGTTCCCGGCCCTGAAATGCAGTTAAGTACGATCATAGAGGGCACTGGGACCAGTGTATTTGTGCACGAAGCTTTCAAAGTTTACCACACTGTAGAGACAATTTACCACACTGTCTGTAGAGACAATTTATATCTTTGTTCACTTTGTCTACTGGTAATTACGCTAAGTACGCTTGAGAAGGATACATTTTAAGACATGAAAACCAGACAATCGTTCAGTGCGTCGTCTGCTACCGCTGTTTGCAAGCCGACGACGCGGAGGAAACCATTGCGCATGCGTGAGAAGACAACTAAATGCACGCACGGTCTATGGGGCTGAAACATACGTGGCGTATAACACGAACGTTCTATTCGAGTAAATAGTGCGTGCGCTGTATCAAGAGTTGATGCGCATTTTGGTCACTTACACGTATTACGATGTTCTTAAAAGGACACATTTCTGCAGTGATTATTATTTCCAAAACGCCGTGGTCATTTTTTGGATCAACTTTGATCCCATCATATAAGCACTCTGGATCACGTGGTGATAAATCGTCGTAAATTGCGCGACGCCAGCTATCTTATGTCAGGTATCACTGACTGCATTCAGCCGAAACAGAAGGATTTTTTCTAGGAATAAGGGCTTCAGAAAGACGTAGAGACGTCTGTGTTTTCCTTTTTTTTTTAAATCAGTTATGACCTTTTAGTTCCATTTGCTACCACGATGATCGCCTGTAACACTGACATGACAAACATGTATATCGGCGGGCTAACAGTGGCGTAGCCAGGAATTTTTCAGTGGGGGGTGGCGCTGGGGGTTGTAACATTTCATGGGGGGCGTCATGTAGATCAATAATAGTTTTTTTAGAAATTCAAAATCTCAGTGGGGGCGACTGGGGGGCGACAAGGTTTCATGGGCTGTCGCCCCCCTCCCCCCCCCCCATTTTAAGTAAAGTTATTAGTTATTTTTGTACCGAGTTTTCTTAACTACACGAAAACAAAGGAATATCCACATAGTGTATTAAAAATGTAAAAAAAAAACACACGTGCGTGTGTGTGTGTAGGGGGGGGTGAAAAAAAAGGCGAAGGCACACCCGGCTGGGGGATTCACAGTGCTTTCTTCTGCATTTTAAGGCAACTTAAGAACAAATGTGACCACTCGTTTATCATTTATCATAACTTCAGTCGGCGGCTGACAGGGGAGTTGCAACTTCCACCCTCTCTTTTCCCATCGCAATTTTGAAAAAAAAAAATTATGGCTGCACTCCATTGCCACAAAAAATAGACATGAGTTTGTGGACAAACAGGTAGCTGTTTTGACTTTTTTATCAACCACTGTTACGTAGGAGTTTCATCGAAGTCGAATGTATATGTATACGAGAAGTCTTCTAAAATATTGGGTTGTGAAGAAGTGAACTTGGTGTTATAGAATAACAAAATGAGGATGACGTCATCGGACTAATAATAACGTAAACACGGCGCAGATTGTTTAGAAACAAAGCAAGCTGAGGGCCTCGGGTTTGTTCCTACTTTTATGTCAATTTGATCGTATTTTATGTATTTTTTTCGGAATACAAAGACAAATTAAAATTTAAAAAAATTTAAAAAAATTAAAAAATCATATGATGACGTCACTTCAGATTCGAAATACTTTTATCAATACCTACCTACTCATCATCGGACAAACAATTATATGTGTTTCTGAAATTACGTTTTTAATGGCGTCATTACGATGTCACACATTTTTCAAAATTGTGTGCATCTATCTATGATCTAATACTAAAACTTTTACAAAAATAATTTTAATAAAAGGTCCAAAAATAAAACAATTCAATTTCATGATGACGTCATCGTGACGTCACTGTAATTTTTGTCTATAACACGTCCTGGAATACATGCATTCCGAGATTGAACCCAATCGGACCTCCGGTTCTGTAGATATAAGGCCTTAAAATATGCACTTTTAGGATAACGTCTCGTGACACGTGATGACGTCATGAAGACGTCATGATGACGTCATGATTCGGCGTAGATATGAAGATGGAAGTCTAAGTGTGTGCCAGGTTTGGAGTCGATCGGATTTGAAGAAAAAAAAGTCCCGAAGTGGTGCTCAGAACGAAAACATGTGTTTTCTTATGGAAAACGATGTCAAAAAAAGAAGAAAAACCAAATAACAGAACCATAGCTGTTTCGGAGTGTACACCGAAACAGCTTTAAGACAATTTCAGAACCTAATGTCATGATCCGAATTTCACAGAACTCCGAGCTCGCAGTCCTGCACACGGCAATTGCGGCATACACAAATATTGTCCACACACCCTTAGGTTAATGGCCCACAAAATGCTATAAAAACAATTGATGATTTAAAAGTTTAATTGTCCCCGCGTACGCAATTTTAGGCCTGTTTACAGGTCTGCACCAATAGATGAACAAATAACAAGACTTTAACCACTATAAATAGTGCCCTTATTGTTGTGTTCCATATACTGCAATAGCCTACAGTTGTGCCAGAGAAAATTTGTGACTCTCGTCCATGTTTAAACAACAATCATTCTGCCCCTTCCCCCTCTAAGACATCAAACTGCTTGATTGTATCGATCAATAATATATTTACCTAACCCACCCAATGGGAAGTTGTGAGCATGAACTCCACCCACACAAACATTGATAGGCTTTGGGCATCCGCAGATCATTGTGCCGATGTTTCTTATGCTGGCTCCACTTCGTTGTGGGTAATCTACAATCAGAAGCAATCAATAAATTATCCTTTAATTCAATTCAATTTAATTCAATACTGTTTATTATTAACATGTTGAAAACTAACGTACAAGTGAACATCATATCTGACTTAAAAAGAAAAGGAACATTAAATGATTACAAAAACAATATCTAACTAGACTTATGTTTGTGGACAAACACAGGGCTGTTTCGTTAACTTTTTGTGACATGTGACATGTAAAGTTTCAAATATATGTTCCATCAAGCAAGGATGTGTAGTTCTGTTTATACTAAATGGTGGCATATAATATGTGATTCCATTCTCATAGGGCTTTGAATTAGGACGTCACATGTCACGTGATGACGTCATGATGACGTCACATAAAGTTTCATGTATAACTATAATATTATGGTAAAGAAGAACTTAGCCAAAGCAAACATCGTTGAAAGCAAGTTCACATCTTTCACCGATTTTACCTTACAAGGCACTTCCGCTTTCAACCAGAAGAAAGGCTTACGTGATTTATTTGCACATATTTAAAAAATGAAGACCCTCGATAATTCTATCAATTCCCGCAAAAATCATGTTCAGGTCTCTCACGGTTGATTTTATATTGATTTTTAAAGATTAAATTTATTAATCTTTAACGAGACGTCACGTAACCCATGATGACGTCATCATGACGTCATTTCAATTTTCGTCTATAACACATCCCGGTCTAGGCACATACCAACTTTCAATTCAATCAGACCAGTGGTTTTGTAGATATTGGCCTTCGAAATATGCACGTTTAGTATGACGTCACGTCACGTGATGATGTTATCGTGACGTCACTTCAATTTTCATCTATAACACATTCTGGTTTGTTCTGTAGATATTGGCCTTGAAAATATGCACATTAATTTTGATATGACTTCACATGTCACGTGATGACTTAATCATGACGTCACTTAAATGTTCATCTAAAACACATCACAGTTTAGGTGCATACCAAGTTTCAACCCAATCAGACCTGTAGTTCTGTAGCTATTGGCCTTCAAAATATGCAATTTTTTAATATGACGTCACATGTCACGTGATGACGTCACATGTCACGTGACGTCACATGTCACGTGACGATGTCACATCACGTGATGACGTCATCGTAACGTCACTGAAATTTTCATCTACAACACATCCCGGTTTAGGTACATACCAAGTTTCAACCCAATCGGACCTGTAGTCATGGAGATATAGGCCTTTAAAATATGCACCTATATTATGTCACATGTCACGTGATGAAGTCATCGTGACGTCTCTTAAATTTTCATCTATAACACCTCCAGGTTTAGGTACATACTAAGTTTCAACCCAATCGGACCTGTAGTCATGGAGATATAGGCCTTCAAAATATGCACCTATATTGTGAAGTCACATGTCACGTGATGACATCATCGTGACGTCACTAAAATTTTCATTATTCCAATCGGACCTGTAGTTCTGGAGATGTAGCTAAATCTGCCAGATCTAGCCGAATTCTGCTAGAAAACGGTCACAATAGAACAATCGCATATAATGTGACGTCACGTGACCCATGATGACGTCACAATGATATCAATGCTCGGCACACAACTTCAGATGCTGGTCTAAGTGTGTCCCAAGTTAAAGTCAATCGGATTGATTTTAGTACCAACGTGTAAAAATGCTATGGGCAAAATGACTGGGAAAAAAAGAAATTAAATAAAAATAAAAATAAAAATAAAAATCTTAACGAAAACAAAGGCTGTTTCAGCAAAAACAGCCAAATACAACCTACCTGTATTCTGAAATCATAATACTTCAAAATATATGGGCAAACTATTGAAAAGAATCAGAACGAGAGCTTTGTCCGTTAAACGAACAAATCAATGTCTTTGCCGCAAATGTTATTGTATAAGTTCATACTTATTTTGTCCATATATGCTGTCAGCCAAACGATGATTCTTTTTCTTGCTGCTTTTGCGTGCCTTACATTTGTGTAGATGTATGGACTTTGAATGTGGCGTTACATTACCCACGATGACCCTTCATCAGGTCAATTCAGTTGGAAATATCCAAATTTACGTGCATATAGAGTTTCAACGGACAAGCAGTTCTTTGAATTTTACAATTTCATGAAAGGGAAACCAATGCCGTCATTGTGACGTCTTTTCAGATTTTCTATCCTATTAACAAAGTAACCACCAAGTTTCAACAAGATTGGATATTCGTTTATGTGTGCAAACAAATTAAAATTCATTGAACGATTAAACACAAAAAGGTCTATTTGAAACTCGAAAGTCAAACCAAACTTTAGAAGTCAACCCAAAAAAGTGGTAAAGATACTCGGAACTGCAATCCAACTGGAAACTCCAAAAATCAACCCAAAACCCGATAATCAACCGAAACTGGAAAAGCTAATCCAAACTCGAACAGTTACTTTACGCATCAAAAAGTGAACGCAAAACTCGAATTCAAATTGAAACATTAACATCCAACCAGAAAATCTACTACAATCTCGAAAAATCAATGCGAAACTGAAAAAGTCCATTTGAAACTCGAAACATAATGAAATAAACACATCGGCATCCTCCACACACCAGAGAGGGATCTGCAACTTCCCCGTGCGAGTCTTCTTCCAGCTAGGGTGACCGTTTTAGCCGATTTTCGGCTAACTTTGACAGAATTTTGTTTAAAAACCGAGTTTGACAGAAAATTTGACAGAATGAAGTTTTTTGGCAGTTTTCTGGCAGAATTCTGCAAAAATGGTTATTTGACAGAAAAACAGCAAATTTGAACCCAAAAAATGGTACAAATGGTGTGTTTAAAAAAGCTTCAATCCTTTCAAACAAACCCTTGCATAAAGGGACAGGTTGGCTGGTCTAGGTGCTGAGGTTCACTGGGAAACGGACTTCTTCGTGGCCGGATCTGTGCGTTTTGCTGTAAATTTATGCGATAATTTCACAACATCTTTATGAGACTATAGATTGTTTATAATGTAATTTGAACCATAATTAAGACAAAAGTACTAATCTGCACGTGATTGTAAGTGTTTATATTGTATTTCGAGTAATTCTGGGGAATTCGGCAGATTTTTGATAAATCTGACATATTTTTGATGCGCATTTAGCAGAATTTGGCTCTGACCTTACGGGCACCCTGGAAACAGCCTTGTCCTCCCACGTTGATGTACACATTGGTACATTTATTATGCACATGAACATAATGAATACGTGCATATTGCGCATTCCTATTGGTCGAGAGCCCATCACGTGGCCAGTCTTAAACGGATGATAAAGACATGGCTAGCTGGTCTTAAACACTTTTCCAGCGTCACAATAAAATGTGGACTCCTAAAAATCAAGTGCCTCTTATCGTTTTATTGGTTGAACGTTCACAATCCTCACGTATATAGGCATGCGCAACACTACCAGGGAGTTAGAATTTTATAGTTCTAAATTCAAAACGCAACGCGCCAGGTGCGTTCTGCGCGATTGTATGATTTTTTTTTTTACAGAAAAGGTATTTATGAATGGAAATAAATATGTGCTCCGTCGGTTAGAGTCTGGGTGCTGATAATTACCCTCGCCTCCGGCTCGGGTAATTATCAGCACCCAGATCTAAGTGGTATTAAACAGAGTGATAAAAAACCTCCGGACCACACATTTATTCCCTTAATAACACACGTGTATACATGTACTTCGACTTGGGGCAGTGCAGGTAGCATGAAAGCTTACGTCCGTACCGTCCAAATTAGTCTTCAGTTTCAGTTCTTGACATCCGGCAGAATCAATATCTCCGGATAGAACTGGAGCCCAGCGAGGTTTAATCATAATTTCGAAAGCAAAAGGTTTGAAGCGTGGGATATGTAGGAGTGACCTAGACAACTGCAAAATGGGATTCCTTAAGTTGCGCCAGTGGTGCGTTGGGAGGGGGGAGCCCCTTATAATCCCCCCAAAATTCGATTCAATCTTATTACGAGTGCACCGATAAAACAAGTGTCAATATGTTCCTTACACCTTGATGGAGCAAAATCCGCCACTTAAGAAAGTTTCAAGTGGTGCCATCCCTACTTAAGAAAGGGTCAAAGGTCACCAGGGGTCGATAAACACCAACAGTTATAACGTTAAGTGCAACTTACATTCATGACTTTTTTGTGGGGATAAACAGCATATCATAGACCGATCCCTGATCACGTGCTTAAGAACAGGATATGTAATTCAAAGTTTAATTAAGAAGGTCTTTAATTAGCGCTAATTACACGTTTAATAATATTACGAATGCAAGGATAAAACATGTGTCAGTGTGTACCTGACACCGTGCTGGAGCAAAATTCGTCACTAAAGAAAGCTTCAAGTGGTGCCATCCCCACTTAGGAAAGAGTCAAAAGTCACTATGAGTCAATAAGCACCAATAATAAGAACAATATAAGAACAGCCCCCCCCCCAGCGCCCGCCCCCCCCCCACCCCCACTGAAAAATTCCTAGCTACGCCACTGTTTGTAAATGTCGTGTCTGTGACATTTTTCTAGTTAGAAATTACTTTTCTAATAGATATTATTTTCAATTTTCAAAAAGTTAACTTATGTTTACTTTTACTTTTTTACTTGTGAATGAGACTTTGAAAAGGAATCACACTTTCAGTACTATATTGAATTCTCTGTAGACCGACGAAACAAGTAATTAAGTTTTCACATAATATCATACGAGTACTTTCCGCCAGCAATTACTTTGCCTGCAACTGATTGTAATCAGTTCCATAAAACACATGTGTCAGTTCGCAACGAAATGGTTGTAGGACTTTATCTCCCATTTGACAAATTTTCTATTTTTTTTTTCTATTAGAGCGTCATGAATTATAATTTAAAAAAAGTGAAATTTATTTCGTCGGTCAGTAGGACATGAAACACAATTCCAGATTGAAAATTCATTACTGGTAAAGAAAAAGAAAACAAACCTGTCAACTTTTTGGGACATTCGCCTCGCAAAGCCGGCCACTGAGATGCCACGCTTTTCGCTGTGGAATCTGAAGTGCACGAAATATATGAAGTTACATCAATATGATATATTTCAAGCACGCGTATTAACGTTCAAATATTCTACGAACTTCTGGAAGAAAGATTTGCTTCCCGTTACAGATTAGAAAGGTAATGTAGGGACCGGGAACAAGTCCACTTGCAGACTGGATTTGTTCGCGCACAAAAGGAACCGAGAATAACAGCCCTTTTTTGGAGGGTTGCAGCCGCCCAAAACAAGAAGTCAAGTAGTATTATCTATACTGTGTAATATTTTAGTTATAACATTTTCGCAGGAAAAGAGCAAATTTGTTGAAAAGCATGAATGGTATTTTCTTACACCAATTTTACAATTTATAATATTTACCTGGACTGCTTTCGGTCTTAATCTCTTTCACTTGTTTCTCTAGTTCACGTTTGTCTCGATGAGCACCTCCCTCCTGACTCAGCCTCTCTCCCTCAGATGATGTAGTCCATCTCTGCATGGTCTTGTCTTTAGCCCCTCCCAACTCTGTTTGAGGTTTGTCTGAATGAGCAACTTTCTCCTGACGCGGTCTCTGTCCCTCAGATGAAGTAATTCCTTTCTGCTTGCCTTGTTCTTTAGCCCCTCCCACTTGTTCCGATGGTTTAGGTTTGTCTCGATGATCAACTTCCTCCAGACTCAGCCTCTCTCCCTCAGATGATGTAGTCCCTCTATGCATGGTCTTGTCTTTAGCCTCTCTCACTTGTACCGATGGTTGAGGTTTGTCTCGATGAGCAACTTCCTCCTGACTCGGTCTATGTCCCTCAGATGATGTAGTTTCTTTCTGCGTGCTCTTTTCTGCAGCCCCTCCCACTTGTGACTCTGGTTGAGGTTTGTCTCCATAGGCAACTTCCTCCTGAGCAACTTCATCCTTTACCTCAGATGCTGTAGTGCCTTTCTGCTTGCTTTGTTCTTTAGCTCCTCCCTCTTGTGCCGATGGTTGAGGTTTGTCTCGCTGACCAAGTTCCTCTTGTTTCATCTTCGGTCGCTCTTCAGATGGAATCAATAAGGCCAGCTCAGCACGCTTGATTGAATTTAACGCATCTTTTAATCTCTGAAATCCTTCCTCGCGATTTGTTTGCTTTCTCCACCAAGAAAGCAGCATCTGTAGGCTCCTTTCTTTCTCGTCTTGAAAGGTGGTTTGGATTTGCTTGATTTCTGTTTCTTCATTTCCGAGGAATTTGGCCAGGGCCTCCCAGGATGATTCAGTTTTCGAAGCCAAGTCCCGAAAGAACCGATCATCAACAGGGTGCTTGTCTGCCAAGAAAACAAAATTTTCGTCATAGGTATACATAAGTAATTCTAATAGAAACTCGACTGAAACTAGATCTAGTTGAATGAATGAATTTCATCCAATTTTAATGAATCGCTGGGAGTGAATTTTCACTCAAATAGTGTGAATTTCGCTCTTTCGAAAAAGAGACATTACACGTACTTTGGTTGAAGTTTTAAAGAACAGGCAAATTATTCATATGCTTTCGTCCAGACGCGCTAAATATCAGTGCCAATCTTTATTTCTCAGGTAAGGAATTACACTCTCTTTATTCCTAAAAGGATTTTTTTTCAATGTAACTGACACGTGAAACAAATTTAACTTGATAAGAGTGAGTTTCTAGATCGATAAAAATGCGCATTTGTGTTTCCACTCATTCGTGATCGAATAAATGATAAATGAAGCGTTTAACCAATCAGAAGAGATTTTCTTGTTCACGTTGTCAGTTTTCAGATCAACTTTGATCCCATCATATGAGCACTCTGGATCATGCGGTGATAAATCGCCATAAATTGCGCGACGCCGGCGATATTTTATGTCAGGCAGCGCTGACTGCATTCAGCCAAAAAGGACAGATTTCTTCAAGGAAAAAGGGCTTGAGAAAGACGTAGTGACGTCTGTGTTTTTCCTTTTTTTTCATCAGTTATTACCTTTTAGTTTTCATTTGTTACCGTGATGATCGCCTGTGACACTGACATGACTAACATCATGCGTGTACCGGCGGGCCCATATTTTTTTTTATCAAGTTAATAGAGTCGAGTGTTTTTAAATTCATCATTCCATCCAAAATGACTTCCGCAACGTAAAGCAGACTTCTTTTAAGTCCTAACGACCCTGTTTCTTTACTCTTAACAGTTGTTGTTTTCGGTACAAAATGCGATTATCTGATTCTTAACGGTTCATATAATGCAAATCAACGCGTTTTTGCCATTCCCGTCGTGGCGCAAGCAAATCGTAGGTCGACCTGAGGGCGGCATTTGGTCTGTGGGCTACGGGGGGTCGAAGTGCACCGTCCCCCAGAACCCACTGCTACCGATATTGTTTAATCCTTGGCATGTCTCCAATAGGAAAAATGTTAACACTGACAATTTAGGGATGCACTCTCTCAGGAGGCCACTTATTTGAACCGCCTGTGATTGAGCTTTCATGCATTTCTTATTAGCACTAGGCTTGGAAGGGGAAGGAACAAAACGCTATAACATGAGTACACCTCGACCGATCTTAATCAAACTAGGCACAATTAATCTTCATCAATATCGCATTCGGAAATATTCGGTTGTCATGTGAAACAAAGTATATATACACGTTTGTTTCGAAAATTATCCGAAACTTGTTTCGTCATTAGTCATTACAGTTTACATTTTATCTTAAAAGCCACTAAAACCTAAAACAGCAACTAGCTGATGTCGATATCTGTGTCTTGACGCAACAGTGGAGCGTATTTCAGGCATTAAAAAGTTTGAAGTTATTTGGTGTGGGACTGAAGCCAGTTGCCCAATCATACGCACTGTTTTCCAAAATAATGGACTTTTGCTCGTCATCAAGTAGAATGGCCATTTTATTCGGCTCGCGTTCCTGTGTTTCGAAGAGGAAAACAACACCATATGTATCACCGTTTTTCTTTCTCATAGCTAGCCTTAACCAAAGTTAGCTTTGGCATGATAACTTTCTTGTGTCACCATCTTCTCATTTAACTATTTGCGAATATTTATCTGTGGTCAAATACAAATATTTCTTACATCTATCAGCAGCGTGTTGTACCTCTGTCATGCCGCTCGGAAAAAAAAGGAAATGTAAACAACGAAAGCGTTAACTTATTCTTATATAGAATTTTAGAAATGGAGTTGATTGATTGCAGTTTTTATTATACAACATTAGGCTACCTTTCTGTTGGGCTTTTTCCAACTCGTCAAAATATCTGCAAGCCTGTTTGTAGTCGCTTTCCAGTATAGTCGCCTGTATAGCCAAGTCACTCTTATCTTCTGTTGTCAGTTCATCTGTGATGAGAATCTCTGTCAGTTTCCTGGCGAGTTCTCCAGTGGTGTACATACTCCAGAGTTTGTTCAGACCCTCCCGACTCATGATGCGAACAACAAATGTCACAGATCCTTCTTGTACTTGTTCAAGCTGTCCGTCACATGATTCGAAACAAGCCAAGACTTTGTCCATCGTATAATCTACTCCGCGAGTTCGGCATAGGCGAGAAATCACTTTATATAACAGCTTTGTCATGGCATCGTCCTGCCTTCCCTCCGTCGTAACGTCCGCGTCTATTGGCAACTCTGGAAACTCTGGAAAAAAAATGACAACGTGACACTTCGAAATTAAAACCAATTCGATGTTAGAATGGTTGGTAAAATTTTAAAAAAGGAAAAAAAATGAATCCCGGCAGATTTTTTTTCTAGACAGTAAAACTTGATATTTGATTGTATTACCCTTTTATGAAATGCGGTTGCTCATTCTAATTATATTCTAACGCTCCGAATGTGGCTCTGTTTCCGACCCCGATTAAGTCCTTAAACATCCATACCAACAGGCCCCAAGTCACAATAAGCTTAGCATTACGTCATACGAATAACACACATTAACCTTTCATGTAATAACCTGACGATTATAAGGGAAAAGATTAGCCTTTGTTGAATTTAAAGTGCACCTACACAAACAATAACTCGCTTTTTATCTGCTGCATCATTTGTTTTCAATTATTGCATCTGTCGCTGGTAGGTTCAGTTCCCTATTGTACACAAATCTGGATATCTGTCTCTTTCATTTAGGTGAATGATTTAGACTGATGTATAGGAAGCGAGTGAGAAAGACATGACCCATTGATTTTGTAACAGGGTTAACCGGAATAGCTTTATGTCACTTTGAAGCTTTGAAAGTGAAATTAAAGGTCGATTTGTTTACAGCTCCAAGGAACCAAGAAAAACGTTTTCAAAACCAACGGGAGCTGTTGCACAGAGTATGAACAAAAGATCGACGAGGAGGAACAACAGAAAATCTTCGATTTTAACCATAAACAATCGTGTTTGTGTATTTATATGATATTCATGTATAAAGATAGATGTGATTAGCAAAAGTGAAACAGTGCTCACCAGACAGTTGCTCGTATTCGAGCTTTTGGTGCGATGCACCTTTTATCAGGGGACCTATGGCTTGTCGTGATGTCTTAGTACACTGGGTTTTTAAGTTACTCTTGCACGTGCTGGCAGCATCACTCGGACTGGATTTCGCTCTTTCCATCTTTGCTGTAAAAAGAAGATGTACAGTCAGTGACTTACTTTACATTGGCATTGGCGTAAAAAGGGTTCATTATTTTGTTCACCTTTTGAAGTCTCTTTAATGGTATTTTAATAGCTTGAACTGTCTCTTTTGTAAAACGGCCTTTGAATGGCATTGACGCTGTGCTAATGTTAAGTCTTCGATATTCCTTCGTGAGTATTTCATTCCGATCAGTACTTTTGCATGTAATTTTATTCAAGTACGAGGGTAGTCTACCAAAAAAATGGGTTTGTCTTTTATCGAACTTTGTCTCCAGGTAACAAATGAAAGAATGCAGACGTTTTGGTCGTCTACAAGCAATAATATACCCTTTGCATAACAACCGTGCTGTAAAGTACGCATACCGTGAATATAAAGGACCATAGGTTCCAAGATTGGGTGCGAGTCTTCAATTGGGTATTATCTACAGCATTTTAATAACAGAAGGCTAGCAGAAATCAAAGGTTGAAGTATGCACTCTCTTGTCTGTCTGTTATACTTTAATTCAGTAACAATCACCAAGAGGTCCAACGCCACTACGTACCCCCAAGGAAGAAGTAAGTCCCACTTCAAGATGGCTGCTATGCAAAGAATCTGTTTAGTTTAACCCAAAATATTTCATGTCATTATCCTCTTGTACTTACTAGAAGCATCTCGCGGCTAATAAGTATCTCTTTTCCAATTTCGCTTGCTAAAAAAGCGAAAGGGAAATCGATATAATTCATAACAATCGTATAAAATCGTACAAAATTAGTTTTGTCTGCGGTTAGTAGTGCACATCGTCTGTATAGTCGGTATGACGTCATCGTTTTGGCCTCTTTGACCAATCAGAACGCTGCATTTGGCCTCATTAGCATATTCTAAGAGCTAAATTTGAGGAGCCAAATGGACTGATGGATTCGTGTTCGAGGGGGTGTTACTTGCGCACGTCGAATTTACAAACAGCCAACAATAAAAAAAATATTTATGTAATCGAATAATAAATATGAATTTTCCGTATATTGAAAAGTAAGAAACGATTCTGATTGTCTAATTGGAGAATTAATCTTTTAGTATAATATTATCCAGCACGGCGAACATCGTCTAGAATGGAGCAACCCGTAAGATTTGTTATGAGTGACTCATCCCGGTAGTCCATTGTGCAATCGCACGGACAAGTTGGTGTACGTGTACAGACATGCAATAGTTTCTTTTGGTTGAGTTTTATCGCTGAATTGTAGATGTGGTAAACAAACACTCACCGGTGGCCAGCGTACTTGCACGGTATACTCCGATGATGGTTTCAACCAAGGAACTTGGTAAATCCTATAGATACCAGAGAACCAATAATCCTTGTGTCTTGTGTTTATAGCTCCATGGTCTTACGGAGACCGGTGGTCGTCCCATGATCTCAATAAGCACTTAAATTTAGCTCCGTGCATCGACATGTTTTCATTAGCACTCAAATAGCTCTGTGCGCCGTATATCCCTTGTCATATCGAGTTATCCAGATGCAGTACCATTTGCACAATATTCTTCCCCATTACCGCCAGAACGTCCAAGTAAAATGTAATTTGCGCAGTGGTCATAGAAATTACAAACTTTTAGCGTCGACTCACAAGGGTGTGTGAAGGTATGTGCACTCGCACACCAGCTGTATTGTGACGGACGAATGTATTCTGATGCATCGTAGTTTTACACCGTAGATAGCGCTGGTTCGTTAATCCATACAGACTCACTTATCGATTATATCTTCAACCCGTTAAACCTACATGCCGCACAGTTCGGAAAGGATTTTTTGCGCTCTATTATTAGTCTGATAATCGCAAAGAGTTGAAAAGAGCCCGAACAAAAGCGTGAATGTAATTGCGGTTTTTAACGCTGTTTGTACATGACACATCGGATACGGTATCGTGCAACGCTTGTTTACAAAATAAAAGATAACCGCCCTCGGTGAAAAACAACGTATTGCTGTCATAGACATTGAATACAAGACTTGACATTATTTCTTTCATAACAGGAAAACATGACGTCACATGTTATAACTATCGTGTAAATCGAAATGGATTTAGAGCATCATATAACTTCAAAGTTACAAAAGGTCAAAGAAGGGGGGGCAGTGTGTGAAATGTGATACTTGATAGACCTGTATACGCGAATGATTAGTTGGCTTTTGAGCTTTAGTGATTGACGGTTATATGTACATGGGATGAACAACATAATTGCGTAGGTACGTGTATCAGAGCTATGTACAGTTATCCTCTTATTTGTTATTCTGACGTCACGCGTACATACACGACCAGAAAAAGAAAAGATGAGATCATGACTAATGTATGAATACGCCGTTTTCGGACCACGTTCAGATAGAAAAAGACGCGTGTGACTAAGTTTACATCTACATGTACATTTTGCTTTGGAAATACGTTACATAGCGTTAACGAGAGTTATTTATACTAAAACTATAGAAACTTTAATAGGCCTAATTGTCGAAAAAATGAAGGTGTTTACTCACATTATACGGGAAAAATGTAACATATACGGAGGTTTAAATCGCGTCATAAAAAAACCCCTCAGTAAAACCATCAAAATTGTTGCGAAATAAAACGACAAACTAAAAAGTGTAAATTATAGAATTTATAAGCACTAAATTGTGAAACGATCATGTAAAACTGTTACTTCATAATAATGTAAACCGTAAAAATTAAATAACCTTTAGTAAACATCAACGCCAAAAAAAAAAAAAAAAAAAAAATTAAAAATTGCTCGCAATAAGAAACAGTTCAGTTGGGACTGTATTATAATGGCAGAGCAAACGTGCCCCTCCGGTCCAGAGGTGGTTAATCCCTCAAACATTGGGTTGTTGCGACAAGCTTGTGAGCGCCAATGATCCGTGTTTGGTCTCGAATTGCAGGGTTTATGTGTTTTGTGAAAAATGCATATAAAGTCGTACGTGAGGAAAAATACACCAACATGTATTCATTTTAAAACTCGTAAAGTATGAAAATGTGTTTGCATCGTCACAAAAAATAATTGTGAAAATGTTCTTTTTTTATTTTTGTAATTTGTAAAACTGAAAATACCTAAGTACATTTAACATTTGTTTTTCATTTAAATATAGGCCTAAGACACTGACGTTACAAAACAAAATTAATTGTAAAACTTTTTCTTGAACTTCGAAACAAACAAAATTTGGTTCATTTTAAACGTGTGTATTTTTTTTTTAAAGTTCTTGTTAATACACAAAAAGAGTTTAAAAATCAAATACAAATACAGCCTCTGCATAATAGAAAAATTTAAGAACAAAACTATTTTATATATTTTTAAACATTTTTTAAAAAATCAGGACTAAAACTGATATCTTTTTTTTTACAAACACAAATGTTAATCTTTAGTTTGTGCGAAGTGTAATGTTTAACAAATTATAACTAAGGTTTTAATAGTTGTTCTATAAACTGAAAACAATTTGTATAACGGTTTTTTTTTAAATCTGTTACAAAACACATCACTAATCTTTTCGATAAATTTGTAACTGTGCCGTTCGTTAAGAAGGTATACAACAACTGTCGATGGGTTTTTATGCATTTTAAATGTAACAGAACAACTGTCCATAACAAGAAAAGGGCTCTTTACATTATTTTATTCGATCTTGTTCATTGAGCCTCACATCTGTAGTGAATTAAATCGGCTAACTTCATTAACCTTATATACAAACGTCTTACATTTTTTCTCATCATGGAATATTGGTTCAGATATATATCGCGAACAGATGATGTTTTTAACTTTTAAGCCGAGCGATTTGACGAGTTGAAGAGCGGACTATAGTTAGGTCGCCAAAATGAAAACGTTGCGGCATATGTGCGACACACAGCACGTACATTTGCACACATTATGTTTAGAAAATAGCCTATCAACAACTTCATTGAATTGGTTGATGCCGCTGAACAGTAACGTTACGTAAGACATTATTTGTTATTCTGACGTCACACATCGGTGAGCGCGACTTGCATGGACATGTTGCCCTCTGGCATAGCTCTATGGGCATATACACACATTCACGGGCATAATCATTTGAACATGTCCAGACATGTTTCCTATCTTGGGGCTATTTCTGTAAACATGACGTCATGCGTGATTATGCTCTTAGCCAATCAGATCACGGGACAAAATTGTTGGCCAATCACAGGTTTGGATTTTCTTCTTCCTATCGAATTGACCAATGGCTTGTAAGATTGGTTTTTGGAGCGACTATAAAACCGAGCCACGTCTGCATTGACAATCAGATCAACTACAGATCGCCTTGTGAGAAGATCGTCAAAAGTTCTTGCGTCAGAATTAATAGTGTGCACACTTCATCTTTGTGATTCTTAGTTTATCTTCCGTAAAAGGTACGTTCACCAATATTTTACAATTGATCAAAAGTTAACATTTAAACATTTGACGGTTTTTGCTGTGTAAAATGACGGTGAAACGAAATACGATCAAATCAAGTATTTGCCATGTCATTAGGCAAAGTCTTTTCTCACCTTAAAAATTTAGTTGCTCTCCCTGTAAACTATTCTATTTTATTAGAAAACCTATGAGCGGTTTGTTGTGTAATTCGTTCTTTCGTTGAACGTTTATAATGTACGCATACATTACACCGTTTTATGTTTAAACAAATCATGAAAGAATACAATAAATAACGGTATCTTCGCAAACCGACTTTTCAACTTTATAGCATTTTCGTAGTGCACACTCTGATTATGATGCAACGCACACTATCTTCTACATTCTTAGCATCGTTGATTTTGGGCCGTTTAGGTTCAGGTTCTCCATATCTTCAGCTGCCTCGTAGCCTACTTGCACCTCAACATGCTGACTACGCACGTGCCTGATGAAGTTATCCCTTCGAGCAAACACCTTGCCGCACACGTCGCACCTAAACGGCCCAAAATCAACGATGCTAAGAATGTAGAAGATATCCGAGATCTCTACAACGTCACTCGAGTAAAGGAGGTCCACATGAAAAAGTTCAACACTAAAGGGTTGGAGTACAGCGTCACATTCAAGGAGAACCTCGATATTTATAATCATGCAGCCGTTCTCGACACGCTTCATCGTGTTTTCGACAGTCTGTTTGACACATTGACAAAAGGTGCTGGTCCGAAGGATCTCGTGCGTGTGGTGGTGATGAGTCCCGAGCTCGACTATCCGATCCAGTTGCCGTTCATCACCAAAGATAAGTTGACGGCCGAGAGATGTTTAGCCCGCATTGAGCAGGTTATTCAGAGCAATGAACAATTTTCCTTGGACAGCAGTCTCCAGATTAATGTTACTCACGTGACTATGCCTTTGGGCGGTAAGACTGTTAAGAAGCGTTATGTCAACTTTGACCGCTTTTTAAAGGATAAAAGATGCATACTTCAAATTGTCAACAAAGATGAACTGTGTTGTGCGAGGGCTATTGTTACCGCCAAGGCCAAAATCGATAAGCCTGAACGATGGGATTCTATTCGAAGAGGGTATTCGCTACAGCAGACGTTGGCTGAAGATCTCCATCGGCAAGCTGGAGTGCCTCTGAATAAGTGTGGCGTAGAGGAAATTAATTGTTCCAAGGCGTTCTTCCTGGCTATCAGATCCTGGTCGCATCGAAAGAACATTTTAATGCCATCATTTACAGGGGACCACCCGCTGACAAACAGATTTATCTGTACTACCACCACGGCCATTACGATGTCATCACCAAGATGCCGGCCTTCCTCAATCGGAGCTACTTTTGTGTGTCGTGTCTTAAAGGTTACGATCACACAGAAGACCACAGGTGCAAAAATTCATGCAAACTCTGCTTCCAAACTAACTGTGTGGAGGAAGAGTGGATGTACTGCCGCGACTGTAATCGGCACTTCAGAAGCAAGACATGCTTTGAAAATCATCTGAAACAAAATGGCGCTGGCACCTCTGAATGTAAAACCCACTTCAGGTGTCATGATTGCAGCCAATTCGTCAGTCGGAACCGCCACAGAGGGAAAGAACACATGTGTGGGGAGAAGTACTGCTCGGTATGCAGAGAATACGTGGCCCAAGATCACCTCTGTTACATGCAGCCAGCAATGGAGAGCAGTACATCCACTGATGATAGTAAACTCAAGGACAAGGTTAATGATCAAGGCAAGGAGGGGAAGAAGGAAGAGGAGGCAACTGAAAAGATCGGGTCTTATATCTTCTTTGATTTTGAATGCATGCAGGAGACCGGGATTCACGAGCCCAATCTATGCATCGCTCACAAAGTCTGCGTCCAGTGTTTAGACCGAGAAGAGGTCACTTGTCAACGATGCGGGGATAGGGGGTGGGTGTTTGAAGGTCCGAATACACAGAAGGATTTCTGTGAATGGTTGTTTGGAGAGGAGAATGCCGGGTCTATTGTTCTATGTCATAACTTCCAGGGTTACGACTCTTATTTTATTTTGCGTTATCTGTACGATAACGCTGTCCTGCCCCAAGTAATCCTGAATGGGTCGAAGGTCATGAGCATTGAAGTGTCTGTCAATGATATGAAATTCATAGACTCTCTCAATTTCCTCCCCATGTCCCTTTCCAAGCTACCCGGTGCGTTCGGCCTCAAGGAGTTGGCCAAAGGCTACTTCCCACACTTCTTCAATACCAGAGCCAACCAGGACAAAGTATTATCCCATCTCCCCGACATGAAATATTATAACCCCGAAACCATGAAGCAAGCGGAGAGACAGAAATTTATTGACTGGTACCAACTGCATCAGAATGACGAGTTCGATTTCAAACATGAAATCGTGAAATACTGCAAGTCTGACGTAGACATTCTCCGCCAATGCTGTCTCCGTTTCAGAGCTCTCTTCATGGAGATGACGGCGGATAAGAGCACACCAGGTATTGACCCTTTCGAGCACTGCATTACCATTGCCTCAGCCTGTAACTTGGTGTACCGTTCCCGATATCTTGAGCCAGACACCATAGGCATCATCCATCCCCAAGGATACAGATCCAATGACAGGCAGTCTGTCAAGGCCTTGCAATGGCTGAAGTGGGTGTCCCATCAAACCGGTCAGTACATACAACATGCGGCTAACAACGGTGAAGTACACGTAGGTAAATATAAAGTTGATGGTTACTACGAGGCTGATGGGGTCAAGAACGTTTTGGAGTTTCACGGTTGCCTTCATCACGGCCACACGTGTCTTGCTCGCACTACAAAACACCCCTTCAACAATTTAACTATGGAGGAGCTTTATCAGGAGACGCTTGAAAAACGGCAATACATCATCGACCAGGGCTATCGCTATATCGAACAGCGGGAATGCGACTTTGATGTTCAGCTGAAGAAGAACACCACCATGAGAGCTTACATTTCAGCTCTGGAGATCCCCACCCCTCTCGTCCCACGTGACGCTTTCTGTGGAGGACGTACTAATGCAACCAAACTCTTCTACGAAGCTGGGCCTGGGGAGAAAATCAAATATCTGGATTTTACCAGCCTCTACCCGTATGTTAATAAATGCGGTAAATATATCATAGGTCACGCAACCATTATCACCGAAAATTTTCATGATATAGACGAATACGAAGGGCTGGTCAAGTGCAAGGTGCTTCCTCCCAGAGGGCTGTATCACCCTGTCCTACCCTATAAGGCGAATGGACGACTGATGTTTCCTCTGTGCGCCAAGTGTTGCGAAACACTACAACAGTCTCCCTGTCTCCATAGTGATGAAGAAAGGGCCTTAACGGGTACTTGGGTCACGATGGAGCTTCAGAAAGCGCTTCAGATGGGCTACAGACTACTTAAGATATACGAGGTGTGGCATTTTGACAGGGTTGCTCAGTACGATCCCGAAACCAAGGAAGGAGGATTATTTGCGTCCTATGTCAACGCATTCCTCAAGATGAAACAGGAAGCGAGTGACTGGCGGCAGTGGTGCCAGACCCCACAGCAGAAACACGACTATATCCAGAAGTACTTCGACAGGGAAGGTATCAAACTTGAATGGGATAACATTCAGAAGAACCCTGGTCTTAGGGCACTGGCCAAATTGATGCTCCATAGTTTCTGGGGTAAGTTTGGTCAGCGGCCCAACATGACTAAAACATCCCATATCACCGACCCTGCCGAGTACCTAGAGATGATGACTAACGATGAAATCGAAGTGAACAGCGCAAACTTCGTCACGAAGGAGATGGTGGAGGTGCAATGGCAAAATACAGAGGATTTCATAGAACCATCTGGACGCACAAATGTCATAATCGCAGCGTATACAACGGCGCAAGCAAGACTCAAACTGTACGAAGTGTTGGAGAAGCTGGATCGTAGAGTTCTATATTACGACACAGACAGCGTGATTTACGTGAGCCGTGAGGGTGACTGGGAACCCGAAATCGGAGATTATTTGGGTGAACTCACAAATGAACTTGATGCAGACAACCATATCACATCATTTGTCTCTGGAGGGCCAAAAATTATGCGTACAAGTTGGCAAAACCGGATCCTAGCGGAAATACGACATGTTGTAAAGTTCGGGGCATAACATTAAACTATCGAAATCAATCGATCGTAAATTTCAACACCATGTTTCAAATGGTCCATAATGTCGGTCCATCTAAAGTACAAGTCGTTGATCCCCACAAAATAACCAGAAATAAGAAAACGATGAACATAGAAAGCAAGGAAGAAAAGAAATATTACCAGGTGGTCTACACGAAGAGAGTGCAGGTTGATCACTTTGACACCCTTCCCTACGGCTTCTAATATCGCGCTGTCTGTGTCACGATTACATTTCGACCTGTTAACATCTTAAAGTTGATATCTCTAACGGAGATTTAACCACAAGTAACTCTGGTTCTACATGTAGTGGACATTGCAAGTGTTTTTTTCTACATTTTGTACATTTTCTTTCATTTTGAACAATATAATTTACATTTGTGAACTAAGATCGACACTTTACAAGATGTTTACGTTTTGATAACTTCCATTGTAAAAAAATAAAAAACGACAACAAAAACAAACAAAAACAAAAATCAAGTTGATCGAATTTAGTTATTTTATTTATTTCGTAATATCCTGACTGATCCATTCCTGACAACAACAAAAACCAACTGATCTCTCATATGGACCCCAGCTCACACAAAACTACTTTTAACGCTTACTTTATGACAAAGTGCCAGTCTACATTTTGTTCAAATATTGGTGTAGACAGTACGAATGCCTTTTACTTTTGCTTGTATTAATTGACTTCAATGGTGAATGAGAGTATAGCACTGCAATTCAGCTAGTTTTTGTTATTACCATTTCAATCAGCTATTGTGTTTAAATTGAAGGTTTAAGGACGATAGTACATTACTTTTTTTTTAATGGCGATCATGCCAACAGTTTCCTCTTGATTCCTATTTGTAGGCATTATATCCACCGGCATGATTTTTAAGATCAGAATTAAACTACCATATGAAAACATATAATTATATCATAACTCGGTAACTTGTCCAAATGACGGATCGATTAAAGAAATATTAAAGAAATTAAATCGTCCTCAAAATAGCAACACCGCTGTCTGGAAAAGATTGGCCTTTTATCTGATGCTTACCATAACATTTGACAACTACGAAGGATTCAAACTGTTTAAATGTTGTACTTCTATTTTATCGAATTATGAAGTTTGGATGTAGACGCCAAACCTGTTTAGATTTACTGTAAATACACTGAAGCCTTTTTGTGATTTCAATAGCAACGAATTGTGATTAAAATCTTCAAACATTATGAAATTGATTTAAAACCAACATCAATGTGTACAGGTACAATGTATTTCTAATTTGACAGTTTGATAAATGTAATGAGTTAATTGTGTTCTACATGTTGTAAATGAAGGTTTGAACGAATAAAATACATGAAACTTGAAATTGCCCGTTGACCACTCAAGGAATGTTCTGGTGAGTTCCGGTTGGTTTTAGGCACCCGCGTTGATTCTTTTTTTGTGTGTATTTAGTGTTTTTCTTCAATTAATGTATTATTTAAATATTAAAAATTTACTACTGAATTCATTCCATGTTACATTGCGCTGTGTTCATGTAGGCCTATTTTGGGTATCATAATGATACACTAATTTGTAAGATACGATTTTAATCAAAGACACAATACCATCATACTCAAAACATAAAAGAAACGAAAACAAAACACATACTTGTAACATAAAGGCACGATAATGTGAGTGACAAAATGATTTAAAACTGAACTGTTTCTTATTGCGAGAAATATTTTTTTTTTTTTTTTGGCGTTGATGTTTACTAAAGGTTATTTAATTTTTACGGTTTACATTATTATGAAGTAACAGTTTTACATGATCGTTTCACAATTTAGTGCTTATAAATTCTATAATTTACACTTTTTAGTTTGTCGTTTTATTTCGCAACAATTTTGATGGTTTTACTGAGGGTTTTTTTTATGCCGCGATTTAAACCTCCGTATATGTTACATTTTTCCCGTATAATGTGAGTGAACACCTTCATTTTTTCGACAATTAGGCCTATTAAAGTTTCTATAGTTTTAGTATAAATAACTCTCGTTAACGCTATGTAACGTATTTCCAAAGCAAAATGTACATGTAGATGTAAACTTAGTCACACGCGTCTTTTTCTATCTGAACGTGGTCCGAAAACGGCGTATTCATACATTAGTCATGATCTCATCTTTTCTTTTTCTGGTCGTGTATGTACGCGTAACGTCAGAATAACAAATAAGAGGATAACTGTACATAGCTCTGATACACGTACCTACGCAATTATGTTGTTCATCCCATGTACATATAACCGTCAATCACTAAAGCTCAAAAGCCAACTAATCATTCGCGTATACAGGTCTATCAAGTATCACATTTCACACACTGCCCCCTCCCCTTCTTTGACCTTTTGTAACTTTGAAGTTATATGATGCTCTAAATCCATTTTGATTTACACGATAGTTATAACATGTGACGTCATGTTTTCCTGTTATGAAAGAAATAATGTCAAGTCTTGTATTCAATGTCTATGACAAGCAATACGTTGTTTTTCACCGAGGGCGGTTATCTTTTATTTTGTAAACAAGCGTTGCACGATACCGTATCCGATGTGTCATGTACAAACAGCGTTAAAACCGCAATTACATTCACGCTTTTGTTCGGGCTCTTTTCAACTCTTTGCGATTATCAGACTAATAATAGAGCGCAAAAAATCCTTTCCGAACTGTGCGGCATGTAGGTTTAGCGGGTTGAAGATATAATCGATAAGTGAGTCTGTATGGATTAACGAACCAGCGCTATCTACGGTGGTAAAACTACGATGCATCAGAATACATTCGTCCGTCACAATACAGCTGGTGTGCGAGTGCACATACCTTCACACACCCTTGTGAGTCGACGCTAAAAGTTTGTAATTTCTATGACCACTGCGCAAATTACATTTTACTTGGACGTTCTGGCGGTAATGGGGAAGAATATTGTGCAAATGGTATTGCATCTGGATAACTCGATATGACAAGGGATATACGGCGCACAGAGCTATTTAAGTGCTAATGAAAACATGTCGATGCACGGAGCTAAATTTAAGTGCTTATTGAGATCATGGGACGACCACCGGTCTCCGTAAGACCATGGAGCTATAAACACAAGACACAAGGATTATTGGTTCTCTGGTATCTATAGGATTTACCAAGTTCCTTGGTTGAAACCATCATCGGAGTATACCGTGCAAGTACGCTGTCCACCGGTGAGTGTTTGTTTACCACATCTACAATTCAGCGATAAAACTCAACCAAAAGAAACTATTGCATGTCTGTACACGTACACCAACTTGTCCGTGCGATTGCACAATGGACTACCGGGATGAGTCACTCATAACAAATCTTACGGGTTGCTCCATTCTAGACGATGTTCGCCGTGCTGGATAATATTATACTAAAAGATTAATTCTCCAATTAGACAATCAGAATCGTTTCTTACTTTTCAATATACGGAAAATTCATATTTATTATTCGATTACATAAATATTTTTTTATTGTTGGCTGTTTGTAAATTCGACGTGCGCAAGTAACACCCCCTCGAACACGAATCCATCAGTCCATTTGGCTCCTCAAATTTAGCTCTTAGAATATGCTAATGAGGCCAAATGCAGCGTTCTGATTGGTCAAAGAGGCCAAAACGATGACGTCATACCGACTATACAGACGATGTGCACTACTGCGGTTCTTTCGGATAGTTTCCTTCTACAGCATGAAATTAATATGAATTCCTTATAGAAACCATTGCGATGCATCGCCATGGACACTTCCGAAACAAAAACCGTATTAATTCTGCAATTCAAACCATAACAAGAGACATCTTCCTTGAGTAACAATTGCATTTCCCCTTGCCACGTGCGTTTCATTAGATTGATTTGTTTACGCTCGATAAGGCTGTGTTCCTAGCCTGCGTAAAAAATCATTACATGTACTTTTTCTCTTCGTACACCAAAGTATTTGTGAACTGTGAAACGGACATGTGTCGCAGGCAATTAGAAATCCGCGCAAAGATGGAATTCCTACTTTGTCCGGCTTGGAAATGTGGGAATTCCAATACTGCCCGGCAAGGTAGGAACGCATCCAAAACTTACATATTGACAATTGTACGAAGTTTTCAACGTACTTTGATGATCGTCTTGCGAACATTTACACAGAATCATACTGTGCCCGTGCCAAACAGCCAAACTGCCCATTGTTAATGATCCTTCATTGCACTGCTATACCGAACCCGGACAACGTGGGAATTTCGGTAAATTTGATTTACTTTGCCATAGCCTACATAAGGGGTGTTAAAATTGCCCATTGTTAATATTCTTACATGACGCTGCTACTGAACCTGGGCAAAGTGGGAATTTCCGTTAATTAACCTTTCGCCGTTTGCAAGTTAGTAGACAACCCAATAGAGTTTTTGTACGCTAAGTTTTGTTTGTCTCAGATGTTGCGCGTTCCGCGTTTAATTGTATGCAAGTACTATATTATATATGTTATGTAAGTTATTATAGAGTGTCGCCTAAACGAAGATTTGGGGACACTTCATCGGTCCCAAATTATGTATCCCTGAATCCCCGTATGACTGTGTCTCTGTATGTACATGTTTTGGAGAAAAAAAAACAATGTATCACCTCTGCATGCCTTCATGGTCTTTGTTGCAACTTGAAACTAAGGCCGTGTCCGAAAGTGTGGCTGCGGCTGGAAATAACACGTGAGCCTATGGAAGCCACTGGCTTGTGGCTACAGCCACTTCCCATAGACGTGTGTTACTTCCAGCCGCAGTCAGTTGATTCGGAAACGGCCCCAACCTGGGAAGACACGATTCTTCATTGTATTACGGAGGTCAAAGGTCGTGTAGGGGTAGTTAGAGGTAGTTGTTCAAATATGCTTAAAATTCATTTTGGCTACAGAATTTGATGGATTTTAACTTGGATGGAGTGATCCTTGGGTTTGGATTCATGACAACTCTTCAGAAATTGGAGGTCAAAGATCATCAAGGGGTCATTTGAGTCGTTGTTTAAATACACAAAATGTTTTTGTTACAACAACATTTAATGGGTGTTCACTATAGTTGCTGAGAATAAAGATTTAGGGCTGCTGAGTTGGTTTGACGTTGTGATGTCAAAGGTCATCCATGGGTCAATTGATGTCATAACTCGTAATGGAAAAAACGAAAGTGCTACTGTTTCATAGAAACAATACTTTTCAGGATCCAATCATTTCTTCAAATGAAAATTAACAGCTTCTGCACGAATAAGAACTCAAGGCATAATGGGGATCGACCGCGGAAAAGGCGACACGTGCAATCCGCGGATCACCTTGTTTTGAAATGTAAGTGCACGATTTGCTAAACTTTATTCAGTTACTAAGCATACCTGATAAGCGCAGAGCCAAGTCTTGCCTGCCCGAATCAACCAGAGCCTTCTCCAACGTCTGCCATGCTTCTGGGTAATTTTCCTGCTCTTTCCACCATTTGTTTAACATTTCAAAGCACTGCATTTCAGTGTTGTTGGGACGATTACTCCTAATTGTACTAAGAACTCCTTCAGAAAAGTTCAAGTTTATGGCCAATTTTTCCCAGTCTGTTCCAATGTCTACAGAAAGACTCAAAATGGATTTGCTGTCAGGCGGCGCATCTAAAAATGAATACAAAATGTCATTGCAGCATGAATAAAGCGCATACATGTGATAATTATTGTTGATAAATAATGTATACATTGGGAACGACTGCGAGTATATGAAAATCCCCAAAGATAAACAGGTTATTACGTTCCAACTGTGTTACAAGAGATATGCATAGTAAAATAAGTGTCACAAAGCTTACTTTAAGATGGTTGTTCTGTTAACGATCTCTATGTATTGGCACTGCTTTGTATTTCATTTTTCAATGGAAATATTCTTCGATCGTCAGTTTTCACCTTACATGATCAGTTCGTGGCACACTTTGGGTCTCCTTTTTTAGGTGTCATGTCGGTCGTATTCTCTAGTTTATCAGATATTTCTAGTTTTATGAAGTTTATTTTCGAATTGCTTTTTTTCTAGCGATGAAAAATGATATGCTTACTTGTACTATCAACTTTTTCATGAGATATCGAAAATATGCCACTTATCTTTTCATAAAAAACGTCTGCTTCAAATATTTAAAGTAAAGTCAATTATCAAGATTGTAGGTCAACTCGCCCCTGACTGACTCTCCCCTTACAAACTCGCCTCCTTGCCGACTCGCTCCTATAGGGGCTAGACGTTGCATGGTTTGATACGCGATAACCCACAAAAACCAAACCTCAAAGCTCCCTCTTTTTCACAGCTTTTAAAAAATACATCGCAAATATCTATATCTGTTAAATTCAACCAATACGTGTGGTCATACAACACTAAATGTAATTTGGTCTTGTATGGCCACAAGTTTTGGTTGAATTTAAACGAAATTATAACCCAAAAATTGGGTAAAGCGTAATCCAATTTTGAGTAGTAGTAGTTTTCATCCTTGCTTGGGTAAAATTAACCCAAACAATATTCAGTGTATATTTCAAATAGCTTTTCAACACCGAACAAATCTTTCTAATCGGTTAAATATTTATTGAGTTATGGCCAGTTCAAAACAAGTGCCGATTTTTCAATCTGTCCACAATCTCAATTGTCAATGATTAGAAATTGGATTTTGGGTGAGGGTGGTTTTGCTTTCTTTAATGTTTTAATCTTTATTTCTTTATTGGGTTCTCCTTTTTTCTGTAACAATGGTCATTTATCCTTTTGGGAGAAATGGTAGTCCTGAAAAGGACTGTTATGGGTTAACTTCTTGGGTGTTTAATTTGCTGCCCCGTCTCTACTGGCTAGCCTTTTCCATAGATGCATGTTTCGGACCGTGTTCTTATTGCCGCGGTCAAAATATCAGTCGCCATGGACAAAACGCCAAACCTGCACTTTTGTATGCCATTTGCCATAACTCAATAAATATTTACCCGATTGCAAATATTTTTTTTCTTTGGCTTCTTCATATCCCAGGAATTTGGACAGTGCCTCCCAAGATGAATCAGTTTTCGAAGCCAAGTCTCAAAAGAACTGATCATCAACAGGGTGTTTGAAACATTTTCGTCTGTACAAGATGATAGCTACCTCTTTGGGACCGATTTTTTATTTTAAATCAAATAGAAGGAAAGCAACTTAGACATCTCTGCTTTTATCTGCGTCATTGTATACTGAATTAATTATATTGTGCTTTTTTACAGCGGTTGATGATGAGTGCAATTAATTTAGATTTCTCTTTAACAACTGATGCCAACCTCCGAGAGTCCTTAAGAAGCTAAACAAAAACTAAACCAATGATCATGAATGTTTTAACAACTGCACTTTCAAGGCGGCCTAACTGTTTTTCATGACTATAATGTAGTAAGTTAGGCTGATTATATTCTGGATAGTAACGTTACCCATAAGCATTTACCTTTCGGTCCACCGCCCAGTAGGCCATCAGTACACAGACGGAGTGAGATGTTCTCGTCCTGATGAACCCCACAGTCGTGAAGTGTCAGCAAGTTATGGAGCTGGTAAAGTAATGAAGATCCTGATATAACACACACTCTTAGAGCGAAGATTTAACGACGACAGTTTGGGGTTTAGGTTACACAACAGTGTAAAAAAAAACAATTAAACATGAATTTAACTTTTCTCCATGGTGCATTTTTATCGTGAGGCTTGATTGGTAGGGCTAAAACCAAAATTATTAATTTTCATAATGGTTTATCGGTTTTTTCTTCAGTGCGTACGATCTTCAGTGCCTAATCTCCATATTGTACCCACTTCAGAAGCAGAATTATCTGTCTACACGTCATGTAATGTGAATCAGAAGAGGTTGTCACTAAAACCCACAATGCATGGCCTTTTATTAGATGTAATGTTAATGGGTACTTAACAACATGGTTACTTTGTATAATATGGAGCCTTCTTTACCTCAAAGTTCCGAAAGTTTCTTCGGATGTACAGTCGCTGCTGTTGAGGCCGGACACTGATTTTCTCGCAAATTATCTGTTTTAGAATCGAGACAGATGTCTCTGGATCCATTTGTAAACACATTGTCGTCGGTCTATGCGACAGGTGACTTCTGATGAAGACCTGTAGTGCCACATATCTGAAACTGTTAGAATGGTGGACTTGCATTATAACGCCATATAAATACTTTGAACATACATTTTCAAATAAATGATGGAAAATTCAATTGTTCTTGAAACTATTTTTTCAAAGTAAGGAAAGATGATTGTTTTCAAAAGGAGTACGAATAGCCGCGATTAATCATGTTTTACCACATAAGCTGAGGCTTGTCTTGATGACACACTTGTTTCTTTTTCGGTTGCTCTTCCTCGGTTAATGCCGCCCTGTTTTGTTTGCTCTCCTCGTCTACTCCTGCATCTTGACGCCTTTCTGGCTCGGTTCCAGATGCTTCGTCTCTCGATTCGCTCGTTACTGATGAAAGAAGGAAAACAAGGGTGCAACACATTTTTTACGATTGTTTTACGATCTAATTAAGAGCGGGGTACCATAGCAATATTTGAATATAAATATAAATATAAATGTAAATCTGGTTCTTCTTTGAACGACAAAAATCACAAGAAATATTCAAATGGTGTTACCGGCAACCTCCCATTCATAACAATCTGCTTGTTCATATTTGAGCTTACCTGGTACATTTCGAGCCAAATCCGACAACCCGATGGCCTCCAATGCTCGTCTCAGCTTCTGAGCTGCTTCGTCGCGATCTGTCGTCTTTTTCCACCAAGTGAGTAGCATGTGACGGCTCTCTTCAGTGCTGCCTTCGTTGGTGGATTGGATGCCTGCAATTTCCGCTTCTTCGAATTCGAGGTGTTTGGCAAGTTCCTTCCATGATGATTCAATTTTCGATGACAAGCCATTGAGGTACTCACTATCAATGCTAGCTTTATCTGCCAAACACATTTTAACTTCAGTAAAACATGTTCAAATGCGTCGACCACGGTATAAGTTAGCAACGACTGCTAGGCCTACTACAAAATGAGACTCGTTACCAAACCGACGTCGGTAAATTAAAGTTGTTATCGCGACGCAATTTTAAACATTTACGTACCCAACGTTAAAATAACATCAAAATACGTAAGAACAACACTACCAAACTGACGATGGATAGACTTGGAATTTAGGTTGTTAATATCGTGACACAATTCAAACTTTAATTCATCGTCAGATTCTAATGTTGACATCTGTACGTTGGAACAACGTAACCAAACTGATGTTGAATAGACATGGAATTTCGGTTGTTAATATCGTGACGCAATTTAAACTTGTATTCGACGTCAGATTAATGCTGAAACCTGCACGTTGAAACAACGTTACCAAACCGACGGGGGATAGTCATTGAATTTAGGTTGTTAATATCGTGGCGCAATTTCAGCCAACATTCAACGTTGGATTAATGTCGAAATGTGGATGTTGTAACAACGTTACCAAACCGACGTTGGATAGATATTGAATTTAGGTTGAAAGGCGGCGCAATTCAAACAGTTATCCTGGCGAGTTAACAACGTCAACTGTAACAAAAAATCCGAACGTCGCAAAGTGACGCTGAAATAGAACTGTTTTATGGTATTTCGACGTCGTGACATTATTTCAACCAATATTCAACGTTGAAATAATGTCGTGTGCCGGCTGGTCTTGTTCTTTATCAAAAGCTCAAAATTTAGATTGCTTATTTACTTAAACATTTCTTCCTAAACTCTATCATTTACCTTTTGGTACATCGTCATCATTTGTGTCTTCTACTGAAAGCTGGAGAGAGATGATTTTATCCTTGTCGACGCCATTCTCCTCAAGTGTAAGCAAGTCACAGAGCTAACAAATTATAGTGAATTATATATGAAAAAAAATACCTGATCAGGACAAAAACAGAAAGGATTTTAGTTGTTCGTTGTTCAAACATCTAGCAAATTACGTTTGTTTAAACCTTGGTCGGAATGAATGGATTCTGAGTGTCTCATATAAATAAACAAATTATTGATTAGGCCTAAAACGGGAAAACGTGAGATTTTGCATTTTATATTACCATTTTTTTAAAACTGCTACAATGTGACAATCTAGGTTTGGATATTTCAAATTGAACGGAGAAGCCGTACTGGTATTATTAATGAAAGTATACCTACCTGGACGTTTTCCCTGATGTACAGACGCTGATGTCGTGCCTCCACAACGATCTTCTTCTGGATTACCTCTTTCAGAGATGAGACGGGTGTTTCGGGGTGGAGTTCAAAATAAAGTGTCTTGGGTCTAAGTGAGGAGGGAGTCCGAACAAAGACCTGCAGTTTCTGTTTTACGTCTTTGGTATTACTGTGAAAATAGGGAGAAATCTTGCCTTGTTTTAGAAATGTATTATTCTAAAAAAGAACGGGATCTGTGAACAATTCACTTGGAAACTATAGTCAAAGGATCCACTGTCATGAGTCTAGTAAAAGTGTTGCACATGTGGCAGGGCCAAGATTTAGTTGTGAAGTTTTGCCTGATAACGATGTAGTTAATGTCCAATTAGGTGGTTTTTTTTTTAGAATAAGACAAATGGATAAATTCACTCTGTGTTCAGGAAAATTTGAGTTCACCGTTCAGGACAGGTCAGGACAAGGTTAAGAATTAAGCTTTACTGCTCTGTGGCAACTTAACTCAGAAGGTTACAAATTTAAGATTTATAGCTTGAACTCAGAGGGTATAAGGACAATTAAGATTTACTGTTCTACAAATGGATGTCAACTTTGAACTCATGACCTTCCTACTGGCCACGTTCAGGGTGCAGAGTATTGCATTATTGTATACTGCATTGGTGTATTTAGTAGCTCCCCTCGGGAAAAAGAAATCATTTGAAGTGTCAGTTTAGAACCCCCCCCCCCCTTTCCCCTACATAATCTGCCACAAAGTTAAGCCTCATTTAGTACAGCCAGCAGACCAGCAGGGACAAGTTCACATTTATATGTTCCTCCTACCTGGAGAGTGTTTTCCTGCTTGGGGTTGCCTGCTTGTCAAGTCATTGGTGAGTTTTGACATGAAATTGTTCCATTTATGTTATGTACTCAGTTTAGTTTTGTGTATTATTAAGTTTTGAGAAGTTTCTTTTGTTTGAGTATTGTTCAGGGTTCTGACATGTTTTTAGTAAGTTCATGAGCAGTCTTGCTATGATTTTAACAATTTTT
This sequence comes from Patiria pectinifera, assembly GCA_029964075.1. Taxonomy (NCBI): domain Eukaryota; kingdom Metazoa; phylum Echinodermata; class Asteroidea; order Valvatida; family Asterinidae; genus Patiria; species Patiria pectinifera. The sequence goes on from CM057145.1 coordinate 10,999,993, forward strand.
GATTGAATTTGTGATGGATCATGATCATTGCAGTTTTGATATCTTTGAGGAAAAGTGTGTCGTTACAAGGTTGAATTATTGATTTTATTTACTTGGTAATCAGAATGACTGAGTTTTCTTGCCAAATGAGTTTTGTTCAAGTGGTTGATGAATGTCTTATTGCCTTTTTAATTATAAGGTTTGATTATTTTTGTTTATAGTTCTGTGGTTGTATTTTGAAATCTGGTTATAAGTGGAGACCTATGAATTTGTACCCTTGGTTGGTAGTTGGATGGATACATGTTTCTCCATTACCATTATTTTATTATGTACATCATAAAGCCAAGAGGAGTGGTTTTCCCACATATTATTTCATTGTTTGAATAACTTAGACCTAGCGTATAACTTGACTTTGTTTTCATTGTTTACTGTTTCTTATTATGTTTTTGCTTCTCTTTTTCTTGTTTACAGATTTTCGTCAAAGTGTACTCTAATAAGATCCATTAATTCACACTGTGTTGGTTTTGATTCCAGGTTTTTTTGTAGTCTTTGCCTTTAGTTTTGATTTTATATTTTAATCTTTTAAGTTGGCTATCGGTCTTTGGTCTTACGTTCTGTTCTATTAGTTTTATTTCAGTTCTTAGTAAATAAACATTTTTTTTTCCTTTTTGGTTTGAAATCTAGATTTGCGTCCTTGTCTCTATTAATTCAATTTCCTCGCGACTTTCCTTTCAAAGATCCTGAGTTTAGTTTAGTTTCGTTAGTTAATCCCCATTGAATCTTTAGTTTGTGCGAGTTCCCCCATTGTGTGTCATTTTTCCGGGTTACATACACGTTTGCTCAACTTTTACACAAGAATCTGGAAAGAGTAAATGGTTCAACAAATCCTTCGATAAGTTACAATTATCATATAACCCTCATTTTCCATGAATAATATCATTGCTATTTACCTCTGACTTTCATGTGTCTGCTTTGATTGTCTTCGAATCCATCGTTTCGATGGTCTCCTCTTTGCACAGCAATCATCAGAAGCCGTTTTCCTGTAATGCAGTACAGACAGGAAAGCTTGTTTCCTCCTTGGTTTGACTTTAGTCTTCCTGCTGATGAGTTTGGCGTTGGAGTGGTCGTACACGACGGCTGTTGCCTTAATGTATGCATCCAACTGCTGAACTGTCTTTTGCGCCATCTTAGTAGTAATCAAGACGAGTTAAGGATACCTAACTGAAAGAGTATAAAAAAAAATCAAAGGGGGACCCAGAACACAACTTTTGGGGGCCAAAAGAAATGTGGTCCCCAGAAAGTGGGTCCAAAACATTACGGCGTGGGGTTTGAGGCCCGCTTTTGGGACCCCGTTTTTTTAATTATTATTTTTTTTTTTTGGATTCTAGATGCTCTGTGATGCAATTTGAGGCAATTTCTGACCACCTTGACCAAGTTTTGGTCATCATGCTTTGTAAAATTCCATCTTCGGTAGGCCTACCAGGCTAGGCGAGTTTACTTTTTAACGCCGGTCATCCCACACACGATTATCAAGAAACCCACGCTTATCTTACCAAAAGTACCCACAATCACCAGTGTCTTCATGAAAGCAATTTTTAAGCATTTCAAATCCATAGGCTGTAATCGAACAGCAATGTCTCTCTCTCTCTTTATTTATATTTGCCAGAGATACTTTCAAATTTAGCAAAAATCGAAGCTCATCACCTCCAAAATTGCAACCTAATTAGTCGCTATAGGCTATTGCCATTTTTGCAATAGGCTAGTTGCAGGCAAACATTACCGTTGTGTTTTTGAATTAAAGAAGCGTGATTCAGACCTTTTCACGTCATGCATATATAATTTGCAAACGTTACACGGATTTCCGTGTAGAAATGTATGGAACCGCAAGACTAGTTACCGGACCCAATACTTTAAGTCAGAAGGGCAATGGGGTCAGGGAACCAGACTACAATTAGGCAAGTTGAAATTTGAAAATAACGTCAAATTAAGCACAGGGCAGGGAGCGATTGGAGGAACAAAAATTTCAAGAATGAGAAAATATATAATATCATGTGCATGAACAAAAGGCACGTAAGAAAATTTAACATTATAAATTGGGTTTTGCCCTTCAGTTCCGTCATGTATACCCGGAGCTGTCCAAGTAAAATAAAAGATATTGACCAGAGGAAACTACCTTCCCAACACCCCCAACCAACCTCCCTCCCACCGGAGGGGGGATGACCCCTAGGCCTAGCTGTAACTTCTACCTGTTATGTGGCTTCGGTCAGTTTCACGGCAGTACAGCTAGCTACAGCATTACATTAGCACTCTGCACATGGACTTTGTAACGACGACAACATGTATATACTGTAGATCCTCCTCTGATAATGTCATGTTGTACAATTCCATCTCCATTCTGCCAGTACCAAACCTGGCAAGTTAACTTCATCCAAATTACATTATTTAGAATGAACACAATTATTAGGACTGCACGATGGCGGTCGAGGAAGGGAAGAAACAGCCATGGGAAAGTCACAAAATCGTGGACGAATATGATGCTACGCCCTATGCTATTTGGAATTCCCCGATATCATAAAATGGCGGGTCAAACGTTTCAATATTCAAAGTTTTACAATACACGTATGCGATGATTTACAATATAATATATCATTTTCCCGGCTATTTTAAAACATTTTTCATTCAAATTCACCAACTCTGGCACTCAATTTCGTCCGAGAAAAAAATGAACTTAGTCATTTACCATACAATTTCAAAGTTTAGTCACCAACTTTAGTCATCGTGTTGAGAATATTCGTCGTAATTGTTGTGGAATGGCAGCATTCATAGATCAAATTCGTGTTTTATCAATCAATTTAAAATTTGTATACAGTAAATTAGTCAGCTGTGTTCTAGAGAATGTCCTTGTACCAAGCACACATTTGGCACATTCGCTGGCATGATTTTTCGTACAAAAGCAGAGTACTGATTTCAGAAAAGAGTTACCAAAAAAGTAAAGATAATCATTACATTATTTAAAATAAACAAAAGAAAATAAGAAGCCCTACAATGAAAAAGGAAACGTCAAAAGCCAATAACCGATAGTCCCTGTGTAATATTCCTAACATATAATTTTAAGAAGATAAAATCAAAAGAAATGACACATTTATGAAGAAATTAGAAAATGAAAAAAATAAAGAGTTTTTTTCGTGTATAATTAGAGGCCTATATGCCTTTAAAGATGTCGCTATGAAGTATGACAAAATGGAACAAAATTATATGCCTATGTTTAAATAGTGTGGCCTTAGACGAATTTGATTTCTCAATAACACGATTCGGCGTAGATGAGACATCGAATACTCCCAGTCGAAAGCGTGTGCTCACTATTTGAATCTGTTTGGACTTAATTTGAAATTGAAAGACGAAGTTAAACATGGGAAGTACATTAAATTGATGTTGCTGTACGAATTTGAATATAAGAGTCGGTAAATTCGAACGAAAAATGTTTTAAAATTGATAAAAAAATCTATATTAATTTTGTGCGATTTCAATAGGCCTAATGTTAGCCAAAAAGCCAAATTGTCAGGCGCGGTTCTACGGGGGGGCTAGGGGGGGCTGTAGCCCCCCCAAAACAATTTTGCCTAGCCCCCCCCCCAAAAAAATAAATTCCGTAAAAAAAAAAATTGCATTAGGAAAAAGAAGGATTGTGATGTACATGCGAACGATCTCGCCTTAAAGAAGAAATAGCCGTGACAAGGGTGCATTAGTTAATATAGTGTGAATGATTTTAGGATTTTATTGGCGCTCCCCATTGAAAATATGGCATGCGCCCCCACACTTATTGATTTTCGGAGGCCGAAGTGTCTGGAAAAAATATTCGGTCAACATTTCAGCACGCCTCCCTGAAAAAAATCTGGATCCATCGCGCTAGCCCCCCAAAAATATTCGTTCTAGAACCGCGCCTGCAAATTGTACGATTTACATATAAAAATCGTTAAAAATAGGCTGTAAGTACAAGATGTAAAATATGAAAGGTGACATTATCAAGAATTAATGGTTCAAAAAATATTGTACTCGAAAAAAACGTACACTGAGTTTAATACGAAAAGGATAACAATATATACAACTGGTCAGGAATATTATTCATGGGGAAAAGAATAATTGAATACAAAAGACTGAAAAATATTTAAAAAATAATGGGGTGAGAGAAAAAAATAAATACCCTTCATCCATTTGCAAGGGTGGATCCAGAAAACAATTTTGGGGGGACAGGGGGCCAAAAACAAATTTGTTACCCCAAAAAGTGCCGGGTGGGTCGAAATTTTTATACAGCGTGGGTTTCGGGGCCCGCGCTGCGCTTATGGGCCCTGAATTTTCTTTGGATTCTGGATGCTGTGTAGTGGGATCTGAGGCAGGTTTTGACCACTTCAACTACATTTTTTGACTGGGAAAAGATGGCGGTGTATAGTGTGGCTGCTTTTTTTCCGACGTCACTTTAAAAAAAAATGGGTTCTTTATTATTTTTTATTTTTTTGGGGGGGGGAGGGCAACTTGGTGAATTTGAAGCCCATCTCTACGGAGGTTTGGCAAGCCTACTTGCTTAAATCTGTAGACAAGGTAAATGTGCGGAAGTTTTAGATATAATAGTAAAGCCATTTTGGATTGTTACTATGTCCTAATAATTATTCAATCGCTTTAGAAAAAAAGGTTATATAAGCAAGGAAGTATAATTTACCAAATTAAGCTTTTCAAAGTAACAAAACTTACCAAATATGGGAATTTAAATTTTAACACGGCAGGGTTTAATAATTTATGCAAATTAGGTATATTTGGGTCAAAATTAAGGGTGGCATCCATCTACGTTTTCTTCTCCATCCTTTGACTGATTGATCTGACGTGGTTGCCTGCTATTACCAAAAATGAATGCCGTCCAAAGTGTACATTCCACTTTGGCTGGTCCACTATTGGTGGTAATTTAGAAAGCCATCTCGGCAAGTATTCCAATACACACTTACCATATATATATACCACCATGAAATAGCTCGTAATTCCTAGTACTGAATTTTCTACTAGTTTTCATCAGCAAATTGTCGAAATGGGTTTAAGGTCATTTTTAATCCATAAGCCAAAGGCCAAGTTGGCGTCAGAGACAAATTGTAATGCTTCACCACGAATTTCTCGATTTTAACCGTGAAGGTAAACACACACAGTAAAAGGGCTAATTTCAGTTTGTTTTCAATTGCCCATTCGTGACAGGAATCTAGATGTTGAATACGGCAAAATTGTCTAGAATGTGAGTTTTCCGCAACTGACGTGAAATCATCACCATATTTTTCCAATAAACAGAGCAGGAAGCATGAGCATGCAGAATCGTTAATATGATATGGAAACAAATTACAACCCAACTAAGCTGCGGATAATTCCACCATTTAGTGGCAGATATGTTATTCTGAAAGAAAATTTTGTACGCATTCTCTGGTGCCTAGCCGGCCCTGGAGGAAATTGCACAACTGACGGTGAACAATGGCACTACGAACACCCATATATTGTACAACATCCCACACACAATTAACATTGTACAAACATCACACACATATACTGAACATGGCACATAATTTTTCTCATGAATTCCTGATGTTTTTTTTTTTAATCCTTTGCGTTTTAAACTATGTTTGTTTTAGTACATTGTATTTTTTGAACTATAATTATCTCGTACTTTCACTTTTTGATGGTCGCTTTATCTGTGAATCATGTAGAATTTGGCATTTTGGTCACGACACACATCGCACATATATATTGTAAAACATCGCACACACAATATTGAACATCGGACGTATACATGTATATTGTAAAACATTGAATTTTGCAACGTTCGACACGCCATATCAATCGCCCTGTTAATGTTCGGGGCGGTGGGTACGAGCGAAAATGGAGCTGCGTAGTCGCTGGGGACAAGAACCACGGCTTCTCTATACTGGTTCCCGCCCCATAATGGTGCGATGGAACTGTAGTCTGGTTCCCCGACCTGACAATTTATCAGGAATAGTCAGAATCTTTTGGTCTGGTAACCAGACTAATGGAATTGGGTCTGGGAACCAGTTCGAAGCCTCTTTGGCCGTCTCTCTCTGATAGTTACAACGAAGGTATGGATGGGTCGTTAAAATCCTTCAATATCAACCTATTTTGCCCGGCATCATGCAATATAAAATTCATTACTGGCATTTTCGATATAATATCATTACTGTAGTGAGACTTTTGACTGAGAAAATTGAAGGTTTCCCATTAAATTTAGAGTTGTTTTGACATGTTTTATAACGTAATGTAGGTCTACGTAACACAGTACACATTTTACGGTGTGCTCAAGTAAAATTTTTAGACCCCCTAAATCATAAGCGTTTTTACATTTAGGCAGTGGATATTTAGCTGGCGCCAGCTTTGTTTTACTAGTTAACAATATTAAGCCGGCTTGGCACTGAATGTGCGCAGTGACTGTTTTTTTGGATTAAACAATTTTACCGTGTCCGTGACAAATCTTAGTAGTCTGGTTCCACGCAAACCTTGTCCTTGTGACTTCGTATCCACGAGATGGGAATCAGACCATTTATGATTATGATAGCCTTGGTCAATGCTCTCATCGTTATTCGTCCCGTATGCGGTCAATCGTCGCGCTACGCACATTCATGAAAAAATACAGCGCGAACAGTGACCTCATGCATGTCATGGGGTAGCCTCATAAATGTGGCCTATTTACTGGACTGCCTCCGTAAACATAGGCCACACATCCACATGTACAAAAATCGTGTCGATTTTGCCAAATTTTGATTTTCACCTTTAGGCTTAGTTTGTAGGATTTTTTTGCTTTAGAAGCATACTCACCCTCTTTATAGGCTAGTCAGAAAGTGCTGCCTTTTTCAAATGTCTAAGTTTTGTGAAATTTCATGTTGAAATTTTGATACGCAAATGTGTAAAAATGAATGTGGAAATTTCACAAAAAAAATATACATCTGAAAAAGGCAGCACTTTGTGATTAGCCTATAAAGAGGGTGAGTATGCTTCTAACATGTCTAAAGCAAAAAAAACTTACAAACTAAGCCTAAATGTGAAAATCAAAATTTGGCAAAGTCGACACGATTTTTGTACATGTAGGGATGTGATTTCTCCGGTTTTATCCGGAAATCCGTTTTTTTGGGCCTCAAAAGTCCACCAACGTGAATCGTGTGAATCCGTTGAGAAAATAGGGGGGTAGAATGTGCTAATTAATTATTCATAATGAGTTTTGCTTGCCGAAATATCCGAAATTTACTTACGGACATAAACTTCGTTGATCGATATGTATGCCGCACGCACATATTGAACACCCAATGTGAGAACGGTAATCCTTACTTTTAGGACCCCGTTCCTATAGGAAGGGAAAGACTCACCAAAACAGTTGACTAAATGACACTCAAAATTGACATTCTGATGTTTCTTGGCACATCTGAACAATTGGCAATGACACCTTCTTGAATATCAGCAGGTTTAATTTTGTGGAAAGAGGGCAGGGCTTTGACTTATGAGGGAAATTCGGGGGTAAAGGGCGACGATGACAACCAGAAAACAGACTCAAAAACCAAGATGGCAAACGTGAAAGCTTGATGCGATGAAAGCTCGATGCTGATTGGATGATAAAAAATAAACATCTTATTTTTTTTTTTTAGCAGCCAATCAGCATCGGGCTTTCATTATGTAAGGCTTTCACTTGTGTTGTGAGAACTACAACATGACGTCGACTGCGAAAAAAGGTAGGAAAGTCACATTTTCTTTGAAAGTGCTTTCAAAATTACAACTAACATGAGTTTATATGGAAAAAAAAGACTGCTTTAGCCTGCAAAAGTCACTTTGGTACTGGACAGTCATCTGCTAAAGTCAGTTTTGAACAGAACTCGTAAAAAAAAGAGGTGTCCTAAAAGTAAGGATTACCGTGAGAACGAAGTTGAAGACCATGCGGTTGCCATTAGTGCGATTATGTGATTTTTCGCTCGGGGCCGAGGTTGTGGTTATGTAGGTCTAGTTCCTGTGTTGATACTTCAGATGCACGTGTTGCGCTGGTCAGGTGCAGTAGCGTAGTGGTAATTTTGGTTCGGCGACTAATGCGAGCGCGGAGCGCGAAGCCCTTACGGCGTGGGGTCCGGGGCCCGCTTAAGGGCCCCGAAAAATTTTGGACTCTAGATGCTCTGTGGTGCAATCTGAGGCGATTCCCTGCCACTTTCCCCTGATTTTTTTTAGCAGAAGTGTTTAAAATTATAAGAATTTTGTTTTATTTGTTTCAATGATTGATACTCTTGCTCCTGGAAAGTTTCTTCTGTTTTCAAATTTTAGATTATGTTTACAATGTATAAATTGTTCCAAGATCGATGCTTTCTGATGTTTTTCTAACCATTTTTAGTAGTTCCTCAATGTTTTATAAAAAATTGGGATTTACTTTGTCAATATTAAGGGTGAGAACAAATCGCATGAACATTTCATATTTCAAGAAGCCTTGTGTTGTGTAGCGCTGCCGTAGTAGCAGTAGTTCCGATTTTAAATTTGTAAATAAAACCATCCGATCGGCAGGGAGAGAAAGTGTAAAACCATGGAGGTCTCAAGACAGAAAAAGTCGTCGGCGATTGCAATTTCAATATGCTACAACACAATGTGAAGGAGAAATCTCATTTTTGTTATGTTAAACAATATAATTGTAGATAATGACGATGAGAAATAATCACCGGGAATTGCTTCCTATCCCGGCCGCGGCCGGCCCGGCGTGCGGGCGCGGCGCGGGCCAGCCCACACCGGCTACGCCGGCGAACTACGCGACCAAATTTTCCCTCAGTCTATTCCTTCCTCCATGGAGAAAGCAACGCATTCGTGGAGCGCTAAAAAACTTGCTTTGTTGCAATACTTGCTGATTGGTTTTGTCCTAAGAACAAACAGATCCATTTTTACTACCAAACTTATCGAACTGTTATTATCAGCAACGAGTAGTGTAGTCAAAAATCCAAATTTTCGACAGCGACATTCTTCGAGAAGAATTCTTCACGCGCGGCCATCTTTGAGGACGGATCCATTGATATCGTAGGGGTGCTAACCTTTCTTTGGACATCGTTCCTCGAATAAATCCTTTACGAAAATTATGTTCCGACGTTGAAGAACTTATTTTCAAACAGTAAAATGTTTCGGACTTGATAAAAAGTATTATTTATAATTTTAGAACAGTTGAAATGCTTGTAAATATTGACCTTAGGAAAGCACACCCGATACCGCAAAATGGTGTGGTCCACAGAGCGCTCTGTACGTGACGCTCTGTTGGTGGCACGTACGTCCGAACGTTGCGCTGTATCTACGCAGCACAAAACAGCACGTGCTTATTGCTATCATAGCGAATGCGTGTGGCGCAGCATCACGGTAGGGGTATCGTACGGGGTACGTGCGGTGGGATCGTTGTTTATTTTTCGCTGTGTCGTATGGCCAGTGCGCAATGCTCAAAGTCGCTGCGCTTGTATACGAACAAACGGCAAATATTTTTTTTTCGCAACCAACATTTATAGCGTAGCGGTAGCGTAGCGGCGCGATTAAAGCGTAGCGCTTATTTCCGAAAGCGTAGCGGGTGCTAGCGCTATTTGATGCCTGGCTAGAACACTGGCGGGGCTAATATGTGGAGTGTCCAATCACACCTTGGTAGATCCGGAGGTCATCAAATTATTTGTAGCTATTCCGCCTTTTGCAGACGTGACAGGAACCACAGTTTTTGTGCATTGGTGCCGTGTGCAGAGACATACAATGTGTACGTGTATGGATTATGTAGGGTGCCACGTTTCACTATGCAAGTTTCCACGCAACGGTCGACCAATAAGAAAACGACATTTAAGGTCAGCTAAGGCTATTAACGTAATGAGCACCACCCCCAAAACCTCACATGGACGATTGAACCAAGGCGCTAGATCGGGTCCAACTGATTTGCATAAAAATAGTGAGGTCACTGTTTGTGCTGTATTTTTAATGCACTGCATGCATAGACATATGACTGCATGCATAGCGCTAGCGAAGATATTGTTTACCGCGCTACGGCCGGATGAATAACAACTAGCGCCTTGACCAAGGCTACCATTATGACCATAATTGACGCAGGTAACGCTTGCAGTGCGCACGTGTTGTTCAACGCAAATTGAATGCGAGTGCGTCAAAACATATCCTCGTCATTTAAGGTGGACTGACGATACAATTTCGGACTTTGTAAAGTTTGAAAAAATGTTGCAAAACGCCACTTTTTTTCTTCATAGGCCTATGTCATCTCAATGAAAGTCATTCATTTCAAAAATAATGATAAGACATGAATCTGGGACTAAGAGTGAGAAACATTTCCAATTTTGTTAGGAAATAAATAACTTTAAAAATGTTGTCGACTGTACTAGACTTTGTACACAATCGCGGAAGTGGCGTCAGGTTGCAACATTATTTTTCCATAATATAGGCACACTTTGCCCCATAAATGTGGCCAATTTACTGGATGCTGGACTACCTCTGTAAATATAAAAGGCCACACTTGGAACATTGTAGGTTTACCCGAAAATGTAAAACTTTGTCAATCTTTTGTTTTCACATTTAGACTTTGTTTGTAGTTTATTCATGCTTTAGAAGCATACTCGACCTCTTTAAAGCGATAAAAAATTAGTCCCCCCTTTTTCAGACGTCCATATTTAGTGTAATTAGTGTATCTAAATTCCAACACGAAACTACAAAGTCTAAATGTGAAAATAAAAACATGACAAAGTTCTACATGTTCGGGTGCATGTTCCAAGTGTGGCCTTTATTTATGGAGATAGTCCAGTAAATTGGCCACATTTATGGGGCTAAGGCATACTCTGCAAATAAATGTAGGTTTGAATTGAAAATATTACAAGAACAATATTCTTATATTTCTTTTAGTAAGAAAGAAATAAATGAAAGTAAAACAAGGCTGCATAAAAAGTCTGGCGCCATCCCATTCAACAGTTAGGAAATACATTCCGGGAACAAGACAAAAATGGCTACCTCATGAATGAGGTCCATAGTTTTACCTTTTCATGTCCTGTTCAAAAATTGTCATTTTGTCCAACCCCTTTCGACGTCAACTGCAAATGATGTTTTCTCACGATGGTCTTCTGACACATTGTCATGGTGACACTGCCTTTTGGCAAGAACTGATGCAGTTACAAATATCCGTCATTATTTTTCTTCACACCGCAAAACGTTTTGTTTGGTTTGTTTGTTTTATAACTTTCCTGAGTTTACAAAGTTCTTAAACGAAAAAGGAAGAATTCCATACATGGACATCACTGATTTTTTCCCCGCAGTGACTTATCAGCCATCAGAAAGCGATATGTCCCAAAAAGTCAAACTCGGCAGGCAAAATAGCAAAGACTTTGCTGAGAAAACACTTGGAATCGTTTTAGACCAGTCTTATTCATAGGGTTTGTAAACAGGTCGCCAAGTCACGTCTAGATATGGAAGTGGTGTAAAACTCTTTCCGAAGAAAAAATTCCATAAAAATATCAAGCCATCCAATGAATATAGAAAGAATGCAAGTCAACCCTGAACTTTACGTTTGAAGGATTTTAACCCTAACCGCCCTGAATCCTCCAAAATCCTTTTTGCAAATTGGAGGAATTTGCAGGATTGAGGTTACATGGCAAAAGTGCGTCGCCGATTTCAGAGTATGCACTGTGTCAAGGTCTTGGGCCGGACCTTGTGTTGTTTATGCTCAGCCGTGCATAAATGTAGTCCTTGATTATACTTGAAATCCTCCGCACTGCTCCAGGATGTCACTGCCTCAGCCTCAGCCTATTGACAGTCATAGCCGGAGGATTTTGCAGAATTCAGGCAGTGGTCACCCCTCCATGGACCATATTCAAGAAATAATGGAAGAATTTGCAGGATTGAGGCTACATCCTAGCAAAAAAGCCTAGGGAGTTAGGGTTAATATTCATTTTAACATTGTGTTCCCCATGCTCTTCCACAAATTCGATTTTATTTTTTTTCTATGAATAAATTTTCAACTGGTAAGTTTTATTCCAATAAAAAAAAAACCTTTTTTTTTTAAACTTGTTTTACGACATCGGCAACCCTCTTTTGGCACAAACAAAACGGATCTGTTTTCAAGCAGACTGGCTCCTGGACCTTACATTATAAATACCGATTGTGGGGCCGGAACCAGCCTACCCTGCGAAATGGAATTGTTTTCTGGCAGCCAATAATTCTAAGTAAAAAAGTAAAAATTCAATAGTCGGACATCATGAACGTGGGCCAAATTTTTTGTTGTTTTTTTATTTTTTTTTCCAGTCAATGTCTCTTTCAAAAGTGAATAACTTAAATACCGCTCGAAAAATAGCAGTTAACATCTTATTTTGGAAGTTGAAGGTAGCATGTTGAACTCATGTTTAATACAATGTGTTTATTCATATTCATAATATTCATTTTAAGCAATTTATTTATTGTTTGTGTTCATACAGTTGTCATCACCGGAGAAAGATGGCACCCTCCGTCAGACCTCTGGTTCGGCACAAAATTGTCAAGAAGAGACTGAAGAAGTTTAAGCGTCATCAGTCAGACCGCTACTACAGAGTCAAGGTACATATAGCAACCATGCCTTAACCCTAACCACCCTGAATCCTCCAAAATCCTCTTTGCCAAAGTGGAGGAATTTAGAGGATTGAGGTTACATGGCAAAAGTGCATTTCTGATGTCGTCGGATGCACTTTGTCAAAGTCTTGGGCCGGACCTTGTTGTTTTTGCTCAGCCATGCATAAATAAAGGCCTGGATTATGCTTGAAATCCTCCGCACTGCTCCAGAATGTCACTGGCCAAGCCTCAACATACTGACAGTCACTGCTGCAGGACTTGGGCAGTGGTCACCCCTCCACGGACCATATTCAAGAAATAATGGAGGAATTTGCAAGCTATATGCCATTTTTCCATGAGGCCAATTGAGGATTTTGCAGGATTGAGGCTACATCCTAGCAATAAGGCCTAGGGAGTTAGGGTTAAAATCTTTAGGCACCTGTCAGGGACGTGGTCCCTCATCCTTCTACATCAAGTTTTCTCCAGATAAAAAGTGTGTTTTCAGTTGCTATTTTCCCAGCAATAGAAAAGTTGCTCACTTTTTGTAATGACCATGGATGCAAAAAACATCCACACGAGGCTTAGTTAATATTGAATTACTTCTTAACAAGAATTCAGCTCTCTGGCCGTGCAGGCTCATCTTTGTGTAAAATTAAAACCCTTTTGCAGAGGTTTCAGACGCCTAAAATTGAAATGAAGTAGTTTTGGGTAGGTTCTTGTTTAGTTCTTTGGTTTCGTTCAAACAAAACAAACAAATTGACAATTCGTTCTGAGACAAAAATCCTTATTATGGAAGAGCACGGGGTCACGGTGTGCTATTGAAAGGGGTTTCGGTAATAAAGTGTCACTCCATGAGCTAGTCGGCATACTGCAAATGATGTTTTCTCACGATGGTCTTCAGACACCACCATGGTGATATTGCCAAATGGCACTCGCTGATGCAGTATTGCTGTTCCAAAGATGTAAATGTGACGTAATATTCACCTTTTCAAAGGTTGGGGAATGGGCCGGGTAGCAGGGATATAGTCCAGCGCATCACTAGTCCAGTCACCAGTCGATCACAAGTCCAGTCACAAGTAATAAGGGATGAACAATAACAGAGGAATGCCTTTGTCAAAGCTCAGGCAATAAAACAATAAAAGAGTAGTTCTGCTTCCGGTTTCTCTACTTACCCTATTCTGACAGCCCTTACCCAAATTTGTGAATGGGAAAAATGAGAAAATACACCCAAAACCATCAATTATTACATTTTACCCTTGACTACACACAGACGCCTCCATATGATCGTACACACAAAAATTTGCCCCCAAAGAAATCCCCACCTACCTACCTACCCTATTTTCAAATGCCATGTGATCGGAAGCGGAACTTTGTTTTGTTTTTTGGCCTCATTCAGGCATGCAACTTGTCCTCGGATCAGCTGATTTCCTCGCTTTTCACTTCTCAAGACTGCCATTACAAATTGAAAAACACTGTACAAATTCTTGTGTAGTTTGAAGTTTCCTCGTTTTTCCTAAATTCCTGGTTGCATGCCTGCTCATTGGAATAGCTTGCGAGTTGAATTGTGACTGGATGTCTTGTGGTGGTCTTGCAGGGACTTGCGTTACGGTAATAAGGTTCAGATGACATCTCATCGGAACCATTTTTTTCTTCGTTTTCCACAGACCAACTGGAGGCGACCCAAGGGTATCGACAACAGAGTGCGTCGTCGCTTCAAGGGTCAGATGAGGATGCCCAACATCGGCTACGGCAGCAACAAAAAGACCAAACACATCCTGCCCAACGGCTTCCGCAAATTCCTCGTACACAATGTCAAGGTAATGCACCTTGAGTGCGTTCGATTACTCCCCCCCCCCCTTCTCACGCTTACTCGTGCAAGTGCGACAGCGCTCATTTGACTTCTCGTGCTTACTCAAGCCTGGCCCAAGTAACTGACTCACCAAGCCGGTTACTTGGGTAAGTATCCCATAAGGCCATGCAATAAACATGGCTGCCAACGTGACATCCGGTGGGCGCCTCAAGCCGTGTCCGAAATGGGCTTCCAGAGCTAGCTACGGCTACGGCTATTGTCAGCGCGTCCCCGCGTATTTTCAATTGGCGTGAACCTAGACCTAGCTCTAGACAGTTGATTCGGATGCAGCCTCAGTGTCGTGCCAAAGTTCAACTTTCCAGCTCTTGCCCGAAACTTTACCTGAAACCGTTCGTGTATTTAGCTCCACTGCGCATGTCTGTCAGCACGCGAGGAGCCAGGCGCGAGTAAGCTGGGGCAAGTAATTGAACGCACTCCTTGCTCTCTGACCTGTGGTGCTTATTGTAATTTGTGACTAACCCAGACACACAGTTGATTTCAGTAATGACAAGTAAAAGAAAAAATGACTTGTTTCTCATCCCCTCCCGCTGACTTTTTTTCTCCCCTCCCCCTTTTTTTTTTGTACATTGATACATTTGCAATTAAGGCCTATTTTGTGAATATATTGTCAATTTATTGATTTTTATGCTCAGGCAGGAGCTTCTACATGTCACTTGGTGGTTGGTCGGTGTGTCCGTCCGTCTGTCTGTCTGTCTGTTCCCCAAAAATTGACCAAAAGTATGGTGTTTTATATGTGCCATCGGTGTGGCACTTTCCAGCTCTGGCAGGGATCATTTTGATCAATTTCATGCAAGACTCCTTGCAACACGGCCAGAGCTTATCGTGCACTCGCACTGCTAAGCATAAACAATACAAGGTGAAGCTTAAGATACCTTGACACAACGCATCCTCTAACATCATCCGGCACAAAAATGGCACACAGCCTCAATCCTTCAAAATCCTTCAAAATCGCCCAGGCCTGGTGCATTTAGGAGGGTTCGGGTTACCCTTAACTCCCTAGGCCCTCTGGCTAAGATGCATCCTCAATCCTGCAAAATCCTCCAATTGCCACCAAGAAAAAAAATGGATTCAGCCTCGATCCTCCAAAATCATCCGTTATTTCTTGCATTTAGTCTGTGGAGGGTGACCACTGCCTCAATCCTCCAAAATCCTCTGCCAATTACTGCTATGGTTTGAGGCAGAGCGAATGGCGTTCGGAAGCAGTGCCGATAAAATACGAGGAAAAAACAGGGCTGATTTATGCATGGCTGAACATTACCAATGCAGGATATGGCCTACTGGCTTGACGTAATGCATCCTCCACAAAAAAAAGCGATACATCTCTGCCATTCGTCCTCAATCCTCTAAAATCATCAAAAAGGGGCAGGAGGATTTTGGAGGATTGAGGAGGATTAGGGTATAATGGAAGGCGTCATCCACATTCAGTTGTGCAGCTTCTAACGCCACAGTCCTTTTCTTTCCCTACAGGAGCTGGAGATTCTCATGATGACGAACCGACGCTACGCCGCCGAGATCGCCCACGGCGTCTCGTCCAGAAAGCGCAAGAGCATCGTGGAGCGCGCCCAGCAGCTGGCCGTCAAGGTGACCAATGGCCACGCCCGCCTCCGCAGCGAGGAGAACGAGTAGATTGGGACTCTGGAATAGGGGGCGAGTGGGCTCTGGGAAGGGGCAAGGGGAGTTGGTTTCTGTAGACTCGATACAGAGATGCATTCCAAAACAGGCATCTAAATATATTAACCCCGCTCAGATAACCCGTCTGATGTGGCCACTTGTTTAAGTTTGACCAGATTGGACTGGGTTCCGATGATGACTTATCGCACGTTGCAAACCTCTTCATAGTGGCCACCTTGGCTTTTGGTGAACCTCTGGAAATTGGCCACCTGTTTTCAGTCTCGTTAGAGATTTTGTAAAGGAATGGAGAAGTCAAAAAGGAGGAAATAAATGTGGCAAAGCTGGAAATAAAAATTGTTTCGTTTTCCGTTTACTGCATGTCTGGTGTCTGTTGGGTGAACTTTAAATTGATTTAAAGGGAATATACATCATTTACTTTTGCTGTAAGTTTCAGAAATGGATGGAATTGGGAGGTTGGAAATATATAGCAAATGTAGTTACACTGACTTTTTTTAGGTTTTGGGTTCGAAAATGCTATAAAAACAGAGAAAAACAATAATTTTCCTGTAGTATGGCTCCCTGACTCCATATAAGAAGAAACAGCAGTTTACATACATTGGGGAATTGTAAGGTCAGGGAACCAGTCTAGCTGGCTTGTACCCGTTCATAGGTGGGTAATCGATTGCTAACAAGTGCGATGGTCAACTGGGGCCAGTATTTGAAAAAAGCCAGTTTTTTTCCAATGCTGGTCGGCCGACCAGCGTTGGAAATTGATACAAAAATACCACTTTTCTTGAAAATGACAGTATACCAGGTGCCATGATTTTACAGGATGCTTTACACTGTCGTTCACTAACAGTCCAGCAAGGTATTTCAAAATGATTTGGTAGTTATATTTTTTGATGTTTGCAAATGTTGTATTTTCCCTTTAAAATAACAAGTCTTTGAAAATAACAAGTCACAGCCCGATGAACACGGATAATAATTGTGAAGCGCTTTGAGACCTTTGGTATAAAGCACTATACATGTATAAGCACCACATTACTGGGATATACAACATTTGCTTCTGCTGTAATTTTCAGAAATGGATGACTTTTGGGGGTTTGATATTATCACACTGCGGGAAAAACTGATAAACAATAATTAACCTGTAGTCTGGTTCCTATAGACGACGTGGGGGGGGGGGGGGTTGTAAGGTTGGGGAACCGTTCTAGCTGGCTTGTACCTGTTCATTCATATAGGTGTGTAGCATTTGCAAACAAAATGGGAACTACATATAATGGATGAATTGGGGGCAGTATTTGAGGAAAACAGTTTTTTTTCCAATGCTGGTTGGCCGACCAGCATTGATAAAAATGGAAATTGAAAAAAGTACCCCTTTTTTTTTTTAAATGACGGCACACCTGCCTGTCGTGATTTTTCAGGATGTTTTAGGTCGTCACTTAACAGTCCGGTATTATTTCATAATAATTTGGTAAACATGTATTTGTTTTTTGATGTTTGCAAATACATTCTATTGTTAAACACCTTCAAGTCAAAAACACCTGATATAAAATGGAAAAAAAAAGACAACTGCATGCACTTCCTCACAACTTCTGATACTTTTTATTAAATTTATTGGTACAAGAAAAAAATACATGGAAAAAAAAGTACAGTACACAACAGCTCCCTCCCAAACCCATAACTTTTTTTGGTAGAACTTTTTTTTGGGGGGGGGGGTACATCTCGCATACATGTATTTACCCACTGCTGAAAAAGTCAAACTGTTGAGGACGAAACATTTTACGTGTACAGTCGAGTCTCGTTATAACAAACTCGTTCAGACCTAGCCAAATTGTTATATCAGAATTTTGTATTTAAGAGGAACATCAGTCCCATTCATTGTGCACATAAATGCACAGTCGCGACTAAGGCTTTTTGTTTTGTTATAACCAGAATTTTGTACTAACGAGATTCGACTGTTTATAGGCACGGCAGTTTCGGGCACTACAGTGACTCGAGGGTTAAAGGCATACATTTTGGGTCATTTGCTTTCATGCACTTTTTTGTTACCAATAGCAACAGCACTCAAACTCCAAAGACAATTGGATCGAATCACATTTGGCATCCACGAAGTCTTCTGATGACAAAAACAAATTGTTAGGCCCCCCCCCCCTTTTTTTTAAGTAAGTTCCTCTAAGCGTAGTAATTCAAGTTGGCTTTCTTCTTTGCTTGGACCTCCAAGATGCCATCCATGTAGTCTTCATGAGCTAGCTCCACCGCACCTCGTCTTAAAGCAATCATGCCCTGCAGAACCAAAGACACAAAAAAAAAACTGTGACATTGCGTTCAGATCTGTACAAGATGCTAGTCCATCGCATCCTCAGCTAATGCTGGTACATGTACCCATATATACACCTGTGTGGAGAGAGGCAAGTGGGGGTAAAATGGCTTGCCCAAGGACACAGCTGCATTCGACCCTAACCACTAGGCCACACTCCCAAAGAATTTTGCTGCAGGATTGTGAGATGTTTGTGCTTACCGCTTCGACACACACTGCTTTGCACTGAGCTCCATTGAAGTCGTCTGTACATCGAGCCAACTCCTCAAAATTAACGTCAGTTCTGAAACATTTCAAAAGAAACTTGAATTCTTATTTCTCTTTCAACGTTATGAGATACACGACACAAAATAAGGGTGCCATTGGACTAGAGGCTTGAGAATTGACCAGAGTGAATCAAATTAGGTTTTTGCCCTTCACCGACGTTTTTAAACACTGTATACTCAGTGTGTTACCTCCCGAGCGAAAGTTGGAAAAAATCACTCGGGTGGGACTCGAACCCACGACCTCCTGCTTTCTAGTGCAGATGTCTTACCACTCGACCACCCAACTAACGGGATCGGTTGGCCGGTTCATTTGCTTTCATGCATTTTTCTTTTACCAATAAAGACAATTGGATCAAATCACATTTGGCATCCATGAAGTCTTCTGATGACAAAAACAAATTGTTAGCCCCCCCCCCCAGGATGAGTGACTTGACACTTGACCAGAGTGATTTCAGACTCGATCAGAGCGACATGAGACTTGACCAGAGTGATTTGAGACTTGACCGAAGTGATTTGAGACTTGACCAGAGTGATTTGAGACTTGACCAGAGTGATTTGAGACTTGACCAGAGTGATTTGAGATTTGACCACAGTGACTTGAGACTTGACCAGAGCGACTTCAGACTTGACCAGAGAGTCTTGAGACTTATAAACCCAATTGGCGTGAGACTTGACCAAAGTGACTTGCGACTTGACCAGAGTGACTTGAGACTTAACCAGAGCGACTTTAGACTTGACCAGAGTGATTTGAGACTTGACCAGAATGACGTAAGACTTGACCAGAGCGGCTTGAGACTTGACTGGAGTGATTTGAGACTTGACCACAGTGACTTGAGACTTGACCAGATTGACTTGAGACTTGACCAGAGTGACTTGAGACTTGAGCAGAGTGACTTGAGACTTGACCAGAGCGACTTGAGACTTGACCAGAGTGACTTGACACTTGACCAGAGTGACATGAGACTTGACCAGAGTGACTTGAGACTTGACCAGAGTGACATGAGACTTGACCAGAGCGACTTGAGACTTGACCAGAGTGACATGAAACTGGACCAGAGTGACTTGAGACTTGACCAGAGTGACTTGAGACTTGAGCAGAGTGACTTGAGACTTGACCAGAGTGACTTGAGACTTGACCAGAGTGACTTGAGACTTGACCAGAGTGACTTGAGACTTGACCAGAGTGACTTGAGACTTGACCAGAGTGACTTGAGACTTGACCAGAGTGACTTGAGACTTGACCAGAGTGACTTGAGACTTGACCAGAGTGACTTGAGACTTGACCAGAGTGACTTGAGACTTGACCAGATTGACTTGAGACTTGACCAGAATGACTTGAGACTTGACCAGAGTGACTTGAGACTTGACCAGAGTGACTTGAGACTTGACCAGAGTGACTTGAGACTTGACCAGGGTGACTTGAGACTTGTCTGTAGGGTGAAATTGCACAAGGGCAAACAGCTAGACCCTGGTACATTGGAAAATCCACAAGTTTATCTTGCATTTTTCCTAGAAACACACAAACCACCATTGTACAATTTGCATGCATACTGGATCAATGCGAAGGACAAGGTGCTTGAAGCTTGTCCAAATACAAGCATAAAAAAAATTGTACAAAATTCAGCCACCACAGTTGCGATGTAGTGCGGTGTCACACAGCAAATTATTGAACAAATGTGACAGAGTTTTAAGACAACTTTATGACTACGGTGATTTTAAGCCCAAAACAACTTCACTAGGGCATAGCTAAAAGGCAGGATTAAAACTACAAGCATCGATGTTATGCAATTCGCTTTGGTTTCTCCTTTTGCATGAAGGCTTAAAAAAGACCATTTTTAATGAAATGCTTGCCGATGCTCACCCAACGTTCATCTTCCTGGAGTGAATCTGCAAGATTCTTGCCCGGGCCTCCTCGTTGGGGTTCGGGAATTCAATCTTCCTGTCCAATCGGCCGGAGCGGAGCAAGGCCGGATCCAGGATGTCCACTCTGTTTGTGGCAGCTATGACCTAAATTAAAAAAACAAATTGTTATCAACAATACTGTTCAAATCTTCAGATTAATACAATAATAAGCCTAGTTTCCATATGTACATTAAGCTTTATGCAGACGGCGCAGACATTGTGAGGAAACGCCGGCAAAGTTGAACCGGATTCAACTTTTCCGATCTTCTGCGAGACATTTTGTCCGTCTGTCTGGGTTGTCGGCGACATCTGCAGACGAAATGTTTCCATATGTCCGCGTTGCAGTTTGGGTCTTGTTTGTGTTGCTCTCTGTGTTTCTGATGTTGACATGGAAACTAAGCTTTACTGGTTTTGAGGGGAAATGCCGACGTTCCAGTGATATTATCACCTCTGATCTTTAAATGTTCTGGCACTGTTCTCTCAGAATCTTTCAATGGCCCATGTAACCCCAGACTTTGCACTGACCCCTTTGACCATATCTTCTGGTGAGCTCTGCATTCTACGACCTTCCAGTACCCCCAATTTGACCCCTGACCTTTCCAGTGACCCCATTTGACATCTCACCTTTCCAGTGAACTTAAAATTATAATTTGGGGGGAGGCTAATCATCCTTGCTCGCAGCTGAGAAGCTGAATTGCGAAGGACGCGGCTACATTGGGTCGAGCTTATGGCATGTAAAGGAGCCCTTGGCAGCCGCCATACGACCCATGCATGACCACGGAGCACAGCCAGAGATTGAAAGGGTTGATTTTGCGGAAGGAAAACTGAAGAGCCTGGAGAAAAACCCTCGTGGCACATGAGAGAATCAACCAACAACTCTACTCACATAATGATCCGAGCCAGGAATCCAACCCGGGCCACAGTGGTGAGAGGCGAGCGCTTTACACACTAGCCACTCAATGCCACCCACTTATTTGACATCTGACCTTTCCAGTGACCTCTGAGCTTTCCAGTGACCTCTGACCCTCCCAACGACCCAATACGACCTCTCACCTTGATCTCCTCGCTGGAGCTGAACCCGTCCAGCTGGTTCAGGAGCTCCAGCATGGTGCGCTGGACTTCGCGGTCCCCGGCCTTCTCGCTGTCGAAGCGCTTGGTGCCGATGGCGTCCAGCTCGTCGATGAAGATGATGGCGGGCAGTTTCTCCTTGGCCAGGGCGAAGGCGTCTCGCACCAGCTTGGCGCCGTCGCCGATGAACATCTGGACCAGTTGGGGCCCAGCCAGTTTCAGGAATGTTGACTAAACGAGGCAAAAATTGGGGGGTCTTTTGTTAACAGCGACAGATCACGTACTCTGAGTATCACCCACTATCCATAAAACCATGTCTCCTGTCTAACGTCTGATATATCAAAGCATGCAGATTTATGCGAGCCCCCACCTCAGTCATGGGAGTCGACTTTACTAAATCGTGACATCATTTCATCCCCACATCAGGACTAAATGTTTGATTGGTCAATTCGAAGGCAGTGTTTGTAGTACGACGACAGCCAGGCACGTATCTCGTAACATGATACAGAGCGCGTGACCACAGCCTTTGTTGCTGTGTCTGGTTTTTTTTGTATCCATGTCTGTGACGCGACAACGGTTGAATGACCGAAGACCCGATATAGAAAGCGGCCGCTGATTGGTCAAAATCTAGAGGTCAAGATGTGGTCGTCTTGCATAATTAATCAACGAATCTGCTTAGCCATAGACTACAGTCCACGGTGAACTTTATTCCAACTTTTTAGGATTATTACAAATCGAGAGTACTGCATTGTATTAATATTAACCCACAGCACCTACACCACATTGTACTACTAGTGGGACAGGTAGGGGAAATATTTGGGGGAGTTGTGCCTTTGATGATACAAGCACGGCATTTGGCACACAGTCAGAGTATGTCTTAAAGGGAAGATACATTTGCAAACATCAAAAAACGAAATGATCAAATTCTCACAAAATACCTTACTGAATTGTTAGGGACTGACGTCCAAATCATCCTTTAAATTCATCGTGGCTCCTGGTGTGCTGACATTTTCAAGAAAAACTGTATTTTTCCAACGCTGGTCGGCCGACCAGCGTTGGAGAAAACAAGCTTTTTTTCAAAAACTGTCCCTAAGTTTTCATATTTAGTTATTCTGACTTTTCTTTGCAATTGATTAGCCTACAATTCTCTGAGCCTACAATTCCTTAAGTGTATTAATTGCTCTGTTTCATTTTAAGTGGGGTCAGGGAACCAGACTACAAGAACATGATAGGTTTTCTTGGGTTTTCCAACGTCTACAAGCCCAAAACGTGAAACAAGTCAGTTTAACAATATTTGCTATAACATACTGATCCTCCAAATCCATTTATTCCTGAAAATTACAGCAAAAGCAAATGTTGTACATTCCCTTTAAGAAAAATACATGTACTTGGCTATAGGGCCATCGCAGATTTGTCCTTTGAACAAATATAGGTAGAATAACAAGCAATTTTCAAATTTTTCAAAATGGCTGCCATTGCTTGTCAAGATCTGGAGGGGCAATTTCATCTCAATCCCGAACCTGTAGTAAGGTCCCAAAAAAGGGGGGAGGGGGGCAAAACAGGGATTTACTGTGTTCTGGGAATGTTACCTTTGTTTGAGCAGCGCATGCTCTGGCCATGAGTGTCTTCCCGGTACCCGGCGGTCCATAGAGTAGCACACCCTTTGGCGGCTGGATACCAATGTTCTCAAACCGTTCTTTGTGTGTCATTGGTAGGACGACTGCCTCTATTAACTGAAGGATTAAAAAAAAATGAAGTACATGTAACCCTGACCCAAAAAGAGGTCTTGGGTTATAGTATTATTTTATATGACTGTGTTTACTATTTGCATAATTTCCCTTTTCTAATCTTTTTTATGGTGTTTCATCTTTTCTACTGGTGACTTGTGTTCCAGTAGACCTTTGATCTTTTCCTACTTTTGTTAAAGTCTGTCTTTGATCTTGCCCACTTCCTGGAAGAATAGAGGATGTCTTTTGTGTCCTCTGCCTTTTATTACTGACTGGTGCCCCAGTTGTGTACTCCTCCAGGAGCTAAGCAGGATGTAGGGACACTTAATCCCTGGTTGTTGATCACACCTTGCAGAAGCTGTGAAAACCACAAACTCTGCTGAGTGTTCATCTGGCTGGTTACTAAATGACCAATCAGTATTAGAGTCTTGTGTGACAATTTGAAGTTTGACCAATGAGAGCCTGGCTAGTCATGTGATCAGGGCATGGTCTTGGTGCTAGCTGCCCCAAAATTTTAGCAGAGCTTGGCATTCCTGATTCTGCCACCGTGCTGACTGCATGCCTGCCATTTTCACCAGCCATTTTGCATCATTTTGTTGTTCGATTGGAGGATCGTGATTCCAAGCTTCCCTCCTTTTTGCACGAATGTTGGCTCTCTGTTTTAGGTAAGTTGAGTAATTATTTATCCTGTTTAGATTATCATAGTCATTACCTTTTCACTGTGACTTTTGTAAGTTGTGAAGAGAATTGCCCGAATTGATTTATTTTCTATGAAGTCTGGACTTCACAAAGTTTAGTGAGTCTAGACAAATTTTATAAGAGAGAAGACTCTGGCATTTTTTGTATATTATTACCAAGGTTAATGATGTTCAGAGAGATTCTAAAAGGATATTCACTTGAAGAGTTTTGCATCTTTTATTGCTACCTTTAGACAACTGTTTTAGCAAATTGTGTAGTAATTGGATCTGTGCTTTTTCTATTTTTAACCTTTGAAGTTACATGTAGTGGTTTGAGGTCAAACCAAAAATGAGTAATGCTCCAGATTTTATTCAGCATCGTGTACAGATTTTTGTATTTTTTATGAAGTCAGGATTTACCACCCATCGTATCTGTGATGTTTTTGTGGTAAACTGACTAAAGTCCTACAGTCTGGGCTGATTAGCTGGTTTTGTTGAAGTTCTATTCCACGGTTGCGACTTGCGGTACTTGTTAAAGTACTTTACGAATATTTGACTATTTTTTTGTGATTTGATTTACCCAAACTCAAAGACACAAATTGATGTCTTGTGATAGAGTTTGGGTTATACAAGAAAAGATGCACACTTGTGTAATATAAATTGTAGGTTCTAGTTTTTTGGTGTTTGCATATTATTTTTTGTGGATCGAAACTAGAGATCTACATTTGAGGTTATCTCATGATTAAGTTTTGGAAGTTAGTTTTCCCCGTACATAACAGTTCGATTAGAGGTAGAGTTCCTTTATTTTTATTTGTGTCTCATGTACAACACTGAGAAAAGTAATCCTTTTAACGTGCCTGGTTTTGAAGTCGTTCAAAGTCAATGGGTTAGATTATTGTCTAAGAAGTACTAGGCGACAAGTTGATTTCTTTGACATTTTTTCTATGATCATGATGATTAAGAGCTTTTCTGTACATGTTAATTAACATGTAGGTTAACATTCAATTTAAAGTTTTCGCACATGATGTGTGATTACGGAAGTGTGTTATTTACATGTAGAGAGGTTAGCCAGTTTGATCTAACTTCGTAGTGTTAGATAATATTAGTAATGTGGCATGGACCACCATGTAACTCTCTGTTTTAGGCTAAAAAGACTGGACCGTGTCACTTCAAGGGAGAGCTAGGCGGAGCCCTCTGCGTGTTCCCCGATCTGCCCTCAAGACACCATATTGCCTGCTCCAGCACTTCTGAGATCCATCGGTATCCCCGACGTCCGAGACAAACAGCTGTCCAGCACGTCGGAGAACCATCATTACCTTCGGCATCCAAGACATTGGAGTGACCCTAGACGCAGCCATCAGCCCTACGCCAGACACAGCCACCAGCATTGCCCTAGACAAAGCCACATCATCTGTCAAGACTCCGCAAGTATATCTTTGTTTTACTGTACCAACAAATGACAAGAGTTGTCATTTCTACCTCATCTTCAACTGAACCCTTCATCTACTAGTCTACTTCCATTGTTCTTCAATTATCTCCAAGTTCTTCTACACACTATGATGGACTCCGAACTACCGCGGATGGATGAATCGCGAGTCTAACCATTTTATAGTTTGGCGCCTTTTTTTTTTTTTTTTCTGAGCTCTAGCTTTGTATTTTAAATTTTACAGGATCCTGTGTTTTCTGTGAATTATATTTAACCTCATTGCATTTTTCATTTGTATTGCCATTACTTGAGACCACTTTATTTCTGGCAATAAAGCATATTTCATTGTGTACGTAAATCCTGAATTGTGTGAAGTCAAGAGTTCTTTTTTCAAAAGGGAGTTAAATTAATATAAAATTTGGTTCCTGTTATTTTGAAATGTGAACCACGGGTTACATACATGTATGTCATTTCGGTATTATAATCTACATATACAGCTGGGAAAGCCCTATTTCTGGTCTACAACGACGCATTATTTTGTGTCAATTCCTCTGAAAATTCCAGTTTCTTTCCCTTTCCCTGAGGCTCATGTTTTGTTTTTGTTTTTTTGTTTTTGGGGGGTTTGGGGGTTTTTGGGGGATTTTGAATGGAAATGTGCCGTTGGGCAAGGCGTTTAAAGAGAAAATACAACATTTGCAAACATCAAAAAATAAAACTACTAAATCATTTTGAAATACCTTGCTGGACTGTTAGTGAATGACAGTGTAAAGCATCCTGTAAAATCATGGCACCTGGTATACTGTAATTTTCAAGAAAAGTGGTATTTTTGTATCAATTTCCAACGCTGGTCAGCCGACCAGCGTTGGAAAAAACTGGCTTTTTTTCAAATACTGGCCCCAATTGACCATCGCACTTGTTTGCAATCGATTACACACCTATGAACGGGTACAAGCTAGCTGGACTGGTTCCCTGACCTTACAATTCCCCAATGTATGTTAACTGCTCTGTTTCTTCTTATATGGAGTCAGGGAACCAGACTACAGGAAAATGATTGTTTTTCTTGGTTTTTATAGCATTTTCGAACCCAAAACCTCAAAAAAGTCAGTGTAACTATATTTGCTATATATTTCCAACCCCACAATTCCATCCATTTCTGAAAATTACAGCAAAAGCAAATGATGTATATTCCCTTTAAATACTTGACCACTACGTAACAAGTCTGCCATCCATCCCTCCATACCTCTTGAATCTGTTTGTCCAGTCCTCCAATGTCGCTGTACTGCTCTGTGGGTCTCTCGTCGACTTCCATGGCTTTAACGCGGGAATCAAACCTAAACAGGGGGAGGCCAAAAAAAGTCACGTTGTGAGAGATCTTACATAATGACTGAATACTTTTTTTTCAGTGCAAAGTTGAAGACACAAACAGCGTGCAGGATACAGTAGCGTTGCTAGGATGTTTTTTTTCAGTAGGAGGTGCAAATCAAAGGAAGGATGGGGGATGGGGGGGACCTGGGCCTAATTTGACACAAGAGGGTGCTCTTTTTTCCCTTTATTCTTCTCTCTCGTTTTAGTTATTATTTTGCTAAATACTTAGAGGTGCAAGAGGATGCATAGGATCAATTTCAAACCTATCATATCGTCACCGACACCACGAAGTAACACTCCACGTGTTAAACCATATTTTTTTCGATTTTTCCGGTTTTTTTTTTACATTTTTAACATTATTCATCAAGGCATACCATTACAGAAAGTTTCAAAGCTTCAAAGCTTTACTTTAATAATTACGCTAAGTATCCATGGCAACTTTTGCGCTAAACTGACAATTTTTGTTTTCACGAAGTAGCACTAAAGTTCCATTTACCTTCGCAATGCATGGCGCGCACTCTGCTCAAAATGTGAGCAAAAACGTTTCCACAAAGTAACACTCTCCTTGAATGAGCGTGGGCGCGCTGACCTTCAGTTGCACTTTCCTCGTGTTGTATACATTAGGCCGAACAAAAAAAATGGTGTGTTTACGGTAACCCGACCGACCTGGAATTTTTTCGGCCAAATTGCCGACCTCAAACTTTTTATTGCCATTTTGAAGGTTGATAATTGACAAATTTCAAACATTTCAAGTACTTTTAATTATTTGCAATGAACAAAAAACATTTTCCACACTTGAATCTGACCATGATTTGACACAAACATACCTGTGTTAAACGTGCGAAAATCGCGACGATCTCAAAACTTGAACTCTCAAACTACGAAGTACGATTATTTTTGCACAAACGCATCGAGGTACGCCTGGCTGGCCGACGGACGGCATGGTTCTCCCCACATACAAACGTGCGTACTGCGTATCTGCCCGATACGCCGACAAAAAAAATGCCGATCACATTTTTTAGCCCCTGATACGCACAATATAATTATCATACACGTCATTAAAATGCACAATTTGATCGTTACATACGCCATTATTTCAAAATCTCGACCAAAATCCTGTTTTTCCGATGCATGTGTGATCAAAATGCACACAATGACGTGTTCTGTCGACCACCAGCAGTTAGCTAACAGCATAGTACACTGGTTCCCTTCGCCAGCTAACGGAATCAATGCTATGATGAAGGACCGGAACCAGTGACTACTGCTGCTCTCCGGTCCATACTTTGTATCGTACAGCATGATGATGTAGTGGGCCGAAGTTGGATCGTAAAAAATATTACCAAACAAACATCGCTGGAGAAAGAGAATTTCTGCGAATTAATTCACAGAACGTGATCTTTACTTTCTGTGTATGTGTTTTCCATTAAAATGATGAGATTGCAAAGCTCGAACTTGTGGGGAAACATCGTAGCGTGTTTCTGCAGTAGTGCAAGATTTTCGGCCACGTGGGCCGTGAGCATGGCGTGATGTTCGGCGCGCCAGGCGGAATGTTGGTGGTGCCAGCGGCCGTGATGTATGTTAAGTATAAAGTGGAATCACCGACCTCAAATATATTTTTAATTAGGTGAGGCAAGTTTTAATCACTTCTGATAGCCAGTCTTGATAATTTTCGAGGCGCAAATGAAAATAATCCAGGCACAAAATAAACATGATTCCTTGCTCTATGATTAGTACGAATGATGCTCAAATCAAATCAGCACCCCAAAAAATTGGCGAAATAATTTTTCGACCTACTGACGCTATTTTGAAAGGCATGAAATCGGAAGCAAAAGTTTTTTTTCTCCGCCTTAATTTCTTAATTTGAAACTTACATGTAAATGTAATGCATACTTTTCTAGTTAGGAAGCAATGAAACACAGGTTGTGAAATGTTAATTTTTTTTTAGTTAACAATTTTGAATTTTTTTTTAATTACAAAAATATTAATAACCTACAAGATCTCCTCTGAATTTCAAGGACAAATCTTAAGATAAAGACCCTCAGATTTGCTCTAAAATGCACCAGAGAGCTTCTAAAGTTCAAACATTTTCGGGTTGTTGAATCACAGCAAATCTTCCCCCACATGTTTGAAAAAATCCTGGTGAGAACCCTGGCGGACGATACCAATTAATTTGGATTGAAATGTATCGATTGAATATCTTCAATGCTTGAATAGTGGTTTTATACAATTTTTTGCGAAAGAACACGCATGGGCATGCAGAACTGAAATGAAAAAAAAAAAATTACAAAATAAAATTATTTCCCTACCTACCTACCTGGATTTTTTTTCAGGCCGTTACCGTAAACACACCATTTTTTTTGTTTGGCCTTAGAGACTGTTAATTTGTGAAAATGAAAATTTACAGTTGTGCAGCTTTTTCGGTTTCACGAACTAACACTCACCTTTTTTCTCTTATTTCTTAATGATTAAATACACAAATGGGTGAAAAACAGCAGATTTAATCAATTCAATTCAACAAGTGTCCACAACGAGAAACCCAACTGATAATACTCTTGCCGTTTTGACGCAAAGTGTTGTTTTAGACGGTGTTCAACTTTAGATGCCGTTTTCTCCGATTGCTAGTTTTAACTGGTATGTACATGGGTGTTACTTTGTGGTGTTGCTGAGGTTATAATCAGCTATTAAGTTGTGCTACGTGAATTTTCCTTTCTTGGGGGGGCCCAATTTTTGGGGGGTGGGGTGGGGGTGGGGGTGGGGGGTGGGGGTGGGGGGTTGGCGGGGGGAACCTGGTGCACCATGAATATGTGCGATACCCCTACAAGGCACCCAAAGGCTACATCACTGGGCAGTTAGCTCAGTCGATATAAAGCATCAGTCCGGTACTCCACAGGTCGCAGGTTCGAACCCCGCCTGACTCACTTTCTGTATTCAACCAATGAATTTGACTCACTCTTGCGGCAGCGTTTCCAGTATGAGGTAGGAATCCTTGTTGACTCCCACCAAGTCGCCGGGGTGTAGCTGCTCAGGATCCACCAGGCCTATCACCGGGAGGAAGTACGTCTGCGGACCGACAAAACACAAGTACAGAGGCTCTACCATTCAGTTGCTCAACACGATACGTACTTGGGGCAATTTTGTTTATTATCAAACTCAATGAAAAATTTTCAACAACTAAATCATAATACCACAAAAGAAACTTGTTTATCCTGAAGCTGATTATCCGTATATAATTGAACTACAATTCTGACTATGTTCAACAGCTCAGATGTTTACTTTTACATGGCAAATTCATGAGTAAGTGCACACACAAAAAATCAATTTGTCTGAGTACGTCAGACAAGGGCAAAAGGGATAAAAAATAGCAGCCAACTTCTGATACACAACCAAACGCCGCAAATACTGCTTCGCAAGAGTCAGTTCAACAGAATTTGTATGAAAGTTCTTGTCGAAACCTCATATGTTTCAACACTCCGGGGTGTGCTCACGGAGTGTAATTTGTAGAAAAAGCCGTGCACAACGGCCAATTCAAGACCAACACACAGTCCGCCTCAAACAGACTTCACGGACTTAGTTTGTGTGTACAAAAGGCACGAGGGATAAGCGTGTTTAGACATCACCCGGAGGCGAGTCGGGGCACGCTTGACGTTTTAACCTGTCAGCCGTGCCTGTGTATAAAAACAGCCAGTGCGTGTTAACATGTCTTCCGACGCGAAATGGCTAACAACGAAAGATTTTTTAGATGATGTCTAAATTAGAGATTACTGATGAATGGGCCTGAGAAGTTTCGGACAGAAATTTCAATTTTCAAATTTCTTAGGGGACTGTCCATCACCCCTATACCTACCTGTCGGGTGGACGTCTTGATGACGGCACATTTGCCTTTCCGCTGCGAGTCCAGATCCACGTTGGCGCCCTCCGCTTCACCGGTGTCCTCCGGCTCCACGTCCAGCAGCTACAAACAGCGACAAAACATGGGCGAAACTGAAGTTGAAAACACTGGCACCCATGCACTGGTTATGGCCAATCTCAATTCACATCCGGGACCAGGTCCGGACAAGCTGCAGTTAGGATCGTTTCACTTTGCCTGGAAGCTCTGCATTTGTCCCAGCTGCTTGACTCACCAATACTGATAACTTTGTTGCGGGAGCGCTGCAGGGAAGCTGTTCAAAATCCTGCAACTTATAACCCGATACAATGTCCGCAACATGTCTCGGATTAGTCTTGGCCCAAGCAGTCAGCGATCAAGAGCGATAGTTGCTTTGTTGTAGAGCGCCCTCGCATGATTGCTTTTCTTACTTTCTCTCACTAACGTCTTGGGTAACTCGAAGCAATGAGTGCGTGGCCATTTTATGTAAATTAGACCGTCAGTGTCAATATAAATTCGAACAAAATGGCAGTTCCCATTTAATACCGCAGTAGGCACGCGCGCATGCGCAGGATATCATAATAGGGAGGTTTCGCAAGCGAACGGATACGCTTACACTTACGCTTAGCTATCCGTATCCGTTTTTTACTTACGTGTAGCGAGCGAGATATGCGTGTCGTCTGCACGTTTAGCGGATAGTGAGTGGCGTATGACATCATACGTGCAGACGACACGCATATCTCGCTCGCTACACGTAAGTAAAAAACGGATACGGATAGCTAAACGTAAGTGTAAGCATATCCGTTCGCTTGCGAAACCTCCCTAATAAGCGTTGCTTGATCACTGCTGTAGTGTGTATCTTTACAACCGTCGCGAGAGCACGTGCGCAACTGACTATAAACCATTTCACGATTGCTGACAGGTTCACTAAGAAATCCTAGGGAGAAAATACATAAAACATTACTTACCCTAGGTGTTACCGCCAGCAGGCGCGCAGGTCTAATTGAGCCGTTAGAGGGCGCACTATGCGCGATCCACTATTGATCACTAGCGTCTTGGTTCGGATATAAACTGAGACGGGAACTACAGTACAACATTTGTTGGGCCGGTCCCAACATTAGTTGAGCCAATTCCAACATAAGTTGGGCCAGTCCCAACGTTAGTGGGGTCAGTCCCAACATTAGTTGGGCCAGTCTCCCAACATTAATTAGCCAGTCTCAACATTAGTTGGGCTAGTCCGAATATTAGTTGGGCCAGTCCCAACATAAGTTGGGCCAGTCCCAACATTAGTTGGGCCAGTCCCAACATAAGTTGGGTCAGTCCCAACATTAGTTAGGCCAGTCTCCCAACATTAATTGGCCAGTCTCAACATTAGTTGGGCTAGTCCGAAAAATTAGTTGGGCCAGTCCCAACATAAGTTGGGCCAGTCTCCCAACATTAATTGGGCCGGTCCCAACATCAGTTGGGCCAGTCCCAACATCAGTTGGGCTGGTCCCAACATCAGTTGGGCCGGTCCCAACATAAGTTGGGCCAGTCCCAACATAAGTTAGGCCAGTCCCAACATCAGTTGGGCCAGTCCCAACATCAGTTGGGCCAGTCCCAACATCAGTTGGGCCGGTCCCAACATCAGTTGGGCCAGTCCTTACCATCACATTTCCTTACCTCAATCACATTCGACACCAGGTACGGCAGGGTTTTGTTCACTTTGATCTTCTCCTGGTTCTCTTTGATTTTCTCTTTCTGCGCTTGTAGTTCGTGCTGGATGCGCATGATCTCGCTCTTCATGATCTGTTGGAAGTTTCATGGAAAGTGGGAAAAGAAGGGAAAACAGAAATCTTACAATGAAATTCCATGAGTTGTTCCAAGACTTGTCCTGAACAAAAAAAAACAGGGCTTACCAAGACCAATTCTAAACCTGTTTTGGCTTCTTAGGTAGTGGTGTGCATTTGCGGATAGTACTGGAATCGGATAACCTAATGACATAAAACACAGGTATCCGCTCAATTCACAAGTACCCCCTCACCGGCAAAGAAAGTACAGTTGGTGGTGACCGACCGACGCCATCTTGCCTGACTGCAATTTTGCCGCGACGCAAGGCCGTACCACTGCGTGTACATAGTACAAATCCCCTGGTGTACGTGCGGCACACGCAAGGAACAGTGCGCGTCAACCAGCTAAATGTCTCGCCCATGGGACGTCATTGCTAGGTAAAAGGGCGCCCTCTTTTGTTGGCGCACAGAGCCCATTGGGATAAAAGGGAGTGATTCATACATCCCTGGACTTGTAACATTGTCCTCATAACTTCTTTGCTTTCCATGTATCGTTGTTACTTTACTTTTATGTTTTGTTTATCTTCTATTATTAAGTTATATATTTTGTTTGGGTTCATTATGGAAGTTATGAAATAAAACTGAATTCAATGGAATTTGGGCCTTTCACAATGGAATGGAATGCAGTGCACCACCAAGAGTTTGCCACGGAGAGTTCATTTTTCCCAGTGCATTGTGGGAGATAGTCGACAAATTCGCAGCGCGGGATATTTGAAATTGTTAGTTTTTCCAGTCAGTAGTTTTGAAAGCGTATGATTTTAGCGCTTTTCTTTTCTTTGTATCAATACGGTGTTTTCAGTAAGGCAACTCTCACTCAAATGGGCCATGTTTTGTCGACTGTAAACTTGAAAAATGGACTCTCCATGGCAAACTCTTGGTGGCGCACTGCATTGTGAATCGCCCGAATTGAACTGATCACTCATAACCTGCCTTGATTTCATTGTCCAGAAGTCTCGTTCGACCGATGATTTCATCGTTTGACATACGCACCACCTCTTCGCCCAGTGCCTCCTGAAAAAGCCAAACAATAAAAATACAAAAATAACAAAACATTAACTTTTGGATCATGAGAGCAGCACTTGGTGAAGGTTTTCTTCCAGCACATCTAAGGGCCTGCCTGGTCACTGCTTTCCCTGTTCGTTGTGTCAAAATGCGCTAGGCTTCGGAACGCTGTCCCACTGTCACAATGGTCACTGCGCTATATTACTGATCAGGAATCGTTTAAAGGTGCAGTCCATCATTTGTAGTTTGTGCATTTTGTTCGTTTGAAGCAACAAACGTGCTCAAAATCTAAAGAAGGGTGCTGAACAACTGACCTGATGAACTTTCAGCTCATCTTCAGCTGTATATTTGGAGAAAAACAGCATTCTAGGATCTTGATTTCAAATCAAAAGTTGCTGAATCATGTTTCGAATTGGGCCTGAGTTCAGCGTCCGAGACACGTTCTCACTGAGCTGATTGCGGAAAGATTTCCATATACGAAGTTCACTCAACACTCTGTGTACAAACCCTATGAGAGTGGACTAACAAATTCTAAGTGTTTTCTAAGAAAATGCTTGCATTTTCTCACTGCTCAAATTGACTTTGATGACATGAAATTGCTATCTGGGGGCTTGTTAGTCAATACAGAGGAAAATTAGTGAACTTCGCATATGGTAATCTTGCCCTGATTGCATCTACGCCATCTCGCGCACTGATCCAACGAATTATAGCAACGCTTGCGCGCGCGCTTCGCTGAATAAAAAAAACGAACTACTAACGGAAATTTCCAATGATGCTTCTTAAGACGCACCGTTGCAAATGCCTTCTTTTGTTGATTTCTTCAAAATGACAGCTTGACAGAAAGAATAATTTCACAGGGAGTTTAGTCCCCTTACCATCTTTCAACCAAGTATGTTTTACAACAATAATTACGTCAGCTACTTTTTGGATAGCTGCAAATGATGGACTATAGCTTTAATACAAGGTACCTGTTGCAACAAGGTAATTTTTAAGTCCCAAGGACTTTGTTATAAAGGTGTTCAACTGTACATGCCAAGTTTTTTTCGGAAAGATTCCCATATCTGGCCATCACTTGTCACCCTGTGCACAAACCCTATGAGATTGATCTGGGCACAATTGCAGAATACCCCGCTACTCGATCTATCCACCTCGTAGCCGGCTACGAGGTCACGGCTGATTGACCTCAATAAAGATTCTCAGTGCTACTGGTATGTACTATGCGTCATGCTCCATTGCACTCCCACTTCGTAACCTCGTAGCCGCCAACAGGGTAGTTGGTTTGGACTTAGAGTTTTTTCAGCAAGTCCCATTCCTTTTGTGTTGCTTCGTTCTCAAGCATACATGTGTTGTATTCAAGGGGACTCCCACTCCGTAGCCTCGTAGCCGCCAACAGGGTGGTTGGTTTGGACTTAGAATTTTTTTCAGCAACTCCCATTCCTTTTGTGTTGCTTCATTCTCAAATAATGGACCCCCACTCAGTATCCACGTAGCTGGCATGGACTTGAATTGTTTCTTTTGCAGTGATTCCAACCTCGTAGCCTGTGATTTTAGGGGTGTATTTCCAAGTGGCGGGGTATTCTGCAATTACTCCTTGACCTGGTAGTCTTGGCCCAAGACCGAGTTTGTTTCGCCGATAGCGCCCTCTACCGTTAAAGTCGTTTCGGCTGTGCTTGCCAGCGCGCGCGCACATATGCTATGTATACCAACTGCACGTAGACAAAAATAATCCAAAGCTGGTCTTTGGCCCAAGACTACCAAGTACCAGGCATGCGGGCATGATGCGGCGTGCCGCGTGACTGCCAGGTGAACGATCCCTGTATATTGCAGTTGAGTTACACACAAAAGGATGCCAAAAAGGATCTGGAAATGACACGAAATCTGGAGAGTGGAACACTTGCGTATCGTTTTTTATTTTCTTATTATATTAAAAAGGTGAGTGGTGTTTTTTTAAGCATAAATCAACTATGTACGCAGTCAGAAAGTGAAAATAAAATTTGGTAACTAGTGCTACCGTTGTGAGTAAATCTGATAATTAATAGTGTGGCCTTTATTTACGGAGGAAATCCAGTAGGCCTAAATAGGCACCGCAAGGCACCAACTTATTACACCGGCAATGAATACTAGTCCGAGTAACTTGGACCCAACTTATTGCCTTTTTTAACATTTGGACATGGTCTGGCGATAGTTAGTAGGGTCCAAGCTAATACCGCGACCTAGACAACACAGTCCCAAAAACCAACATTTTCCAACAAAAAACATCAGATTTCACCTTCAACACGGCCTCCAAATTACTAGATATGCCACCTGAGGTACAAGTAGACTTCGATAATTAAGATGGTTGTACTGAAGTTTACTTACGATCCGGAAAAAAGTGAAATTTTCCGTTCATTTCGGAGAGCTCCCCTCGCAATCTTGAACACGTTAAATTTCCGATCGTGTTTAATGTTTGAACGACGCGATTTCTTCTACATGTCCAGCGTACATTCGATGGTCCCCGTATCCCATGTGCGATTCCGTTACCGAGCGTAGCGAAGCATCGATTATGATAATGAGTCACGTTTGTAAACACATACATGTGCATTTCGAACCGTAAAAGGGAATCGGGAACCAGCTTGAACTGGTATCCGCCATAAAAGCTGCGCTAGTTCCCGACTCCCTATTATCGTTTGAAATGCACATGTGTTTACAAACATGATCCAGTCTACTCATTATCATAATCGTGCATCGCCGCCGTAACGGAATCGCACTGGATACGGGGACCATCGAATGCGCTGGGCATGTAGAAGAAATCGCGTGCTCAAACATTAAACACGATCGGAAATTTAACGTGTTCAAGATCGCGAGGGGAGCTCTCCGAAATGAACGGAAAATTTCACTTTTTTTCCGGATCGTAAGTAAACTTCAGTACAACCATCTTAATTATCGATGTCTACATGTACTTGTACCTCAGGTGGCATATCTAGTAATTTGGAGGCCATTTTGAAGGTGAAATCTGATGTTTTTTGTTGGAAAATGTTGGTTTTTAGGACTGTGTTGTCTAGGTCGCGGTATTAGCTTGGACCTTACTATCGCCAGACAAGGGCGGATCCAGAACACAATTTTGGGGGGGGCCAAAAAATATTTTGGTCCTCCAAAAAAGTGGGTCCAAAAATTACGGCATGGGGTTCGGAGCCCGCTTAAGGGCCCCGAAAAAATTTTGGATTCTAGATGCTCTGTGGTGCGATCTGAGGCAATTTCTGACCACTTTAACCAATGTTTTTTTGAGGAAAAGATGGTGGTGTACTCATTGCCTGCCTTTTTTGCGATGTCACATATAAAAAAAAAAAAAAATTGGTTTCGTTTTGGGGGGGGCCATGGCCCCCTTTGGCCCTCCTGATCCGCCCTTGTCGCCAGACCATGTCCAAATGTTAGAAAAGGCGATAAGCAGGGTCCAAGTTACTCAGACTAGTTTTGAAGGGGAAATCTGATGTTTTTTTGTTGGAAAATGTTGGTTTTTGGGACTGTGTTGTCTAGGTCGCGGTATTAGCTTGGACCTTACTATCGCCAGACCATGCCCAAATGTTAAAAAAGGCGATAAGTTGGGTCCAAGTTACTCGGACTAAATGAATACATGGAATAAACCGCGCAGGAAAACCGTGATTTCTACCCCAAGAAACAGTTCAAAATTGCAAAAAAAGGTGTCATTAGAATTGAGAGAAGTCTGCTTTTGATTGCAAAGGTGACTTTTGAGCAATAAAAAACACCTTTGACTCTAATCTGATCAAAACAAAACAGGGGCCTTACACTACACGATCGCCATATTCAACTTGCAATGCAATGCAAGTTGCATTGCAAATGCAAGGCATGACTCAGTTATTTTGAGGAATGAGACACACAACCACGCAACTATTTTCTTCATTGATCAAGGAATGACACAGCCAAAAATATAACTCCAAATTATGGGCAAATCTTTAAATCCATTGAAAACTATCTTCTTTTCTATTTTTCCAGTTAAAAACTTTACAATTTACCTCTCCATCTTCCCAAATCGCCTTGTCTTCCAACTTCGCAGAGGCAGCCATCTTGTTCTATGTTTTCTAAATGTATACATAAAACAGTCGTTGGATAGATAGACTTTATTCGAGTCTGAATACACGTTTTAGAAACTAGTAATCAGGTCCCGCTTTAGGCTAATTCCAGCAGCAGAGGGGACATGGCATTGAACCAAGTCTAACAATGATAAAAATAATGGTTGATGCGTGATTGATGTGAACAAAGACAGGTTATTTTGTTGTCGTGACATGTATCAGCCGCGGAGCTAATGACAATTATTTATACAGAGGGCGCCAGATCAAGACATGCGTTATGACACGAAATGCATGCAGCTCACGTGCCTTTCGTAATATTGATAAAGTTGCCGCCGCATTTTGAGGACCTGAATCGTTACGGCTACCACTAGCATCACATCAGTGTTCTTGTGAGTACAGTTTCGAAACTGTTTCCTATTTTTAACATAGTTTTATCATACTTGGCATTTAAAGTAGCAACGAGCGCAATTTGAGCCCTCCGCGCAAGCTTAAACTTGCGCGTGCATTAATTTCCTTACTACAATCATGGAGGTAGCATAGGTAGGAAATTGTACAGATTGCGCACGCAAGTTTAAACTTGCGCGCTAGTCGCTACACAGATTTTTCCCATTCATGCAAAGCTTAACTATAAATACATTTTTTTCCTGTTAAACTCATGCAGATATGTAAGTTGTTTTTTTTGTAACATTATTTTTAAAAGCAGATTTTTCTCCAATTAGCACCAATGTGCTTCGTGAGACAATGCCTAAGTTAATGCTTTTTTGAAACATTTATTTACAGTATTAAGCTAACAATGCCATCCGGTTGACTGTGTCGGTTCAGAGATTAAGGGGTGGTAATGCGTACAATTTGCACTTTCATGACGTGTATTATTGTTTATGGCTCATTAGTATTTTTGTTAAATAAACAACATATTTATTCATTAATTCGAATTAATTAATTAAATTAATAAATCAAATTAAGGCAGTGGATATTTTGCCGGAGACGGCAAACCTTCAGTAAACGTTAGTTTGCCGGATATGCACTGAACATGCGCAGTTACTGTTTTTTTGTACTTTTCCGGTGAAAAGCTTTAGTCTGGCTCCATGCCAATATTATCGTTGTATTTTTGTATTAACAAGATGGGAATCAGACCATTTTATAATTTCGGACTTTATTTCCCTTTAAAAAAAATCCTCCAGAGCCACACATCTGAAAAAGAAAAAGTAATACTCTGCAATAAAATGTTTGAGACATATTAAAATAATAAAAGAAGAATATTCTTATTTATTTGGGGATGGGAAAAAAAAACTTAAAATTGTGGCGGGGGTCAGGATTCGAACTCGGGACATCCCACTCACGAGAGCTATTGCTTAACCACTGCACCGACTGTGCTACACAACTTTGGTGGGAATTTAATACATGTTATAATTCAGCCCTATCTTAAAGAGTACAGCGCCCTCTGTTGATATGGATTGCCGCCGGCAAACCTTTAGTAAACGTTAGTTTGCCGGCGTTACCTCCGGCAAAATATACACTACCTTAAATTAATTAATTAAATCATTACTAAATTTATATATTTTTGAAAATAATTACCATTTTATATGCATAGCGTTTTTAAGTTAAAGCACGTAAACATTAACATGAATTATTGAGCCTGCAACTGCAAGTAAAATAATTGCTTAAAGTAATAAATTAAATTAATTAATTCAATTAGTAATGAGTTCATTCAAAAAAAATTCAAATTATGCATTTTTGAAGTGTACACTCTAAAACCCAGTAGACCGATAAATCCTTGCCTAGCCCCAGACTTGCCATTTACCGATGGAAAATATAAAGATGCCTTTGGTCTTTAAGTCTTTTATATTTGCCATTCCCTGTAACAAACAAATAACACTGCAAATATACCAAGAGCTATGCATCGTTTGGTGCGTTATAACTATGTGAATATTTTTATGAACAGAAATTCATCCGCTTCCATTCCAGTGGAACCATTTGTTTTAATTTGGACCAAACAACAATCCTTCGGGTTTTATTAGTTTCAGTATACTTCAGTATATTTCATCACAGTGCATCCAGAATCACATTTTCCGGGGACTTAAAGCAAGCCCCTGGCCCTGTGGCCCCACGCCGTAATAAAACAAAACATACACGAAGGAATTTCATACATGTAAGAAAGCAGCCTTGCAACATAATAATATTTTACATGCGATGTCATGCATAATGATACAATTCTTTTTCCAGAATAAAATGGAACCAAAAATGGAGATAAAAATACAGGGTTCTCCACTTTTCAGTACAGTTAAACGTTTTTAAGAGCAAAAGTATTTTCTAAACAAAATAATAAAATAAATTGTCTTTATAATCTCAAAACACTCTTTGCAAAAAAAGTCAAATGAAAGTGGACAGGAATCGCCTCAGATTGCACCACAGAGCATCTATATTCCAAATTAAGCCACGACGTAGGGGTTTTGCGCTCCGCTTTCGCATTCATTTTGTCCATCCTATATTCCAGCACCCCCTGGCAAAAGTTTGTTCCATCAGCGCAGTGAAAGATGTAAACTCAACAATCCAACTGTAAAAGCAAATATCGGTATTATTTCATTCAAGTTGTGGCCGGGGTAGGCAGCACATTTGCATGTTTAAAAGTCTTTATTGTTTATTTATGTATTACATCCCTTTACCAAGGGTATGTTCAAACAGTTTAAAACTGGTTTCCCAGGGTCCTGCATACAATACAAATGACTACACACATACAATGCATTACAAATACTACATGTATACAATAAAATAACAGCATGTGGAATTGCAAGTATTGTAAATATTGTTAAAACTATTACAACTACATGTACAGTGTGAAACACTTGCAACATCTCTAACAGGCTTTACTGTTAAGCTTTACTATAAGGTGAATTAAATGAACACAGGGCGTGGCGGAGCATAAATTTTCTCTGTAAAATGGGGCACATCTGGTATAAGAAATATCAAGAGGAGGTGGTATTTTTTTAAAGCTTCAGGCAGTGCAGAATTGATATTTCTCTCAAGGTATCCAAAATCATGACCTGTCTATGATATTTCCGCCATGATGGAAGCTTTGACCCGAAAGCAATAACCTCAGCCATGACAATGGTGGCAAAGTTGATTATGCTTGCCAGGATTTTTTTCATTTGATCTTTCCATAGGGACAAAATGGCAAATGACCTTCATACCTTTCCCCTGAAGGTTTTTCTTTTCATTTAAAAGTTTCATTGACGTTGCTAGCATTCTGTACTCAAGATTAACAAATAGCAAGGCTCACCGTGACACATCCCCAACCTAATAGGAGTGGGACAGGCTTTTATTGAAACTAGTCATGCTTTACGCCAATTCCAGTGTAGTTTCGTTTTAATAAAAAAGCTATTCATGTTTTACCTCTGCAAGTTTTTTTCTCATAAAATCTCAGTAGATCGATAAATCCTTGCCTGGCCCCAAACTTGCTGTCTACTGAGCATTTAGTCTTTTATATTTGCCATTTTCTGTAACACTGCAAATAACACTGCAAATATATCAAGACATCGTTTGGTGAGATAGAACTAAAGCGGCCCCTGGCCCTGTGGCCCCTAGCCGTAATAAAACAAAGCATACACGAAGGAATTTACTACGCCTTGCAACAATAATATTTACATGCAATGTTATGCATAATGAGCGGTGTATTGTGTGGTTGCGTAACTAATAATAACCACTCCTGAAGTGGCAATAATGTCGGTTTAGTCCTGGGCTCCACCCAGTGTAACGGATACCTACTTTATCTACAAAATTTTAATATTAAGTGTACTTTGAATTAGTTTGTTTCATTAGCTAACTAGCTCACGAATGTCACGTGATGAGAGTTCCACCAATCAAATGACAAGGATATATGTCGGATAACAAATGTTTCACATTCATTCAATCGAAAGTACAAATTTCATTTGGTGACAGTTGGAATGTTCCATTCCACTCGGCTTCACCTCATGCAATGGAACATTCCAACTGTCACCTGATGGCATTTATTCTTTATACCATTTCACTCATAATATTCATGATTGGGTGCACTGCCTACATGTACATCGGCTGACTTGGACAGTTTAGGTAGACCTACCAGTTGTTGACAACTTCCGTGTCCTTTGTCTTGCAGGTTGAGCATCAACGATGGAAGGGAAAACTGTCAGCACCTGGGCGGGAACATTCTCATGTTCCCCGGGGCTCTATTTTGAGCCTGACTCGTTGGACGCAATCAAGCAGGTAAGCTCAAGTTAAGATGGCAGATGGATTCCTCCATTTTCTTGACGCTTTTGCCGATACATGCTGGGTTAGACTTTAGCAGTAGCCAAATGCTAGTCAAAACAGCGGCGGGCTAGTCAAACTATTCCTTAAGTAGCCCAGCCGGCGAGTCAAAAAATTATTGGGCTACGGCAAAGATGAAAGGACAAGAGAAATAAATCAATAAATTCAGAAAGCAAACCTGTATCAATTTGTGTCTAAGTTTATTAACTGTTTAGGGGCACTGGTAAATTGTTAGATCTGTTTTTTAAAACCACTGACAGGATTGTCTCAGCATGGAGGAATAAGAACTCAGGATGTGAGTTTTACATGTGGGCACATTGTTGTTTATGAGACACTCTAAAGAAGAAAAACATTCGGCTAGTAAATATGCCCGCGGGCTAGTTCAGAGTCTGTTTCAGTAGCCCTGGCGGTGAAAGTTCGACCCCTGATGTGACGTGGTACAGTCCATCATTTGCAGCTATCCAAAAAGTAACTGACGTAATTATTGTTGAAAAACACACTTGGTTGAAACATAGTAACTGAAGGGGACTAAACTCCCTGTGAAATTATTCTTTCTGGCAAGCTGTCATTTTGAAGAAATCAATGAAAGAAGGCCTTTCCAACGGTGCGTCTAAAGACGCACCGTTGGAAATTTCAGTTGGGAATTCGTTTTTATCCTCCTGGCTGTAAGCCGGAGGGGGATATTTTGATAGTGTATTCCTTCTGTGTGTATGTCTGTATGTCTGTCGGTCTGTAGGGCTGTCGGTCTGTCTGTGCGTGGGTGTCTAAAAACATTTTAAAATTGTGCAGCAGCAGGATTCCAGTCAAACCAGTGAGTTTGGCGGTTTTGAGACATCATCTTACATTGAAAAAACCTTTTTAATTTGCCAGCGCGCATGGCTACAGCGATGCATGTGCAGTCCAGAAACCACAGACTTTTTTTGGCCTAAACAATTAAATATTTTTCATGTTACGGGCTCTCGACCAATGGCAATGGGTAAATATTTATGAGTTTATTTTAATGTAATAAATGTATTTCATTGCTATAATTTGTACCATCCAAAGTGAACTTCTCAATCCAAGTCGTGGCGCTATCAATTTGTGTATATCATTTAAAACCTACTGGTAGGTATTTATTATGTATTATAATATGTAATTTAATATAGTTTAATGCAATAAATTTATCTTATATTAATTTAACATATTTGTACCATCCAAATTGAACTTTTAAATCCAAGTCATTGCACTATCAATTTTTGTATGTCATTTAAAACGTACTGGTAGGTATTTAATTTAATATATTTTAACTAATGTAAGAAATTTATATTATAATATTAATATATTCGTACTATCAAAAGTGAACTTTTAAATAACTTAGCCAGTGCACTATCAATTTTTGTATGTCATTTAAAACCTACTGGTAGGTATTTATAATATATTGTAATTTAGTGTAATTATAGTGCTTGCGTGAATATTTGTATATTCTACTGTTTTCTTTTTTGACAATCTTTTGAAAGAATTTTGACCCCAAATTGGCACAGTTGAAAGTGACTTTTTAAATCTAACAGATGGTCATCAATAATTGGTGACACTATCAATTTACATTTCAATACTGACATTAAAAACTTGCTCGTAATTGAACACTCCAGAAGGTTATTACTTTTCATCCTGCCAGCTGGCAAAATGTGCCCAATTAGAAGCCAAATGCATGTTTTACATATATCGTTCTCCCTCCCCCCCCCCCTTCCTGAAAACAAAGAAGGTAAACCTTTTTAAGCTGTTCACATAAGAGCACACAATTCTGTGAGAAAAAACCACAAAACTTTAAGACTAAAATAGGACTCGTTTAAC